>OX463863.1:6989583-7436384 GCA_949825065.1 Odontocerum albicorne | reverse complement strand
ATATATATATATATATGAAAAAGTGCTCTTTATTTACATGCAAAATATTTAATGTATACTTCATACAATTAATGTATTTAATTGCTTTTACAGTTGAGTTGTATCATATCTTTGAGATGACATTAAATGCCATAGAGAATAATTTCATTTGTGATGGACAAAACTTGAACTATACACCTCACTATAGTTCGGAAACTCGAGGATGAGTCCTGTGACAGCTCACAAATTTGCCCCAATACAACCTTATGTAATGTATTTACCTAAATAACTTGCTATTTATTAGAATTGAGGCTTATATTAAAGTTGATAAAATAATTAAAATTACTGAATATCGTTACAAGGTTGTATTGGGGCAATTTGTGAGCTGTCACAGGACTCATCCTAGATTTTCCAAACTATAGCCATAAAAGCTAGAGAAAAATAAATATTGTTTGTAGTCGAAATTCTGCTTGCTCTATCTATAGTAATTTATTTCTGTGTCCAGATATCAATCTATTAATTATGCCACTTGTTTCTAGTACGAGATCTGCATCGATCGGGTCTTGCCCAGAGCATGTAGTCCCGATGTTCGAACAAGTTAGCATGTATTGCGAGTGCTTTATCTATGGTTACTTTTCATACTTCATTACTTTTTGTATCCAGACCATCAATTTATTAATTATGCAACTTGTTTTCTAGTACGATATCTGCATGAATCAGGTCTTACCCAGAGCATGTAGTCCCGATGTTCGAACAAGTTGACGTGTATTGCGAGTCCTGTATTTCCTTACAATCATATTCAATGTTACTTTCTTTGAATAAACTCTGTCTGCATATTCACCTTACATCTGGTTATTACTAGTCGGAGTCTATTGAGGGGTCTCCAAGTAGGCCAAGAGAGCTGGTCTCCAAGTACCAACTTTTCCTAGAGCTTCATCTAGTCGTCTGGTGTTTTTCCTTTCCTCTTCAGATAATGCACTTCATCCGGAGGAATCATCAGTTTGTACGTGGCACTTGTCATACTGATTGTTTTAATCATTAACTATTTATCGTATTGTATACGTGGGATATTTTAATTATGCTTATTGTTAAATTTAGATTTGTTGACCTTTTTTTGTAAAGTAACGTAAGTCTGATTGGCTAAATAGCTGGGGCTAGAACCAATCAAATGTCAGTATTTTTTACAGTTTCAATCAAAAGTAATAATAAAACGGCAATTTATATCAGTGCTCTGCAACCTTTTCTCACCTACGACACACCAAAATTCTTCCTAGAATTCCGCGGCACACCAAAAGCTAAAATATATAGGTATTAAATTAGGCATGAGTCTTCAGCGACGCGCATAAGGGTCATTTTTCTTTGTCTATGACTAATTTGGTGCGGCCATGGTGTGTACAAAGCACACTACGCAGTTTTCAACAGTTGGCACCAGTTATTGTGTATTAAATACATAATGAAAAATTGTAAAATGTCAAATACTCGTACATTGAATTTGACCGCGGCACACCTGTATCCGGCTCACGGCACACCAGTGTGCCACGGCACACCGGTTGCGGAGCACTGATTTATATAATAGCAATTTTTAGAAAGCAGACTCTCCTCAAGGGCACTCTAATCTGATGGCTGGGGTTAGAACCAATTAAATGCCAGTATTTTTTACAGTTTCAATCAAAGTAATAATAAAATGGCAATTTATATAATAGCACTTTTTAGAAAGCAGACTCTCCTCAAGGGTGCTCTAATCTGAGGTTCGAACCCACTTTTATTGACAGATTAAAAAAAATACAAAAAAAAAACAAGTTTGTGTCTGTGTAAGGATAGGAAGATGGTGGCTGTGGATATTGGATTAGGCACTTCCCTGTATCTGCATGTGTTTAGGGAAACATATTTGGTAAGAAAACCGCACTAAGGAAAGACAACAAACAAACCTTGGTAGATCTTAGACTCCAACTAAAGCCGAATATGTTAGCATGTGATGCTAACATATTCGGCTTTAGTTGGAGTCTAGTGTATACATGCAGTGTTCACATACAGTCACAAATTTAGATAAAATACCTTCAAAAAGGGTGTTCCCAAAATACTTCCTAAAACTGCACACTTCACACATATCTCTTAACACTTTCAGGTAGTCAAAGATCGATTCAGTTGAAAATTTCAATTATATTTGTTTATCGTTTACTAAAAAATTATGAAATTAGAGAATTGGGAAAGCAAATTATGCAGTATTAACAACTTAAATACGTTTCTATGATATCTAAATTATTCTATAAATATTTACTTTACCAATCAAATCATCGTTTTCTTCATTTTATAAGTCTTAGCAACTTTAATACGTTTCTATTGATATCTAAATTATTCAAAAAATATTTATTTTACCAATCAAATTATCGTTTTCTTCATTTTATAAGTCTTAGCAACTTAAATACGTTTCTATTGATATCTAAATTATTCTAAAAATATTTGCTTTGCCAATCAAATAATCGTTTTCCTCATACATACACACCATCACGCCCTTTCCCTGTCAGGGTAGGCAGAGAGGGCAGATCGCTATATTTTTTTAACTCGACACACATCCTTAGCCTCTTCTATATCCATACACGTCTTTACAACCTCTACGATTTCTCTGATTTTCTGCTTTTTTTTTTTTTTTTAGAATATGATTCACTTGATCCAACCATACTTTCCTTGGTCTTCCTCTCATACGGCTTCCACTCAATATTGCACTGTAACATATATTTTTCATTAGTCTTTCTTAATTCAGTTATGTTTGTGCTCCCCTGATGATGAGGTGAAAACCTTGAAACCGGTAGGGTTACAGTGGAATAAACAGTGTTTGTTAAAACAAATTACACTTTCTTCATTCATTGTAATTTGTTTAGTGAAACACTGTTTATTCTACATGTTGACTAATAACCGGGCAACACTTGGCTCCATGTTGGCTAACAGCCGAGCAACACTCGGCACCATGTTGGCTACATAGAGCCAAGTGTTGCTTCATCTCGCGGAGATGCTAAATATGTAGGATAAGATCCGAAATGAACGAATTCGTGGAACAATTAAAGTAACCCAACACTTTCCTATATCTTCTTCTGACATGCCTTTTACTCACATTTGCATGATGTATCTGTTTTGTTAGTCTTTCTTCGTTCATTCCTTCCACATCCCCAAACCATCTCAGCGTGCCCTTCTCCACCTTACTCAACACATCAGCCTTAACACGTTCACTGCGTCGAACACGGCTCCCGTGTCCATACAAAATAGCCTTGAATGTTGAGTGCACTAATAAATGTCTCCCGATAAGGATTCGTCGCCGGTTTCATGTGTTTTGAAGACACAAAGAAATACACTTGTATATGATGTTTCAATAGAAAGTAGAATTTGATTTTTAACAAAGTTATGGGTTTTTAAAAATTCGCTAATTTTCAGCACCTCTGTATGACATTTTATACGCAGTGAACGTGTTAAGTTCACATTCATCCCTTATCACTTCATTCTGTATACATTTTCCCTTCATGTATTTTTCTTAATGCACGTACCTCTACAACATTTATTCAACTCCTCTCAGTCTTTTCCATGTCCAAATTTCACTTCCATACGTCAGAAAACTTGGCACCAAAACACTATTGTGGACTATCATCTTAGCAGATTTTGATACTGCCCGGTTCGAGTATATATGTTTTCATTAAGTTCGCGACGCCATCTGTGTTTTATCCAAGAATTAAAAAAAAACCGCTCAATTTGAAAGACCCATTATATGTAGTGAAAATGTGAGTGATACACCTACCACTGTGAGAGGAAGACCAAGGATAATATTGTTGGATCAAGTGAATGATATACTAAAAGAGGGAAAAGTAGAAAGTCAAAGAAGTTGTAGAAGTTGTATAGATGTACATAGAAGAGGCTAAGGAGGTGTATCGAAATAGGAAAGTCTGGCACTCTATCCTCTATGTCTACCCCGACAGGGAGATGTCATGATAGTATGTATATATTTATATAGAACCGAACCCGAAAAATCTGATATATTTCTGTACTGAATATTTATTTTCCACTATGTTCCAATAGTTTCCGGTTTGTTGAGCTAGTTGAACTAACGTGTATGGACAGATATATTTAACATTTCAGAATATTACGAAACAACACGTCTTCTATTAGCTCTAGTTAACATACGCTTTAACTTGTTTAATACAGAAATATTGGACCTTATTTATTCGTGCTTTTTCAATACTCTTTTCCTCTGGATGGATGAATTTTTTTTTAGAATTTTTAAGGATCATCACATCTTGTCATGTTTATATTATATTAAAAATGTTCAAGTTTTTCTATTTGTTATTCGCAGCTTGTTTATTTTTAAAAATTTATTTTATCATTTGGATTGAAATAGGATTAACTGGATGACTTTTATGTTTTTGTATGTCTATTTCGATTTTTACTAAAATAAAGCAAATGATGGTTGTGTATTTCTGCAGCTGACCGGGCAACCTATAGAACAAGTCGACAGTTTCATAGTTGTGTATCTCTGCAGCTGACCGGGTAACCTATAGAGCAAGTTGACAATTTCATAGTTTTGTATCTCTGCAGTTGTCCGGGTAACATATAGAGCAAGTCGACAGTTTCATAGTTGTGTATCTCTGCGCTGACCAGGCAACCTATAGAGCAAGTTGACAGTTTCATAGTTTTGTATCTTTGCAGTTGACCGAGCAGCCTATAGAGCAAGTCGACAGTTTCATAGTTGTGTATCTCTGCAGCTGACCAGGCAACCTATAGAGCAAGTCGACAGTTTCATAGTGGTGTATCTCTGCAGCTGGCCGGGCAATCTATAGAGCAAGTCGACATTTTCATAGTTGTATATTTCTGCAGCTGGCCAGGCAACCTATAGAGCAAGTCGACAGTTTCATAGTGGTGTATCTCTGCAGCTGACCAGGCAACCTATAGAGCAAGTTGACAATTTCATAGTTTTGTATCTCTGCAGTTGTCTGGGTAACCTATAGAGCAAGTCGACAGTTTCGTAGTTGTGTATCTCTGCAGCTGACCAGACAACTTATAGAGCAAGTCGGCAGTTTCATAGTGGTGTATCTCTGCAGTTGTCCGGGCAACTTTTAGAGCAAGTTGAAACTTTCATAGTGGTGTATCTCTGCAGCTGACCGGGTAACCTATAGAGCAAGTCTACAGTTTCGTAGTTGTGTATCTCTGCAGCTGACCGGGCAACTTATAGAGCAAGTCGGCAGTTTCATAGTGATGTATCTCTGCAGCTGACCGGGCAACCTATGGAGCAAATTGACAGTTTCATAGTTTTGTATCTCTGCAGTTGACCAGGCAACCTATGGAGCAAGTCGACAGTTTCATAGTTGTGTATTTCTGCAGCTGACCGGGCAACCTATAGCACAAGTTGCACAATTTCTTCATAATTTAAAATTTTCATATCCAGGCAAATTGTCATATGTTTTTATCAAATCGCGTGCTCTTTTATTATCTTGGTTAATTTGTAACCCTGGATAATTAAGAGTATACCATATATTAAAAATATTATAAAGTCACTTAACCTAGGTTAACACAAATTCTTGCAATATATTTTGTTAAAATTAATTTAATAAACAAATACAGTAATCCCTCTGTTTACGTGCATAATTGGTTTCAGAAAAACAGTCCATAAATGGAACCATTAAAAATAAATTATACTATATACATTATACAATCATATATATATTTTTTCAATGTACGGTATTTTATAGACCATTAAAAAATATTATAAAAGTAATACAGAAATTATAATTTTGAGTGCGTATGAATATAAATACAAATTGTCACAAAAATTATAATCATTTACTTGAATTATATACAAAATAAATATTGATAAGCAGTACGCACATGCATACCATCCACCACAATAAAATACAAACTTGAGACAGGTCAAGGCCTCAGGTAAAGAAATTTCAACATATGTACAGATATCTGGAAAAATTTGCGAGAAAGAGAATCAACGAAAAGAGAGAAAAAAAAAACAAATGACGATAGTCACACAGTGGCGTCCGATTTACGGTTCAAACAAACAAAACGCTCTCTAAGAGAACTTTTAAAGGCATTAAAACTGTCAACAAATATGCCCGAGACTGCAGCATAGGCATCACCCAACCGATGCAATCTGAGTACGGGAGAATTCTAGTAATAGTTAGTTCTACAACTCTCGCACGGGAATATATCCACATTTTGATATATTCTATTCTTACTCAATTAAAGAAGCTTTACAAATATTTGTATAAATAAAAAAAATACTGAACTTAACAATTTGCTGTACTTATTAATTTAAAATTGTTCTTGCTGAATGAATATTCCATTGTTATTGTTATCGCTTTTACAGTAGTGACTGTTTCAATTGTCTATGATGATAGCATGTTGTACTTCAGCAAGTACGCAGTCTTGACCGATCAAACGTAAAGTTCTCATAGCGAGGAAATCAAAGTTTTAAGACGATTGGTAGATCTAATCGCCTTTTGTTTTTTTACGTAGTGTTTTTTTCTAATTCCTTAACAGCATTGAAAGATACTAATTTAGATGTATTGTGTGTTAACATAAGTTGTGTTCGTTTTTTTCAAATTTAAAAATGAATACCAAAAGTAAAACAAAATGGTAAATGTTATACGTCATTCGAAAGAAACTTTTCTGCTCTACAAGATATTGTGTTTGCTTTTACGTTACATATATTATTTTATTTGATTACAAGCCTTCAAAATGGAATGTCAAGTAGACGAAAGTGAGCATTTTCGACACCTCCTTCTGTTCGCGTTCAATCGAGGGAATAAAGCTGCCAAAGCTGCTCGCGATATTTGCTAAGTGTACGGTGAAGATGCAATGAATCAAAGAACTGTTTGTCGATGGTTTTTGCGTTTCAAATACGGTAATTTAGACCTGAAAGACATGGAGCGTTCCGGGCGACCAGTGGACTTCGATGAGGACCACTTAACCCATATTATTCATGAAAATCTCTTTCAAACCACCGTAGAATTGGCTGAGCAGATGAATTGTAGTCCCATGACTATACCACCATTTTAAATGGGATAAGTCCAGAAGTTTGGCGTTCGGGTTCTACATGTTTTGAGTGAAAACAACAAAAATCAACGTTGGACAATTTCTGCTGGTTTGCTCGCACGTCATCGAGCTACGCATGGCCACAAGCAAAGGTTCCTTTACCGCATCATTACTGGTGATGAAAAATGTTTTGAAAATGGTGATGAAAAATGTTTGAAGGGGATCTTCATGAATAATATGGTTTAAGCGGTCTTCATCGAAGTCCACCGGTCGTCCAGAATGCTCCATGTCTTTCAGGTCGAAATTACCGTATTTGAAACGCCAAAACCATCGCTGAGCTGTCCTTTAATTCATAGCATCTTCACCGTACATTTCGCAAATACCGCGAGCAGTTTTGGCAGCTTTATTCCCTCGATTGAACGCGAACAGAAGGAGGTGTCGAAAATGCTCACTTTCGTCTACTTGACATCCCATTTTGAAGGCTTGTAATCAAATAAAATAATATATGTAACGTAAAAGCAAACACAATATCTTGTAGAGCAGAAAATTTTCTTTCGAATGACGTATAACCTTTACCATTTTGTTTTACTTTTGGTGCTCATTTTTAAAAAAAAAAATAAAACAGACACTTATGTTGACACCCAATAAAATGAATCTGGTATGTTTCTTCCTTTGTGTTAACGCTAATCGTGAGATCACAGCTGCCCGCCAGTTGTTCGAAACAGAATGAACCGCACAAAGTGAACTTGCGTCAATGGACGGATTACCGTATTATTGTTTTAATATATATCTTATTAAACCGACGGTTATATGTTTAGATAAAAGTTATTTGTTGTACTCTGTTTAGTGAGTCTGTGGTTCTTTGAGCTGTGTATTAATTTCTTTCTCTAACTTGGAACCTATGTTAAGTATACAATGTATGTACTTGATGTTAGTGGGAATGTTGAATAATTTTTAGTTCTGTAATTTAAGATGTTATGTAATAAATGTCAGGAAATAAGTACTTATCTTAAATGTATTACACTTGAGAATAAATTGATCCAAGTCTCCTTCTGTCTATTTATTTTAACGTGTTCCTCGCGGGAAGCACAAACGCCTGTGATCTGATCTGTAGCATTCCTTTGTGTATTTTACGTAATGTTTAGTTTATCTCCTTTATTTAATGAGTCTCCTTAAGAGTAATGACCATTATTTATTATCAGAAAATTACTTGAATGTCATGTTTACTTGGTGGTGTAATCAAATATCAGTGGTTCTAAACAAAATACGCGTTTAAACTTAGAAATTAAAAACGCCGAAATTGTGCCGCGCACAGGATTCGTGGAATTTGATTTTTAACGCGGTGTACAGGTTAATATCTAATTTTATAAAATATATATAATATGTACCAGTAATATCCAAAAGTTTACCGCCTGAACAAGTTAGAATGTTTATGGATAGATACCACGTAAGTCACTATACGATACGACGTTACACTTATAATTTGACGCCTCTATCTTCCGTAACATTTCAACTATAGCTGTTAGTATACACTAGTGTTGGGTCAAACTTTTGATCAGTACGGGCGACTTGCTTTTTAAATTATCGGCGGCGGTCTACTAACATCGTATGTAAGTGCTAAGTGATCATAAGAAACATAGTAATTTAAAGCCAATAAGCATAGATAATACATAATATCTATTCAATATCCAGTTATTTTAACCGGTTCACTGCCACGAGCGCGTTGACGCGCTCTCCGATTCAGTGCTCGCCAGGCCGGCCATACAAAATGTTCGTGCTCTCCTTTGAGCTTGTCGCAAGCCAATATCAAATCCAATTGTAATAATTTATAAATTATAACACATAGTGACATCTATTGGGATGGTCAAGAAATACTTAAATATTACAATTTACCGATATTATCCAAGTTACAGTCATCTTTCTAAAAGCTTTCACTGACAGTCAATACGTGTCTCTGATACAGGGTTACCGACTACAGTTTTTTTGCGTCGTAATTGCGATGATTTATAATGACTTCGTTTGTAATTTTGTTCAATGGTTGATTTTTAACTTTTGTGCGTTATTTTTGTTAATTTTTCAAAGTATTTATTTACAAAGTGTATTTTCGTGTATTCTTTGGTTATTGGCGGTAGTTTTGCGGCATAATACGACGTTTATATAGACTTTTTACGGTTTTATTTTATAGTTTATTTACCTTTTGGGCTTTATTATACATCATACAGATAATTTATGGATTTTAGTTTACAAAGTATATTATATTCCGCTATATTTATAAGTAAACGTGTTTTCTGTGTCAAATTGTGACAACCCTGACATTTTGTGAATATTTAAACTGTGTTTTTCTGAGTGAACGGCAGCTCAAACGCTCCACGGTGTATATATTTAGTAAGTTTTCATAATATCCTTTATATCTGTGTACAAAAAATATAATTTTTTTGGGTTTTATTTTTGTTGAAAAAATCCCGGCCTGTTGAGTACGGCCATACTAATAACTTCCGGCACTTAAAGGGTTAATAACAGAAATTAATGATTACTTCACAGAAACATAAAAATAGTTTATAAATAAAACAATATGTTCTTTTATTATCTTTTTATTAATGCAAACAATGTACTTTTAAATATGAACTATTAGAGTTGATGTCATATCAGAGGACGCGCTGTAAACATGACATTGCATATTTTCGGAAACCTCGTCATATTGTGGTTTATATTCGTTAAGTTCGATACAAACACATCGTAACTGGACCACTGATGAGTGATGACACTGCCTGCTGAACCGAAGGTAGTCGATTATAGCGGAGTGACTTCTAAAACCCGAAACGGGCACACACGCATACACACATCAGCTCCGCACTATGGTCCCCACGTGAGCTTATATAACCTATAAGTCTGCGCATCGAGTTTTAGAAGGAGACTGTCGTCGATAATCGGCTATGTAGCGCGTCATCTCTGTCGCACGTGCGCTTAACAGCTGATTCCCGGAATAACAGAGATGTGTACAATCAGAAAGGCAGACAACTAGAAATAGCTACGCAGTCGACGCTTTGGCCACCCCTGGAATACACAATCTGTCCAATGGGAAAGTTGACTATTTTATTTTTGCGTAACCACCAGTGCCATCTGTGGATGAATAAATTAGTTAACTAGTTAGTAATGACGTAACAATTGACAGTGCCTTCTGAGGCTTGGTCGGAAAAGGAATGTGTATGTGTTGTTCCATTATATTCTGAAATTTTAATATGAAGTGGTTATTAAGTTTATTTCAAAAGAATGGAAAACCTTTGCAGAAATTAAATAATGCTTAAATGTATTGTAATTTGTTATTTATAGTTAAGGCATTAACACTGGAGGCTTAAAGACAATTGTAATTTGTTTTATCAAATATTGTTTATTCCACTTTATGTAAGAGTATAACTCTACTACTATATTATGTTCAGTTTTCTTGAGCATTGATGCCGTCATACTATAAAGAGCTATAGAGAATAGCTAAATATATTTTTTTTTAATCGAACACTTTATTCCACTTTATATAACCCTATAAAGTGTGTACATACATAAATTTATTCCGAAATCGCACATACGAGGGTCATCCAGAAAGTAAGGTTATAAGGGCTCTTGAAGCCGGGGGAAAGTTTTTGTTTCGAAGTTGGCGCACCTGGCGTGTAGGGGGGATCCTAACGGTCAGTTTGTTTGGTCCCGCATGTTTGTCGGCCATTTTGTTCAGTCACAGTAAATTCTTCCAATGGAGAGGTCGTCGCGCACTCCCGCCACCTCCCGTCCGTGCGAGATCCGCGCGTTCATCCGTTTTATGACTTTGTAGAACAATACCGCCGCAAATATCCATCGGAAGCTCGTGGAAGTTTATGGTAGTGATGTGATGAGTCGACAGCATGTCACGAAGTGGGTTAGGTTGTTCAGAGAAGGCCGTACTGATACGACGAGGTAAGGCAGTGATTCCTGACGAACTTGTGCAAAAAATTGAAGAACAAGTGCAAAATGACCGCCGTGTGACGCTTGACGGCCTTCATGAAGAATTTCCTGACATTTCTCGAAGTCTCCTCGGTGATATTGTGTCAGAAAAACTTGGTTACAAGAAGTTGTGTGCGAGATGGGTGCCCAGAATGCTCACACCGGAGAGCTTTGATTTTATCGATGTTTTCATCGATTTTCGACTGCCACTGCGTTCGTCATCCTCGACCGACTCACGACCACTTCTGAAGCGTTCGTGCCACCATAAAACACTTCTCCAACATTTCCAAGGTCTGCGGACCGTTAAATCCGTTTTTCACACAAAATTTGATGCACAGTTGATGCCATTTTTAAACTTGTAAAAAAATCGAAAACACGAACAAAGGTAGATGTACTTAGTACAGCGTAGCTTTTACAAATGTCAAGCTATGACGCTGAAATTTGGAGGGAAGTGTCAATGATAGATGTGGTAACCTAACCAAAATAAAAAGAATTCCAATCGGGTGACTGACAGCGCCACACGGTGGCCGGTCCTAAAACTTTTTAATCAAGGTAGTATATCACATTCACTTTTCCTTTCACACTTTTCTTTGGATTTTGGCTTATTCATTCTCATATCTTTCTCTTCTCTCACTTATCAAACTCTGCAATTCATCTTCACCGCCATTCGAGAATATATGTTATAGTAAATTTGTGTTCACTTCACCCCATTGACTTTGTGTTCTATCACTACACTTATGTTACTCATACGACTCTATGATTCTTTATCTTTTTACAATTGCTTCTTCCAAAAATATCATACATTTGAATTTTAGTGTAAAGATAGGAAGGCAGTGGCTGCGGCCATTATATTAGGCCCTTCCTCGCATCTGCATATACTATATGTTAAGAAAATTATATTTGTTTAGAAAACTACAGAAAACAGAAACAGAAAAAGGGAAGACAAGATACAAAGAAACCTTCGTAGATCTTCTGATATGTGATAGTAACACATTCGGCTTTAGGTGGAGTGTAGTGTATGTGCGTAGCGGTCGAAATAATCATACATTTTAATAAGACCTCCGAAAAAGGGTTGTCTTCAAATGCTTCCTGAAGCTGCTCACACCATCCACATCTCTAGTACTTTTAGAGGCAGTTGTATACGTAAATATGTTGTTATTATGTATTGCGATTAATTCATAAAATATAGCATATGCGAACGAAAATGTTATTTTTTTTTCAGTTTCGTTATAACGATTTTTCAGTAACGATTTACTAAGTCGCTAGAAGTTCGTTATAACGATATTTGACTGTATTTATATTGTATGGATGCCTAAACCTATTTTTTCATACGCGGTCTCCTTATCCGCGACATGTTGGCGGAAAGTAATTTCTCACGAATAACGAGAGATCACTGTATGAAAATATTGATTGCTAAAAAAATAATTAAACATTTGAATGTGAATTATGTAAACAAACAAACTTGAACGTTGTAACAATCTAACTCGCAATAGATATATTATATTTATTTACATTTTTGTGTTGCAAACATTGCATATATATTACTAAAATCTCTTGTGCGTCAGATTGTGAATCAAGTAGGTTAAATTGATATTTGAATTCACATTCTGACATTACGTAAAAATAACTAAGATGATTTTCTTTATGTTGGCAGCCTGAAACAACAGCAAATGTCAAAGTAGTGTTGATGTGTCAAAAGTAACTGACATAACCTAAAATTTGTCTAGAACTAGCAAAACAATGGTAAATTTTGTATAAATAATATATATTTCTTTATCATCATCATCTTATAGTGTAGCTCATGGCTGAGCATCGTGACTCCCATGATAGCCTCTGACGACTCCTCTCCATCCATCCCTCCACTCCGCGGCTCGAAGGGCAGTTCGAGGACTCGTTCGAGGAGTTGTGAGCTATCCAGCATTACTACAAAGATTAGCGTTAAATGTTCCTAACAATTACACTAGACTGCGCCGGCAAGAACTGTTCTCAATAACATACGCAAGAACGGGCCCTTCCAGCCGCTATGCCTGTTGGAAGGGCCTTAACTCTTTTGAACGGGACTGCTCCGGATATTGACATATTTCATATCACATTCTCAAAAGCAAAAGTAAATTTTCTTCTAAGATTGAGCGCGTTAGAAAGCACTCATTAACGTATCTAAGTGATTTTAAATATATGTGTGTATGTATATATGTATGTGTGTGTATGTATGTATGTGTGTGTATGTATGTATGTGTGTGTATGTGTATATATGTCATCATCATCATCATTGTCAACCAGGGTCGATCCACTGCTGGATGAAGGTCTCCTCCCCAAGTTGACTCCAAATAGTTCGGTTTTTTTTCTCGCTGATGCCATGTGATGCTGCCATGCTTCCTGATTTCATCTATCCAGCGTACCTTTGGTCTTTTTCTGGGCCTCTTTATGCCTCTTGGGTACTATTGGATTATTTCGGATGTCCATCGGGAGTCTGACATTCTGGCTATGTGTCCGGCCCATTGCCACTTTATTCTTTTGCACACCTTTATAACGTCGTCTACCTTTGTTATATTGCGAATCCAGGTGTTTCGTTTACAGTCTCTTTTAGTATATCCCAACATGCATCTCTCCATGCCATGCCCCTTTGTGCGGTCTGGAGCTTTTGTGTGTTCTTTACTGTGAATGTCCATGTCTCGCAGCCATACGTAAGCACTGGGAGAATACACTGGTTGTAGACCCTTCGCTTCAAGGATATTGGGAGATTACTTTTGAAGATGTTGTTCAAACGTCCAAATGAGCTCCACGCTAGTTTTGTCCTTCGTGCTATTTCCTCCGATATGCCACCTACAAAGGAAATAAGTTGGCCCAGATACACATATTCCTGGACAAGTTCTAGCGGCTTTCCATCTATGTTTATTGGTTTTGGGGTAGCAAAGCCGTTCATCATATATTTGGTTGAAATATTCATTTTTAAACCAACTCCTTTGCTGACCTCTGCCAATTCTTGCAGTTGGTGTTGGAGATCTATGTATAGTATATATGTATCATAGTATAAATAGGCCAAAATCCATACGACGGTCGTCGTCAAAGAAAGAATACGAGAATTGAATTTTGAATACAAGAGAGCAAGAGAGGAATACTTAGATTCTCTCCGAAAGTAATTCGAAATTTGAATCTAGGTGGGTCCGTGATACTGAACGAATTTTAAATACCTAGCTAACAATTGTTGAACCGGTGTAAAAGGGGACGATGTATAAATGATATATATAAACAAACTCTATATTTATGAATATATATTTTCGTAAATGTAGAATTTGTTTTAATTCCGTGAATATTTCACGGGTTGCAACTAGTGTAATCCGTTTTATCAAACACTGTTTATTCCACTTTATGTAACATTATTTCCTTACCGGTTTCAAGGTTTTTACTTTCTCATCAGTGGAGCACAAACAAGACACAATAAGTCTTGTTTGAAAGCCTTGAAACCGGTAGTGTTATACCGTTACAAAAAGTGGAATAAACAGTGTTTGATAAAACAAATTACAATGTCTTTAAACCTGCACAGTGTTAATGCCTTACTATAAATAATATACTATATTAGGTAAAGCGAAAAGAAATGTCAATTTTCATTTGTCGTCACGTTGAAACCAGTTTGCCACCAGTTACCGTTTGGTTAATACGTCGTGGTTGGTATCGTTTTGAAGATCTATTAATATCCTTTCTGTTTTGATATTCTTTTTTGGTTTTGGTCCATAGTACAAAAATGCAAAAGCCAGAGATTGAAGAGACACATTTGCGGTATTTTATGCTGTTTTTATTCGATAAAGGATTTAAGTCAAAAGAAGCTACCCAGACCATCTGCGATATTTATGAAGACATCTTGAATCCTCGAAAGTGCCATAGATGGTTTCAAAAGTTTGAAAGTTGTGAAAGGTAATCGAAGGACAAACCAAAATCAGGAAGACCTCTTAAAATCGATGATAACACTTTAAACTCATTAGTGAGGTCCGATCCACGTAAAACCATCAAGGAATTGTCACAAGATATCGGTTGTCCATGATCAACAGTGAAGAACTATTTGAAAAGGCTCGGAAAACAAAATAGACAAGGAATTTGGGAGCCGCACGAACTTTCTCCAATGGCCATGGAACAACGAATAACAATCTGTTCATCTTTACTCTCCAGATATGAAACTGATCCGTTTCTTAGAATTTTTTTTACTGGGGATGAGAAGTGGGTCCTCTACACCAATCCGAGGAGAAAAAAAAGAAAATAACAATGGTTTTCGACGAATCAGGTACCTGTGTCTACCCCTCGGCTGACATTGACTCTGTAAAAGGTTCTCCAATGTGTTTGGTGGGATGTTTTGGGAGTAATTCATTATGAATTACTAAAACCTGGTCAGACTGTTACAGCAGATGTGTATTGTGCCCAATTAGAAAGATTAAAGGCAGAACTGCTTAAAAAACTATCAGTTTTAGTAAAGAATCAGAGAAGAATTCTACAACATGATAATGCAAGACCACAAGCAGCAAGGATTACGCAGGACAAAATAAGAGAGCTAGATTTAGAAGTTCTGCAGCATCCACCATATTCACCTGATATTGCACCTTTGGATTACCATCTTTTTAAGTCGATGGAACATTCGCTTCGAGATAAAATATCTACGAATGTCGAACAAGTCCGAAATCACTCGGAGTCATATTTTACCGATAAACCGCCAGAATTATATGAATAAGGTTATAAAAAAACTGCCTATTCTGTGGAGGAAGATCATCCGTAACAATGGTAATTATTTAACGGAATAATATTGTATAGTTTTTGTTTAAATAAATTTTTTGTCGCATCAAAAAATATTGTCATTTCTTTCCGCTTTACCTAATATATACAAACAATTGTGGTATTTTTTAATGTAATTGGGCTAAGCCTGTATTGAGAAAATAAATAAATATAATTTTGTTCAATGTTTGCTTCTTTCTTAAGAAGAATAATGTTTAATACATATTTTTAGGATATAAAGACGTTTTCTTATGATGATTTTGACCCAAAAGACTGGATTAACCAAGTGTATGCTGCTTCTGAGAAAACCGAAGATGAAGAGGTAATATTACGCTAAAATTATTATTGTTTCTGTTGTCATTATTATACTTCAAGACTATTATTTTTATTATTATAATTGTTTCTGTTGTCATTATTATCATTTAAGACTATTATTTTTATTATTATAATTGTTTCTGTTGTCATTATTATCATTTAAGACTATTATTTTTATTATTATAATTGTTTCTGTTGTCATTATTATCATTTAAGACTATTATTTTTATTATTATAATTGTTTCTGTTGTCATTATTATCCTTTAAGATTATTATTTTTATTATTATAATTGCTTCTGTTGTCATTATTATCCTTTAAGATTATTATTTTTATTGTTATAATTGTTTCTGTTGTCATTATTATCCTTTAAGATTATTATTTTTATTATTATAATTGTTTCTGTTGTCATTATTATCCTTTAAGATTATTATTTGTATTGTTATAATTGTTTCTGTTGTCATTATTATCCTGTAGGAACTACGGTCGTCCCTGAATATTGTCAACACGCACGGTCAACGACTGACGAAACGACCTTCGGATATGTCCAAAGGTCGCATACCAGAACATTAATATTGTTTACACGCAAATACTATTTACGATACATTCCACAGTAGAAAGAGAACGCATCGCGCTGTCTCGCCGTTTTCGCCAACAAATTATCTACTCACAATATTATTCGCAACGTCTGCAACCATCTCTGCACGCACAGGAGTGAGATAAAAATATATTGCGGGCGCACTGACGCACCCCGTTCTGAATATGTATAAATACCTACTTACCGATAAATAAAGAATCATTAATCATTTGACCATTCATTGCTGTTTACTATTCATTGATTGTTCACTCTCACTTTCCGCATTGCTAATCGACGTATTTTATTTTAAATACCAAACAATCAAAATCATCAGCACGTCCAACAAGGACATCCGCTAAAATCCTTTAAGATTATTATTTTTACTATTATAATTGTTTCTGTTGTCATTATTATCCTTTAAGACTATTGTTTATTTTGTTATTTGATGTGATCGGATTAAACCTGTATCAAATAAAAAATAAATTTAATGAAGATAACTTATCGTCGTTGCCGGGCCTCGTAGTCGAAGATCTTTACGCCACTCCAAAGTCAATCTTAAACTGGTCTTCCACGTCGATCATGTGATCTTCTGTGAGAGAAAACAGGTCGATCCTAGATGCGCACTCCCTCCCGCAAATGTCACAGACATGTGGACCCTGCTGAGTCGTCTGACCATGCCGACGCATGTTCATAGCGTGCTGACTGTTTCTCACACCTCTAGCCGCTGAGACCCCATCAGCCCGAAAGCAGACTCTCCACTCCTACCGCTCCCGAGCCACCCGCTCCCAGTCCTCGGGCGCCCCGCACAAAGTAAGCAACTCTCGCAGACTGTCCTTATAGCGTTTCCTTTACCCACAAGACGCGTTTTGTGAGCCTATGATCACCCATGCGTATCACATCCCCGGTCCATCGCAATTTCGCCTTTACAACCTATCTTCCATAGGGATGATGGCGTCTAGCCGCTGAGACGCCATCAGCCCGAAAGCATACGGTTCTCCACCCCTCACGGTTCCGAGCCACCCGCTCCCAGTCCTCAGGCGCCCCGCACAAAGTCAGCGACTCTTGCAGACTGTCCTTATAGCGCTTTCTCTGCCCACAAGACGCGTTTTGGGAGTCTACTGTCACCCATGCGTATCACATCCCCGGTCCATCGTAATTTCGCCTTTACAACCATATCTTCTATTGGCTTACAGTTGGAGCGTTGCAGAACCGAAACATTTGTGACATGATCACTCCAGTGAATCTGAAGAATTCGATGAAGGAAACGCTGGTGGAACATTTCAAGGCTTTGAATGTACCTTCCGCTTTGAATGTATTCCGACCCATAGATAAGTGTGGGGAGGACAATGGCCTTGTAGACTGATATCTTTGAAGACTGGGAGATGTCTTTGCTGTTATGGTGAAGAGTCGCACTCCTGATGCGACTCTTCACCATAACTTTATGTAAACTTCAGACGAAATAAAATTTTGTGAGCCTGTGTTATTAATTATGTATTATTTGATTTCAGGTATTCGTAAATAATACAATCTCAACTCTGCAGCTGTATATTCAACAGCTCAACCATGCTCTAGAAGAGACAACAGCGCAGGTTGGTTGTCTGTAATGTAACAAGATGTATTACTATAGAGATAGATCTATGAGAGAGCGTTTTTGTTTGTCTAATGTTATGTCGGAAGTCGGGATTTGATGGTGATGTTGGAAGAAACCCACTTTCTTCCACATTCATTAAGGAGACGATTAAAATTATTACATTTCAGTATATCACGGAGATATATTATATTTACGGGACAGAACGTCATAACGATCTCGTCCGTCCCTAATACAAATGAACCTAACGAATTTGGGTCTAATGGATCCTTAACAACGTTCCCTCTAAGGTGTGCACGTGTGTGGCCGCACATCTGTTAAAAATTGTCCACACACATTTTCCATCTTCCGCACACATCTCAAAGAAAGGAACTTTTAACCATATTTTGTTTTGCGCAATTATATATTTTATTATGATTGGTTCTCAGGTTCCTTTCTTTGAGATGTGTGCGGAACATGGAAACACTATGTTATATACCTACTCGTATTATGTTACGTATTTCGAATAAAGACTTCATGAATTATCCCTTGTTCAAAGGTCTTCGTGTTATTTTATTGGTGTTTTAAATTTTAAAATTTCCCTCTTTTTTTCTTGCACATATAAGTTGATAGGCCGCACTCAATGAAATAAATAGGGGGAACGTTGATCCTTAATATACTAATTTAGATGAAAGAAATATTATGACATTGAGAACCTGGAATGAGGTTAATATCATGAGTGAAGAACCAGCGATAATGATTATGAGGTTAATGTCATAAATGAAGAACCTGCGACTATGGTTGTGAGGTCAACATCATGAATGAAGAGAAATGGTCACAAGGTTAACATCATAAATTGGGAACCCGCGACAATGGTCACAAGGTTGATATCATGAATGTATCATAACTGAAGATCTTGCTATAATAAATCCCTCGATAAATTTTCGATTGTTTTTTAACCAAATATAGTAGAGCGCCGATTATTTGTGATAATTTAGGGACACTCGAGCCCGGATAATTACACAAATATAGTAGACCACTAGCGAAAAAAGAAAAAGCAAATAACAGTTCAAATCACAACAAAAAAATACTAACCATTTAGAAGATAATGTTTCAATGCATTTCTAAAGGTGCAACTCTTTCAAGGTCAGGGGTAACTCATTCTAGCATTTGCTGGCTGAGTATGTGAAGGATCCTTTGAATAGTGTTAGATTATGACTCAAGATAATTAAAAGAGTTTTAAGACATTAAAAGAGTTCAGATAATTAAAAGAGTTTCAGAGACTCAAGATAATTAAAAGACTCAAGATAATTTTAGTTTCATAGCCGTGAAAATCTCTAGCCCAATTCAGTTTTTTTAAGAGATAAGGTGGCAATTTTATCTTGATAATTGCATGAGGAACGCTTAAGTGAAGATATACTATTGAAGGTAGAGGTTTCAAATTTCAACTATAACATAGCTTGACCATGAGGCAAACATGCCCACTGTAGTATCTACCATATACCAGGTCTGTAAATATGAAACTGGATTTTTTTAATAAAAAATACGCATTTATTGTATGAAAATTGTAAAAAATATTTTATTCAAAGTATTGCCCATCACTTGCTACACATTTTTCCCATCTCTCTGGCAATTTGTGGATGCCACGCCAAAAAAACTGTTGCACTTTTGAGGCAAACCAATCATCGAGCCATTTTCGTACATTTTGGATCTTTCCAATGGCTTTCAAACGTATGGAGACGGCTTCTCTTGTCACATTTAATTGATCCGCGAGTTGTTGTTGCGTTTGAGCGTCATCCTCATCCAACAATGCTTGCAATTCGGTGTCTTTAAACTTTCTCGGTTGTCTTCCACGTTCTTCGTTTCTCACGTCAACATCACCACTTTTGAATTTTTTAAACCATTCAAAGCACTGTGATTTAACAAGAACATGCTCACCGTAAGCTTCGACAAGCATTCGATGAGATTCTGCAGCAGTTTTCTTCGAATGGTACCAGAAAATCAATGCTGTCCGTGAATCGTAGTTTTCAGGCACCAAAATATGTTCAACGCTATGAAAACATATGTAGTTATATTAAATTTGTATTGTTATGAGTTAAAAGTCTTTGACAAATGTAAACACAAGAAAAAGGCGCTAATGACGTGGTTTGAAAGTCACTACATTGACAACTAGAGCCACCTATGAGCAAATTCCGGTTTCATATTTACAGACCTGATAGACTCAGTTTGGAAACTTATGGACCTAGTATGTAAACACTTATTCTTAGGTTTAATAAATATACTATATTGTATAATTTTCTATAGGTGATATCAGGACTGCCCCGCCTTGCTAGGGAGGCGGGTGGTGCGGAAACGGGGGCCCGGGGCCTAGAGACACGTATGGCAGCCTTGCAGGCGGCCATTGAGGGGGCACAGAGGGCCGCTGGGCAGCCACTGCTTACGCTGCAGAGGACAGACAGGCTCAAGACCAAACTGGAAGTGAGTTGTACTATCTTATATTATGGGGTGACAATGTATGACATAATAACTATCAAGTTTATTAATGAGTTCAATCCTCAATTTATCTACAGAGATATGGAAGATATGCATATCAGGAAAATGATTCAATAAGGTCATTCCGTGTGCGATTGGTGATGCTTTTAACCCTTTGACAACCGCCATGTTAAAACAGAAACTGACCACTCAAACCAGCATGTTTTTTGTCTATTTCTCTGGTCAAATGACATCATGCTTTAAAAAATTAATAAGAAATCACACAGAAGTCTGATTTGAGAAAAATAACGATTTACAAATATTTAAAAATAAAGATTTAAAAATAAAATATTTAAAAATTAAATTTACAAATATTTAAAAATAAAGATTTGAGAAAAATAAAGATCAACAATGTGGTAATGCTGAATTGATATTTTTATATGAGATTCAAAATATATATTTTGAATAACTTGTCTGGTGGAGGCAGTCAAAAATGAAGTTATAATTAAAATTCAATTATAATTTTGTAATTTTTTTATTCACATACGAAAAAAATACACAAAAACATAAAATTAAATTTAAAAAAACACAATTATTTGGAAAAATCATTTTTATAATGCATATCAATGAAGCAAGCTTCATTATGTAAGGAGACCTCCTGTAGGCTCCTATAATATCCTGTGTTCCCACACACATTCCTTGTTCAGGCCTTTGCTTTAGCCTTACATACTTTACATTTTCTGGTAACATACCATACTTTTTCCACCAGCATTGCCACGGATTTTATAAGGAAAGTGGGAGTTTCTTCCTTGTAGCCGGAGAGGAGTATCAGAGGTCCCTGACCTGTTCCCATTTACTTTTCCTTTCACACTTTTCTATCAGCATTATTTTGGATTTTGCAACATTCATTCTCAGATCTTTCTCTAAAAATATTAGCCGGCTGTGACTCATTTAAGTATCTGGGCTCACTCATTCACAAAGGCGGAGGGTGCACAGCGGATGTTGACCATAGAATAGGATGTGGGATGGATGAAGTTCAGATCGGTGACAGGAGTCTTGTGTGACCCAAAAATACCTATAAAACTGAAAGGAAAGGTATACCAGACTATTGTTGACCATAGAATAGGTGTGGGATGGATGAAGTTCAGATCGGTGACAGGAGTCTTGTGTGACCCAAAAATGCCTATAAAACTAAAAGGAAAGGTATACCAGACTATTGTTGACCATAGAATAGGATGTGGGATGGATGAAGTTCAGATCGGTGACAGGAGTCTTGTGTGACCCAAAAATACCTATAAAACTGAAAGGAAAGGTATACCAGACTATTGTTGACCATAGAATAGGTGTGGGATGGATGAAGTTCAGATCGGTGACAGGAGTCTTGTGTGACCCAAAAATGCCTATAAAACTAAAAGGAAAGGTATACCAGACTATTGTTGACCATAGAATAGGTGTGGGATGGATGAAGTTCAGATCGGTGACAGGAGTCTTGTGTGACCCAAAAATGCCTATAAAACTAAAAGGAAAGGTATACCAGACTATTGTTGACCATAGAATAGGTGTGGGATGGATGAAGTTCAGATCGGTGACAGGAGTCTTGTGTGACCCAAAAATGCCTATAAAACTAAAAGGAAAGGTATACCAGACTATTGTTGACCATAGAATAGGTGTGGGATGGATGAAGTTCAGATCGGTGACAGGAGTCTTGTGTGACCCAAAAATGCCTATAAAACTAAAAGGAAAGGTATACCAGACTATCGTTGACCATAGAATAGGTGTGGGATGGATGAAGTTCATATCGGCGACAGGAGTCTTGTGTGACCCAAAAATACCTATAAAACTGAAAGGAAAGGTATACCAGACTATTGTTGACCATAGAATAGGTGTGGGATGGATGAAGTTCAGATCGGTGACAGGAGTCTTGTGTGACCCAAAAATACCTATAAAACTGAAAGGAAAGGTATACCAGACTATTGTTGACCATAGAATAGGTGTGGGATGGATGAAGTTCAGATTGGTGACAGGAGTCTTGTGTGACCCAAAAATACCTATAAAACTGAAAGGAAAGGTATACCAGACTATTGTTGACCATAGAATAGGTGTGGGATGGATGAAGTTCAGATCGGTGACAGGAGTCTTGTGTGACCCAAAAATACCTATAAAACTGAAAGGAAAGGTATACCAGACTATTGTTGACCATAGAATAGGTGTGGGATGGATGAAGTTCAGATTGGTGACAGGAGTCTTGTGTGACCCAAAAATACCTATAAAACTGAAAGGAAAGGTATACCAGACTATTGTTGACCATAGAATAGGTGTGGGATGGATGAAGTTCAGATCGGTGACAGGAGTCTTGTGTGACCCAAAAATACCTATAAAACTGAAAGGAAAGGTATACCAGACTATTGTTGACCATAGAATAGGTGTGGGATGGATGAAGTTCAGATCGGTGATAGGAGTCTTGTGTGACCCAAAAATACCTATAAAACTGAAAGGAAAGGTATACCAGACTATTGTTGACCATAGAATAGGTGTGGGATGGATGAAGTTCAGATCGGTGACAGAAGTCTTGCGTGACCCAAAAATGCCTATAAAACTGAAAGGAAAGATATACCAGACTGTCGTTAGACCCACAATTATGTATGGCTCAGAATGCTGGACTATGTACAGCTCCTACTCTAGGCAACTTGAAACAGTAGAAATGCGAATGCTTAGGTGGTTGGCAGGAGTATCACTGAAAGATAGAATTAAGAGCTCGCGCATTCGTGGTAGCCTGGGGGTCAGTGATATTAACCCTTCCCTTACGGTGCTAAATTTGAAACGCTTGCTCCGGTGTTGGGTAGTGAGTACGCGATCAAAAATTAGCGATTTTAAATCGGAAAAATAAGAACATTCATAGATAATCCCCTTAATGAATTATAATTGAAGTTAAAAATTATAATAATTGAGATTTATTTGCTGAAAACATTAAAAAACCATCTGGCAACGCTCACGGAACGGGCGTACGTCTAACCTATTTGCAAGCCTAGAAGCTACTGTGACGCGGAACGTCAGTCGCATACCCCGGCGCTTACGCTTATGCTTGCGACGTTGAGACAATTCAGCTCCTCGCAATTCAGTGGAGTATGCAAGAGTGAGATGCGAATATAGTGTCGCGCTTCCCGCATACTATTCACCTATCGTCAAGACACAAGGTCGAGGCACTCACAGCGTTTAAATGCAAATTTGTTTCCGATATCTTCACAAAATACCCACGATGTAGTCGATAAATTCTGATTATTATTAATATTATTTTTTAAATCAATGCGTAAATATATTATGCAGGAATACCTAAAATCTTAACCTTGTATTTATTATATTTATAGAGATATTGATGGTTATTAGAAGCAACGTGTAGAAGATACCCAACACAGGGAAGGAAAGGTTAACAGTAAGCTGGGAGAGCGACAGCTGAGACGGTACGGGCACATAAGACGGAGACCACCAGACTATACGGTAAATCAGGCAATGTCTGTGGATCTTCCTCGACAGCCGTCCATAGGAAGACCAAACAACTCCTGGATAACTCAATGCTCCAAAATCCTGCAGAGTAACGGCCTAGATGAAAGCGACACCCAGAACCGAAGAACATACAGCCTGAGAACGAGAAGAGCCGACCCCAACAGCCTACCTAGGCAATGAGTTGGGACAGTGCCAGGAAGAAGAAGATTCTCAGATCTTTCTCTTCGCGTCTCTCATACAATTTACTTATCAAACTCTGCAATTCATCTTCCGTCTCCGCCAACACTATCATGTGATCTGCATACAGAAATCCGTATGATTATTAAGAAATAAAATATGTTTCCAGCTTGCCCGCCAAGGTTTGCGCGAAGCAGATAAGTGGGCGGCTCTGTCCAACAACCTGGAAACCATCCTGGAGTCTGGAGACACTGTGGATCTGCCGGGAATCACCAAACTTATGGAGGACATGAACCAATGTCTAGAGGTACGCAATAAAGCTAAGGTTTTTCCTTTATTTCATGGAATATGAGATAGATGTTTGTTGTATAATATATATATATATATTTTTGAATCCACTTTGCACGGATTTCTCCTGTAACACGAAGAGGGTCTGCTTCTAACATTGGCTTATTAGTTAGGAAGAATATCAGCCAGGATTCTTCTCATACTGCTAGGCGGTGCCGAGACTATATCCACAGTGTCATTCAGTTAGTTCAATATCTCTATACCACGCGTGACTGAGTGTTTAGCCATGATATTCCTTCTGTAAGTTGGTATGTATCATAGAACAGAGGGTAATTCCTTGTACAGAGGGTAATATACCAGGTCTGTAAATATGAAACCGGAATTTGCTTATAGATGGCTCTAGTTGTCAATGTAGTGACTGTCAAACCGCGTTATTGGCGTCTTTTTCTTGTGTTGACATTTGTCAAAGACTTTTAACTCACAACAATACAAGTTTAATACAACTACATATTGAACATGTCTGTTTTTGTGCCTGAAAACTACGATTTGCGGACAGTATTGATTTTCTGTTACCATTTGAAGAAAATGCAATTCTGCTGCAGAATCGCATCAAATGCTTGTCGAAGTTTACGGTGAGCATGCTGTTGGTAAATTACAGTGCTGTGAGTGGTTTAAAAAATTCAAAAGTGGCGATTTTGACGTGAGAAACGAAGAACGTGGAAGACCACTGAGAAAGTTTGAAGACGCCGAATTGCAAGCATTGTTGGATGAGGATGACGCTCAAACGCAACAACAACTTGCAGATCAATTAAATGTGACACGAGAAGCCGTCTCCATACGTTTGAAAGCCATGAGAAAGATCAAAAAGGTGGGAAAATGGGTTCCACATAAATTGAATGAAAGACAGCAAGAAAACCGAAAAACCACTTGTTAAAGGTTGCTCGCCAGGTGCAAAAGAAAATCATTTCTCCGTCAAATTGTGACTGGCGATGAAAAATGGATACATTTCGACAATCCTAAGCGTAAAAGATCATGGGTAACTCCAAGCAAACCAGCAACATCAACTGCAAGGCCAAATCGCTATGGACGGAAGACAATGCTCTGTGTTTGGTGGGATCAGAAGGGTGTTATCTATTATGAGCTGCTAAAACCTGGCGAAACCGTTAATATTGAACGCTACCGACAACTAATGATGGATTTGAACCAAGCATTGCGTGAAAAACTACCAGAATATCAAAAGAGTGAAGCAAACACAAAGTGATTTTGCTTCATGATAATGCACCATCGCACACAGCAAAACCGGTCAAGGAAACGATTGAGGTGTTTAGTTGGCAAATACTTTCGCATGCGGCTTACTCACCAGACTTGGCTCCATCCGATTACTACTTATTTGCATCGATGGGACACGCACTTGCTGAGCAGCGCTTCATTTCTTACGAAAATGGCTCGATGATTAGTTTGCCTCAAAAGAGCAACGTTTTTTTTGGCGTGGCATCCACAAATTGTCAGAGAAATGGGGAAAATGTGTAGCTAGCGATGGGCAATACTTTGAATAAAATATTTTCATACAATAAATGTGTATTTTCTATAAAAAAAAAAATCTGGTTTCATATTTACAGACCTGATATGTGTATATATGTGTATACACATATGTCTTAATCTTAATCTGCCCTTTTTCTACCCACTGCTGAGTGAGTGCACCCCTATGTCTTATCACTTTGCAGTCACTTGTTCACCTGGTATATTGATAAAGATCCGGTAAGTTTTGTCATTTAAGGGTATTAGCTACCTCCGTTTTCTGTCTGTCATACAGCTTTGGAGGACACCTAGTGATTTTGTCTCAGCATAGGATGTTTCGATCTTAACCCTATACGTACACTTGGTATAGTATTAAAATGCCAGAAATAAAGAATGATTGTTACGCGTGAAAACTGCTTCAGTAGTTGAGAGTATAAATAGTAACTTAATTACGAATGAAATAACGTAAGGATTTTAAGGATGCACGAATATGTCGGGTTCAGTTTTTGGTTTACATATTAATTTTTTTCTCTCGTTGGTCTCTGTCTTGATTTACTTGCTGCTGAGTAACGACAATGTTCAAAGACTAAAGTTTTTGTCGGTCTCTCGCCTCTCTTTACCAAGCAAAGCCTGCGAATTTTACGAAGGGTCTCTCGCCTCTCTTTGCCAAGCAAAGCCTGCGAATTTTACGAAGGGTCTCTCCCATCTGTTTTGGGGTCTTCTCCTCAGTCTAATTCTTTCTCGTGGTATTCAATCTGTTCTCCTTTTTGTCAATCTATTATCTTCCCTTTTCGTCGTCATGTGTCGTTTCCTTTCCCATTAGCTTTTGAGTATTCTTTCCATTATGTCTGTGACCTTCGTTTGGCTTCTTAGCCATGTAATTGTCTTTCTATCTCTTTTTGTTATCCCCAGCATACGTCTTTCCATGCTTTTTTGTGTAGTGACGAGCCGCTGTATTAATTTTGAGTTAAGGGTCCACGTTTCACATCCGTTTGTGAGTTCCGGGACGGTGCATTGATCGAAGACTTTGCTTTTTAGGCATAACAGAAGGTTTTCTCTGAAGACTCTATTATTCCTTCCGAATGGGTGCCAGCCTGTTTTTATTCTTCTGTTAATTTCGTTGATCGTATTCCTGTCTGCTGATAGCTGTTGTTCCAAATATATGTATAGTGGGAGACCTCTTCTAAGGCTACGTCATCAATCGTGATTTGTCTCGTTGATGCACGAGTAAATTGGTTGAACATTACTTTGGTTTAACGAGAGTAATCTTTAAGCCGACTCGATTACTGGCCAAGTTAAGCTCCTAAAAGATTGGAGGCCTTCGAGATGTTGTCCTATAGACAAATCCCAAGGATTTCCTGGAGAGACCACATTACAAATGACGAGGTTCTCAGCAGGATCGAAGAAACCAGGCACCTGTCAAACACCATATCGGAAAGGCGTGCAGAATGGATAGGTCATATGTTGCGACATGACAATCTCCTGTACAACATACTGGAGGGAATGATTGAGGGATCGATTGGCAGAGGGCGTCCTCGCCGAGAGTATCAAATATGCTACGATATGGACTGCACAGAGCTCAAGAGGATCGCTGAAGACCGAGCGGAGTGGAGGAGGAGATGCAGGGCTTTGCTGCTAACCAACCCCCAGGATTGAAACTGAAGAAGAAGAAGCTCCTGAATCATCCTCTCTAGTTCCTCTCTTGTTTATCAAGTTAGAGATATTCGCCATCGATCTTTATGCCCATACCTTCCCAGTTTAAGGTTTTAAATATTTCTTCGAGTATAGCTGTAAAAATTTTGGGTGATATCGCGTCTCCTTGTCTTACCCCCTTTGTAATTGTTATTTCCTCTGTTTTTTCTGGTAGATGCACCACTGCTTTAGCTTCTTGGTAGATATTTTGTATTATTCTTTTATAAGCCGGTTGTATTCCTTGTTTCCTGAGTGCTTCAAATATATTTGTGTTTTACTGAGTCAAAGACTTTTTCAAAGTCAATGAAGCACATGCTTAGGGGTCTGCGGTATTCATTCGATGTTGCTATTACTTGCCTCATTGTGTGTATATGATCCATCGTACTATATCCACCTCTATATCCAGCTTGTTCTCTCGGTTGCATATCGTCTAGCTATTTTTGTATTCTGGTTGTTATTATTTATGGAAATGACTGATTGGTCTATAGTTTTTCAAATACTTTTATTTCCTTTCTCATGAAGACGAATTAATTTTGCCGTGTTCCATTTTGTGGGAATTTTACTGTTGTTATTGGAGTGTGTCATTATTTTTGCTAAGATATGATATATTTCTTCATCTGCTGCTTTAAATATTTCTATTGTTATGTCATCATCTCCTGTATCATCTCCATGGGTATATGTGTAATAAATATTGTTATGCCGTCATCTCCATGTGTATATGTGTAATAAATATTGTTATGCCGTCATCTCCTGTATCATCTCCATGTGTATATGTGTAATAAATATTTTTATGCCGTCATCTTCTGTATCATCTCCATGTTTATATGTGTAATAAATATTGTTATGCCGTCATCTCCTGTATCATCTCCATGTTTATATGTGTAATAAATATTGTTATGCCGTCATCTCCTGTATCATCTCCATGTGTATATGTGTAATAAATATTGTTATGCCGTCATCTCCTGTATCATCTCCGTGTGTATATGTGTAATAAATATTGTTATGCCGTCATCTCCTGTATCATCCCCATGTGTATATGTGTAATAAATATTGTTATGCCGTCATCTCCTGTATCATCTCCATGTGTATATGTGTAATAAATATTGTTATGCCGTCATCTCCTGTATCATCTCCATGTGTATATGTGTAATAAATATTGTTATGTCTTCATCTCCTGTATCATCTCCATGTGTATATATGTAATAAATATTGTTATGCCATCATCTCCTGTATCATCTCCATGTGTATATGTGTAATAAATATTGTTATGCCGTCATCTCCTGTATCATCTCCATGTGTATATGTGTAATAAATATTGTTATGCCATCATCTCCTGTATCATCTCCATATGTATATGTGTAATAAATATTAAAAATATAAATTCCCAGGTCCTCTCTGGATCGTCAGACCATGAAGACAAGAGACTTCAGCTCGAAGGTTTGAGGAACAGATTTGAGGCTTTGTTAAGTCCTGTAGTGGTTGAAGCCTTCACTGGAAGACAGACAGGTGAGTTGACTCACTTTTAAAGAATGTTATACAAGTACGAGTAGGTCGTCCAGAAAACAGATTCTTATTTCTCGGATAGATATTTCTCTCTATGTATTAAAGTCCCTTAATAGGATGTCTCCATTGTATCTTTCCTATCTCTGTCTGAGAGGTGTTCTTTTAGAGAAGATCTATGAGGTAGATTTCTTCTTCACCTAATAAATTGAGTGTTCGAATAATGCTGTTCGAATAATATTATGATTTTCGCTGTTGCTAATCCTGTGGCAGTGAATGGTCTACCTTTCAGTTTGACATATGGACGGCGTGTGTGGCTTTAGGAAGCATTACATGAATCGCAAACGGTTTTTTTTTAACAATAGATATGACCGATATCATAGGTATCCTTAATACCCTCGAACACTAAGCGGAAAAAGTGCCTGTGTTGTTCGAGAGGAGTAGCACAGTGCAGGGTTCGAACCGACGACCTTACGCACAGAAATCCAGCGCGTTACCGCGCGGCAATGCACCGCTGGTTTGATTTCAATTTTTCTCTCTTTGTATTCAAGTCCCTTAGTGGGATGTCTCCATTGTATCTTTCCAATCTGTGTCTGAGGGATGTTCTTTCAGAGAGAAGTGGAACTTTTTGATCGATTTCTTTTCCATCTAATTGGTGGTTCCAAATCAATCCAATAGAGTGGAGTATTATTATAGAGCTTTTGCAGTTGGTGGTTCAGAGATATGAGTGGCGTGTGCAGCTTTGTGAAGCACTTTTGGGTGGTCTTATAAAAATTTATGATATATTTATGGTATATGAACATTATAAACATACACTACACTCCACCTAAAGCCGAATGTGTTACTATCACACATCAAAAGAGCTATCAAGGTTTTTTTGCTGTTCATCTTTCCTTTCCAAGTTTTCTACAGTTTTCTTACCTTATATATCGTAGTTGTCCTGCGAAAAGTGTTTTAAGTCCAAATATTGAGTTTTGAAATAAATGTAAAATCAAGTTATATGACTTTTTATCTTTTCATAACAGCGAAACTAAATAACTTTTGGACATAAACGTTTTTTTCAGTGTGTAGATATTTTTATTTTAAGTAAAATGGCATCTAAAAGTCATTTTAAGCAAAAATGGACTTAAACACTTTTCGCAGAACAACGACGATATTTTTCTACACTTTTTTTTATCACTTTCAGAGAGGTGTCGCCAGTTGTGGTGGGCCTTCAGCGCGATGAACCGGCTGCCAGCCCTGTCCGTGTACAGGGCGCGCTGCGAGGCCGCAGCCCTGAGGAACAAAATATCCAGCGGAGCACCCAGAACACCTTCGCAGCTCAGGGACCTGCATGCTACTCTGCTGAGGCACGCCACTCATCAGGTTATATCTCTTCGTTAGTACATTGTATGAGAGATGGAAAGAGAAAGATCAGGCACAATTGGTGCTCAAAACATTGTTTAATTTGTTAATCCGTAGCAAACTAGAAAGCAACACTTGCATTTGGAGCCCGCTGAAGGCGCAGAACTCACTCATGGTGGAGAAGATACAGAAAAAATATCTACAATATCTCTATATGAGTGAGTTTGGTGTCTATCCGTGGCTTTATCCTACTCAGTTCCTGCTGGGCATGCTCGGGTATACCTCCTTGAGCGTAAGGAGAGATCTGCGTCTCCTGGTATACGTTGTCAGACTCGTTCGAGGAGCTGTGAGCAACTGTCCAGCATTACTACAAAGATTAACTTTAAATATTCCTAACAATTACAATAGACTACGCCGGCAAGAACTGTTCTCAATCACATACGCAAGAACGAGTCTTCCAGCCGCTATGCTATGCCTGTTGGAAGGGCCTTAACTCTTCTGAACGGGACTGCTTCGGATATTGACATATTTTATATCAGTTGTGCTTCATCCTTCCACGCCTCCAGTAACCACAAACCTCTCCAAACTGTCTCCTAGGTCACGAGCAATGTGCCCAAAGAATTGGAGGACTCGTCGAAGATATACTACCTTGATCAAAAAGTTTTAGGACTTTATTCATAAAATCGAAAATACAAGTTTATTCAAAATCAAAATCGATATGGTCCCCTTCAAAGTACTCCCCATCGACTGCAACAACGCACTTACGCCAGCGCTCGATCCAATCCTCGAAACACCGCTGGTATTCAATTTTCGGTATGTCCATCAGAGCCGTCTTTGATTTTTTCATGACATCCTGTCGGGTGGTGTAACGCGTTCCGCGAAGCGGTTTTTTAAGTTGGTTGAACACGAAAAAGTCGCAGGGAGCCCGATCAGGTGAATTCGAAGCCTGCTGGATAGTAGTCGTGTTGTTTTTGGTCAAAAACTCATAGAAATCATGTCTTTCGCGATTTCAACGCGGTCCTTTTTTGCATGAAATTGAGGTCTTTCGGCACCAGTTTTGCAGCGACACGTCTGAGGCCCAAATCACTAACCAAAATGTCTTGAGCGGATCCATAAGCGATGTTAAAGTCCTCTGCCAGCTCTCTGATGGTCAATTTGTGGTTTTCGGCCAACATTTCTTTGATTTTATCGATGTTTTCATCAGTTTTCGACTGCCACTGCGTTCGTCATCCTCGACCGACTCACGACCACTTCTGAAGCGTTCGTGCCACCAAAAAACATTTCCAAGGTCTGCGGACCGTTAAATCCGTTTTTCAGACAAAATTTAATGCAAACTCGTTGATGCACAGTTGATGCCATTTTCAAACTTGTAAAAAATCGAAAACACGCACAAAGGTAGATGTACTCAGTACAGCGTAACTTTTATAAATGTCAAGCTATGACGTTGAAATTTGGAGGGAAGTGTCAATGATAGATGTGGTAACCTAACAAAAAAAAGAATTCCAATCGGGTGCTTGACAGCGCCACACGGTGGCCGGTCCTAAAACTTTTTGATCAAGGTAGTATTGTCGACAATCTGTCGGTGATTCTCAGTCCTTCGAGACCATATATTATAACTAACACCAAAAAGATGGAAGCTATTCTTTACCATTTTCTTTATATCCCTACAGCTGGAATGGTCCCCTCAAGCGTGTCCTGGCGAAGGTACCTTAGCCTGGTTACTCCGCCTGCAGGCTCCTCTGTTGCAAGAGGAGCATGCGGCGTCTACCACAGCGGCCGGGGGCAGTTCTGTTGCGATGGTGGACTCTCCCGAGGAGTTGGAGCAGCTGTTGCAGGCCTGCGATCATTATGCTGGTGAAGTGGCTGGTATCATCGCTAGGGAGCAAGGAAAGAAAGGTTACCATCACTCGGAGATATTTATACATACCATCACACTCGGAGATATTTATACATATCGAATGGCGTGCAGCGATAGGAAACAAAATAAATGGGACACTAAAACATATATAAAAGGTCTTTCAAATTGAGTGGTTTTTTAAATTCTTGGATAAAATACAGATGGCGTCGTGAACTTGCCTGGATTTTGTGATATTTGAGAAGTGTAATGTATGACATTTATAAAAATGGAGTCGTATTCAATACAACAACGCGTTCAAATCGTTGAATTATTTTATATATTGTAATCTCCGGAAACGGTGATGTTAATTGCCCACCAAGATCATGTGATCTGACACCGTTAGACTATTTTCTCTGGGGTTACGTGAGAAGCCAGGTCTATAAGAATGACCCACGATCAATTCCCGAGCTGAAGGATGAAATTATTCGCATTATCGATGAGTTATAAATTATTCACATTATCGGTGAGATAGCTGCAAGAGGTGGACATCTGTGATGCTGCAAGAGGTAGACATTTGGCGGATATTGTTTTTTTGTGTTTAAATGTCATACATTATACTTCAAGAATTAGGTTTTATTCAAGAATTAAAAAAAATAGAAATAAAATTTAAGTTATAGTCCACAATAGTATATTGGTGCCAACTTGAATGTATGGGAGTGAAACGTGGATGCAGTTATAGACTAAGAGTAGAAATGCGTGCAGTGAGAAAAATACACGGAGTGACAATGTATAACAGAATACGGAATGAAGTGATAAGGAATGAATGTGAACTTAAGGCTGATGTGTTGAGTAAGATGTATAAGAGTACGCTGAGATGGTTTGGGCATATTAAATGAATGAATGAAGAAAGACTAAACGAATGAATGAAGAAAACAGATATATACGAGGGTGGTCCAATAAGTACCCGTGTTAGGAATGAAGATGCCATTTTTTTTTCAAAAATAAATTATTTATTTTTAAACTTAGTCCCTTTTTAGCGATATACACTTTTCCCAACGTTGCCGTAGCTTAAATAAAACTAGGTTTATTGATAGCAACATGGTATGTCTGTGAGGTCCAATAATGTATGTTAATAATGTACGTTTCAAGGTACAGTACCGAGTAATAATAATGTACGTTTCAAGTAATACACATGGCTTTGTAGAGCGTCGTTTCTGTCGCACGATGACCCGATGTGTATTACTTACCGCCAGGTACTGTACAAAAGATTTAGACCCAATGATATAAAAAATAGATAGTATTTAGACCCAATGATATAGATAAAGCTGCAGTTGTGGCGGGCTGCCTGAGAGATGTCATATGGAGGAATAAAGATATGAGAACGGATAGTAGCGAGGTACGCATTTATAAGACCTGTGTGCGACCTATCCTCACATATGGCATCGAAGCGAGGGGGGACACTGTCAGGACAAAAAGTATGCTAAGGACAACAGAAATGAGAACTCGCCTTAGCGCTATTGCTGGGAAAACTTTGCGCGATCGTGTAAGGAACACCACAATCCGAGAGGTATGTGAGGTCCAAGATGTGGTCAGATGGGGATGACAGCGTCGACGATACTGGTACCAACATGTACAGAGAATGAATTCCACAAGAATCCCATACATAGCTCTGCATGGGGTGTCGGATGGACGGCGTCCACCAGGGAGACCCCCGAAACGATGGAGAGATAGCTGGAGCTCTGCATCACAGGAGGACAATCCTGCAGTGACAGATTCTTGAGAGTCTATAGAAAGCTTAAGAAGAACATAGTATGTACATAATATATTTAACCGGTTCACTGCCACGAGCGTGTTGACGCGCTCTCCGATTCAGTGCTCGCCAGGCTGGCCATACAAAATGAACGTGTTCTCCTTTGAGCTTGTCGCAAGCTAATATCAAATCCAATTGTAATAATTTATAAATTATAACACATAGGGACATCTATTGGGAATAGAGAAATACTTAAATATTACAATTGACCGATATTATCAAAGTTACAGTCATCTTTCTAAAAGCTTTCACTGACAGTCAATATGTGTCTCTGATACAGGGTTACCGACTACAGTTTTTTTGCGTCGTAATTGCGATGATTTATAATGACTTCGTTTGTAGTTTTGTTCAATGGTTGATTTTTAACTTTTGTGTGTTATTTTTGTTCATTTTTCAAAGTGTGTTTTCATGTATTCTTTGGTTATTGGCGGTAGTTTTGCGGCATAATACGACGTTTATATAGACTTTTTACGGTTTTATTTTATAGTTTATTTACCTTTTGCGCTTTATTTTATATCATACAGATAATTTGTTGATTTTAGTTTACAAAGTATATTATATTTCACTATATAGTATTTATAAGTAAACGTGTTTACTGTGTCAAGTTGTGACAACCCTGACATTTTGTGAATATTTAAACTGTGTTTTTTCTGAGTGAACGGCAGCTCAAACGCCCCACGGTGTATATATTTAGTAAGTTTTCATAATATCCTTTATATCTGTATACAAAAAATATAATTTTTTTAGATTTTATTTTTGTTGAAAAAATCCCGGCCTGCTGGGCACGGCCATACTAATAACTTCCGGCACTTAAAGGGTTAAATAACACTTCAAAAACACATAAATTACAGAGAATACATTAAAGACAGAATCAAAATGTCTGGGCTTATCTCATAACATCCCCTCGGTTAAGATATACCTCACCAATAAAGGGCGAGCTCAGCCACGGGGACACCAGATGTTTTTCAGCCCACACCCTTGCACATGTAGAATAAGAAGCAAAAAAAAAAAACAGAAAATGAATAGATGGCAGAAAAATACACAAATACCACCTCAGATTAGTTCAAACAAACAAATAAAGGTTCCTTTATAGCAACGTACATACGAGAGTCATCCAGAAAGTGTGGTTACAACATTTATGTAAGATCGAAAAATGCTTGTATTTAATTGAAATTCACAGGATACTTCACAAATATATTCAACTATTTGCCAACGTAATCGCCATCGAGATCGAGACATTTCTGTAGTCGGGGCGCACCAGCTTTTATATGCCAGTGTCATAGACCTCCGCCGCCAGCTCTTTCAGCCACTTCTTCACAGCTTCCTCGACCTCCTGATCGTTGGAAAATTGTCGGGGTGTAATGACACACCCACGTCTCATCTCCCATCACGATAGAGTCCAGAAAAGCTTCTCCCTCGTGTGCAAAACGATCCAAAAATTCACGCGCGGCGGTCACGCGATTTTGACGGTGCTCTGGTGTGAGCATTCTGGGCATCCATCTCGCGCACAACTTCTTGTAACCAAGTTTTTCAGACACAATATCACCAAGGAGACTTCGAGAAATGTCAGGAAATTCTTCGTGAAGGTTGTCAAGCGTCACACAGCGGTCATTTCGCACTTGTTCTTCAATTTTTTGCACAAGTTCGTCAGAAATCACTGCCTTGCCTTGTCGTGAGTATCAGTACGGCCTTCTCTGAACAACCTAACCCACTTCGTGACAAGTTGTCGACTCATCACATCACTACCATAAACTTCCACGAGCTTCCGATGGATATTCGCGGTGATGTTGTTCTGCAAAGTCAAAAAACGGATGACCGCGCGGATCTCGCACGGACGGTAGGTGGCGGGAGCGCGCGACGACCTCTTCATCGGAAGAATTTACTGTGACTGAACAAAATGGCCGACAAACACGCGGGACCAAACAAACTGACTGTTAGGATCCCTCCTACACGCCAGGTGCGCCAACTTCGAAACAAAACATTTCTCCCGGCCTCGGGAGCCCTTGTAACCATATTTTCTAGATGAACTTCGTATATACTCGTATAATAAACTCATCCTGAGTATCGCACATACATCTTCCGCCGTCACGGACGAGGCGGCGGTAGCTACGGGAGCAGCAGTGGAAATCACGGGCAGAGGCGGGATAGCAAGAGGGGCTGTATCCACACTGTGCTCTCCAGAGCCCCCCTCCACCTCCATAGTCGTGTCCAGGAACTGCGAGATGTCCCGTCCGTCGAGGGACGCTTCCGAGCACTACGAGGATAGCTCTTCCGCTGCTTCAGATTTCTGATCATGAGCTACATGACAGGATTACTGTATAAACATCTCAATAACTAATATTTGTTTCAATTTTAGGCACGGTTACCGATGAAGATCTCCGTGAATTTGGTCGGGCAATCTATGGACCAGTCCGTTGTGGTCTGGCCTCGCTCGGTGTAATTTTGACGGCAGCCATGTCTGAAGATCTGGGACCGATGCCATCTGTGGATGTAAGTTATAGCCTTTTCTTTTATTTTTATTCTGTAGTCCATTACAAATATACCGTATCCAGCATTTCCCTGTCGGGTTCGACAGAGAGGATAGAGTGCCACACTTTCGTATCTCGACACATGTCCGACGATCTCCGTGACGCTAGTCTCCCATTCCGAAGTTTGCGGGTTCGATTCCCATTGGAACCCAGATTTTATAAAAAAAAGAATTCTAGTCTGGTTTTCACTTAAAGACCTTTTTGGTTGGTTGGAAGATATTACCACATGGCAATAAGCCCGCCAGGTTTTACTGTATACAACGAAAGTGTAATACAATACAATACATCCTTAGCCTCTTCTACATCCATCTTTTACGATTTCTCTGATTTTCCTTCTATCAAAATATTCACTTGATCTAACCATACTTTCATTGATCTTCTTCTCTCACGCCTTTCACGCCTTTCACTCACATTTCCACTATATTTCTGTTTTGTTAATTTCTTTCTTCATTCATTCGTTGCATATGCCCGAACCATCTCGACACACATCCATACAACTTCTGCGATTTCCTCCATTTCCTTCTTTCCGAATATTTACTTGATCCAACCATACTTTCATTGATCTTCCTCTCACATGCCTTCCACTCATATCTGCGCTATATTTTGTTAGTTTCTTTCTTCATCCATTCGTTGCACATGCCCAAACCTTCTTACCATGCCGTTCTTCATCTTACTCTTATAATAAATAAAATTCAACGTTGACATGTAAGCATTGTTCTCAAATAGAGAATAGCTAATACAACACGAACCCAACACAATAACAAAGCAAACCAATACAATTTAATCAATTTATCCTATCACCAACATTTTCATCACTTTACTCCTGTAAGTAGTTAAAGCGATATGAAAGTCCATACAATACCCATATTGATTACCCAATCTATTATGCAAGAGTTGTACAAATAATTATTTGCAAACACTTCACTGTGGAACAAAACATTTTGCCGAGTGGGCCTACAAGGAACGTGTAACATGACAAACTGAGTTAGTTCCGAACTATTGAAATATGAGCTGACAATCTTAAGCAGTATATTATTTATAGTTAAGGCATTAACATTGTGGAGGTTTAAAGACATTGTAATTTGTTTTATCAAACACTGTTTATTCCACTTCATGTAACGGTATAACCCTACCGGTTTCAAGGTGCACACCTCATCTTCAGAGGAGCACAAACAAGTCTGAATTCTGTTCAAACTGGTACTGACATACACGTTTCCAACGGTAAAAAATTGGGTTTGGGGATTTTATAATCAATGTAAGTATCATTCGAGGGAACTAGCGCAGCGTGATGTTTGAACCGGCGTCCTTCCGCACGGAAGTTCGGTGCGTAATCACACGGCCATGCACCTCGTACGTGGATGTTACGCTATTACGTATTATTATTCAAATAGTTGCACTTATTGGAAATGAGTGTAAAATCTCATTAGACGTATTTATTAAAAATAAATATATGTTATAATCTTAATAATGAAACGTGTATATTTCTCAGATAAATGGATGGGAGGCGGGCACAGTGCTACAGTTGAGGATGTCCCGAGCTTTACGTGTGCTCCAGAGCAGAATCCAGCAGGGGAAGAACATATCTCGAGGGACGGCGTACCACCATCTGGTCTACGCTTCTAAGGTATGTGCACTTTTATATAAGGTTGTAACACATGGAATGACCAAAATGATTTTATACCGGTTTATTCCTGTTTTGTCATTCTTTACTGTAAAAGCGGCTCCTTCACTCACAGTGCTGTTAGTATTTACTATAAAAGCGGCTCCTTCACTCACAGTGCTGTTAGTATTTACTATAAAAGCGGCTCCTTCACTCACAGTGCAGTTAGTATTTACTATAAAAGCGGCTCCTTCACTCACAGTACTGTTAGTATTTACTATAAAAACGGCTCCTTCACTCACAGTGCTGTTAGTATTTACTATAAAAGCGACTCCTTCACTCACAGTGATGTTAGTATTTACTATAAAAGCGGCTCTTTTACTCACAGTGCTGTTAGTATTTACTATAAAAGCGGCTCTCTCACTTACAGTGCTATTAGTATTTATTATAAAAGTGGCTCTTTTACTCACAGTGCTGTTAGTATTTACTATAAAAGCGGCTCTTTTACTCACAGTGCTGTTAGTATTTACTATAAAAGCGGCTCTTTTACTCACAGCGCTGTTAGTATTTACTATAAAAGCGGCTCTCACTCACAGTGCTGTTAGTATTTACTATAAAAGCGGCTCTTTTACTCACACTGCTGTTAGTATTTACTATAAAAGCGGCTCTTTTACTCACAGCGCTGTTAGTATTTACTATAAAAGCGGCTCCTTCACTCACAGTGCTGTTAGTATTTACTATAAAAGCAGCTCCTTCACTCACAGTTCTGTTAGTATTTATTATTAAAGTGGTTCCTTCACTCAGTGCTGTTAGTATTTACTATAAAAGTGGCTCCTTCATTCACAGTGCTGTTAGTATTTACTATAAAAGTGGCTCCTTCATTCACAGTGCTGTTAGTATTTACTATATTTACTAAAAAAAAAAAACCTCAGTGCACGCATCTCCACTACATTAATCTTACTCTTATCCGTCTTCTGCCAAGTCCAAGTTTCACATCCATACATCAAGGTGGGCACTAACGTACTAATAATTACTGTCGTTTTTGCTACTGTTGATATTGCACTGTTGTTGTATATAACATTACGTGCTCCGTTTACCTTTTCCCCTGTCACTACCTTTTTTTCAATCTCCTTTCTAACTTGCCCATCACACAGAACTGATCAACCTGCTCCAGTTTTTCTGAGTTGACCCGTACATTGCACAGTTTGAGGTAGACAGAAACATAAACATGGCTTGATCCTGTTGTATTTCCTTCCAGTGGCTACTGGATGAAGTCTGCCAGGGCTGGAGTCCAGTGAAGGAGCTGCCCGGCTGCCTGTCCATGCTGCGGGGCTGTGTACACCTCCAGAACTTGGTCGCAGAGGCCAAGCAGATGCTGCAGGACGCTGAGAAAGGTGAGAGTCAAATGCCCAGTTGTGTCATCTATCAAAGAATTATTAACAAAAACTCGAGAGAGATTTATTTATTTATTTTTTTATACAGGTTTAACCCAACTACATCAAATAACAAGAAAAAAATTATGGGATTAAAGTCTAGATATAACATAATGACAACACTCTCACTCATGCTTCCTTGTGTTATACCCCCTCAGTTCCTGTCGTGTCATGTCCCTCTGTTATACCTACAAAGTTTATCTCTTTTGCTCGGCCCGAAAGTGATTTTCCTTTTCCTAATTTCCATTTCCGACATGGCAGTGTTTTTCTAATCACCGAGTATTTTAACAACAATACAAACGTGCGCTCTGCTCTGCGCGAACCAATCGTGTGGCATTCTAAAACCAATACCACTACATAAGTTGTGTAATACAGAGTGTTACACACACTATTGCAAAATGAGTCTTCTGGCTGAATGATCTATACTAGCTTTGTAGAAAAAAACCGTAGGTTGTGATGGGATAAAACTGAAGTGTTAGTTCTTTTACAAGTCTTGTGGAGGTCACTTAAAATGGGCATTATGGATACACTTGTAGGAGTTCTTGGAGCTAGTCATTGGGCTAGAATGACCATCCATGCCAAGAGTTTCTGGGGCTAGTCAGATGGTTGTCTTTTGGACGTCTCTACTTAAAAATAATAAAGATAGGAGAAGAATATTAAACAAGACACTACTAAGACCCAAGGCCTGAACAAGATGGAGATATATCACGCCGGTTACACTGTCCATCGCATGGTCAGTCGATGTTACAGTAACATTTTGATACCTTTACTCAAGAGCTTTAATGGCTAATTCTTGTCCCTTCACCATATAAGTTTTTTGGCCGTCTAAATCAAACTGCAGATAATATTCTGTGGTACTGCAACGATAAGGGAACTCCACTCAGCCTTACATCGGTTCATCTCTGGACCGATTGCCTACTCCGATCTAGTGACGTCAAAGAATAATTTCGCTGCATTCAAGATTTTTTTGTGAAAGTACTGCCAACTTGCTGGATCATTTGAATTCCAAACCTTTAGTCATTTTATAAGTATATTTATGTTGATACCCCATCCCTCGCCGTCCTTCACTCACAGTGCTGTTAGTAAATACTAACAGCACTGTGAGTTAAGGAGCCACTTTTATAGTAAATACTAACAGCACTGTGAGTGAAGGAGCCACTTTTATAGTAAATACTAACAGCACTGTGAGTGAAGGAGCCACTTTTATAGTAAATACTAACAGCACTGTGAGTGAAGGAGCCACTTTTATAGTAAATACTAACAGCACTGTCAGTGAAGGAGCCACTTTTATAGTAAATACTAACAGCACTGTGAATGAAGGAGCCACTTTTATAGTAAATACTAACAGCACTGTGAGTGAAGGAGCCGCTTTTATAGTAAATACTAACAGCACTGTGAGTGAAGGAGCCGCTTTTATAGTAAATACTAACAGCACTGTGAGTGAAGGAGCCGCTTTTATAGTAAATACTAACAGCACTGTGAATGAAGGAGCCGCTTTTATAGTAAATACTAACAGCACTGTGAGTGAAGGAGCCGCTTTTATAGTAAATACTAACAGCACTGTGAATGAAGGAGCCGCTTTTATAGTAAATACTAACAGCACTGTGAATGAAGGAGCCGCTTTTATAGTAAATACTAACAGCACTGTGAGTGAAGGAGCCGCTTTTATAGTAAATACTAACAGCACTGTGAATGAAGGAGCCGCTTTTATAGTAAATACTAACAGCACTGTGAATGAAGGAGCCGCTTTTATAGTAAATACTAACAGCACTGTGAGTGAAGGAGCCGCTTTTATAGTAAATACTAACAGCACTGTGAATGAAGGAGCCGCTTTTATAGTAAATACTAACAGCACTGTGAGTGAAGGAGCCGCTTTTATAGTAAATAATAACAGCACTGTGAATGAAGGAGCCGCTTTTATAGTAAATACTAACAGCACTGTGAGTGAAGGAGCCGCTTTTATAGTAAATACTAACAGCACTGTGAGTGAAGGAGCCGCTTTTATAGTAAATACTAACAGCACTGTGAATGAAGGAGCCGTTTTTATAGTAAATACTAACAGCACTGTGAGTGAAGGAGCCGCTTTTATAGTAAATAATAACAGCACTGTGAATGAAGGAGCCGCTTTTATAGTAAATACTAACAGCACTGTGAGTGAAGGAGCCGCTTTTATAGTAAATACTAACAGCACTGTGAATGAAGGAGCCGCTTTTATAGTAAATACTAACAGCACTGTGAATGAAGGAGCCGCTTTTATAGTAAATACTAACAGCACTGTGAGTGAAGGAGCCGCTTTTATAGTAAATACTAACAGCACTGTGAATGAAGGAGCCGCTTTTATAGTAAATACTAACAGCACTGTGAGTGAAGGAGCCGCTTTTATAGTAAATACTAACAGCACTGTGAATGAAGGAGCCGCTTTTATAGTAAATACTAACAGCACTGTGAGTGAAGGAGCCGCTTTTATAGTAAATAATAACAGCACTGTGAATGAAGGAGCCGCTTTTATAGTAAATACTAACAGCACTGTGAGTGAAGGAGCCGCTTTTATAGTAAATACTAACAGCACTGTGAATGAAGGAGCCGCTTTTATAGTAAATACTAACAGCACTGTGAGTGAAGGAGCCGCTTTTATAGTAAATACTAACAGCACTGTGAGTGAAGGAGGCGCTTTTATAGTAAATACTAACAGCACTGTGAGTGAAGGAGCCACTTTTATAGTAAATACTAACAGCACTGTGAATGAAGGAGCCGCTTTTATAGTAAATACTAACAGCACTGTGAGTGAAGGAGCCGCTTTTATAGTAAATACTAACAGCACTGTGAATGAAGGAGCCGCTTTTATAGTAAATACTAACAGCACTGTGAATGAAGGAGCCGCTTTTATAGTAAATACTAACAGCACTGTGAGTGAAGGAGCCGCTTTTATAGTAAATACTAACAGCACTGTGAATGAAGGAGCCGCTTTTATAGTAAATACTAACAGCACTGTGAATGAAGGAGCCGCTTTTATAGTAAATACTAACAGCACTGTGAGTGAAGGAGCCGCTTTTATAGTAAATACTAACAGCACTGTGAATGAAGGAGCCGCTTTTATAGTAAATACTAACAGCACTGTGAGTGAAGGAGCCGCTTTTATAGTAAATACTAACAGCACTGTGAATGAAGGAGCCGCTTTTATAGTAAATACTAACAGCACTGTGAATGAAGGAGCCACTTTTATAGTAAATACTAACAGCACTGTGAATGAAGGAGCCGCTTTTATAGTAAACAATGACAAATCAGGAATAAACCGGTATAAAATCATCTTGGTCATTCCATGTGTTACGACCTTATATAAAAGTCACATACCTTAGAAGCAGATGGGGGTACGCTGTCCCTCGAGATATGTTCTTCCCCTGCTGGATTCTGCTCTGGAACACACGTAAAGCTCGGGACATCCTCAACTGTAGCACTATGCCCGCCTCCCATCCGTTTATCTGAGAAATATATACATTTCATTATTAACCACTTGACAGTTTTGCCCGAGTGGGACTCGGGCACGAAGTTTCTTTTTATACTGACGAGCCCGAGCCTCGTTCGGGCAAATCTTGTTTCAACTTGTTGGGAGTGTTTCTCCCGAGCGTCGTTTGGTCAGATCTTGTTTCAACTTATTTTCTCCGAACGGAATATATTTTCGTATAGAATTTATTCGTTCACAGTTCGTCATTGTGTTACATCGCGTGTTAAAAATCTGACTGTTAAGGGGTTAAGGTTATTACATACATTTATTTTTAATAAATACTGCAAATCATTTTCTTTGTTCCGTGAGTTCGAACATTAAGTCGGTCGTCACTGCTTTTGTTTTCACACTCGGGTGTATCGCCACCGGAGGAGTCCCTTTGGGCAGTTCCTTCTTCGTCACTATGTAACATTGTGTTCATAAAAAAACATAAAAGAAGATTTCGATTGTCTATTGTAGATTGCGCTGGATGAGGACTTGGTTTGTCCTCCATAAAAATGCAAATGATGGTGGGATTGAAGAGAATTTTACTAAACCTCTGTAGAGTATATCAACTAGAGCTGAGAAAAGACGTGTTGTTTCGTTATATTCTGAAATGTTAAAAATTTAATATTGCACTGTTATCAAGTTCCTTTCAAAATAAGGGAAAAGCCTTGTAAAATTGCAATTGAAACCACTTTGAATGGGACATTTCCGAGCATTCCGGAAGGTATATTTATTCACCACCAAGCGCTATAAGGACAGTCTGCGAGAGTCGCTTACTATGTGCGGGGCGCCTGAGGACTGGGAGCAGGAGGCTCAGGACCGTGAGGGGTGGAGAGCCGTATGTTCTCTGATGGAATCTCAGAGGTTAGACGTGTGAGAAACAGTCAGCGCGCTGCGAACATGCGTCAACATGACCAGGCGGCGCAGCAGAGTCCATATGTCTGTGGCATTTGCGGGAGGGAGTGCGCATCCAGGATCGGGTTGTTCTCTCACAAAAGATCACACGATCGACGTAGAACGGTTCAAGACTGACGTTGGAGTGGCGAGGGGATCCTCGACTGCGAGACCCGTCAACGACGATTATTCACCAGCACCTTCAAGGACAAGAGTAGCTCATTTAAGCATTTGTTGTCTGAATATGTAAAAGATCCCTTGAATAATGTTGGATTATGACTCAAGTAAATTTTTTAAAAAGAAAAAAAAGAACATTTTTGTCTTTTTATGTACTAAAATGCTTAAGTGAAGACGGTTTGTATTTGTAGATGATCCAATTGTGAGCAAGTTGTCCGGTGCCCCCGCTTCCTTGACAGACTGGAAGAGCCTCCTGGGGGCAGATTCCAAGCTGCCGCAGCTGGAAGGAGCCTTGGATGGGGGCCCTACTAAGTTGTGCTCTGATCTGCGCTCCACGGCACTTAGACTTCTATTGCTGCCTATATCTACTTACTTGGGTGAGTTTGAATTTATTCCTTTTATAAATTTACTATAAATACAGTGGACTTTATGATCCGGGGTGGTAGGAAAAAAAAATTACCTGGATAAAAAAAAAAACTCAATTTCTGCTAAAAAAATCCAACACACATTTTTATTTAATATATAACAATAAAGAAGTTTGTTTGATTTAAATCTATTCACTTTACAGAAAATGGTATTAAGTAAAGGATCTTTACAAATTGAGCGGTTATTTTAATTCTTGGATAAAACACAGATGGCGTCGCGAACTTGCCTGGGTCTTGTGACATTTGAGAAGTGTAATGTATGATATTTATAAAAATGGAATCGTATACAATACAACAACGCGTTCAAATTGTTGAATTATTTTATGTATTGTAATCTCCGAAATTGGTGATGTTAATTGCCCACCAAGATCATGTGATCTGACACCGTTGGACTATTTTCTCTGGGGTTACGTGAAAAGCCAGGTCTATAAGAATGACCCCCGATCAATTCCTGAGCTGAAGGACGAAATTATTCGCGTTATTGGTGAAAATAGCATCGAAAATTTTGACAAAAGAGTGGACATCTGTGGAGCTGCGAGAAGTGGACATTTGGTGGATATTTTTTAAGTGTTTAAATGTCATACATTATACTTCAATAACCAATATAAAGTTTTTTTTATCAAATTCAAATCAAATTGTGTGTTTTATTCAATAATTAAAAAAATTTGAACTAAAAAAAATTGTTCAATTTGAAAGACCCTTTAGATTTCACAACTCTATACGTTGGGATGAGGAAATGTAAATTTGACGTTTCGACTCGAAAACGCACTGATAGAATATTAAAAATTTGAGAGAAATTTACGTTTAAAACTAGAACTCACAGCTTTGTGACACGAAAATAAAAAAATAATCACAATAAAAGTAGTAAAAAATAAATCAACCACAGTGCGTACGTAATTTAAATTTATAATTTGACTTGATGTGGTCGTCGAGATTTTTTGCCAACTATTGGGATTTTTTTGTCGATGGCTTATTGGTGATTACATCAGTTTTATCTTGAACATATCAATTTCGCCAGTTTTATTTTCTGGCACTTATGTATTATAAAATCCATTAAATGTTGTTTTTAGTTAAGGCATTAACGTTGTGGAGGTTTAAAGACATTGTTATTTATTTTTATCAAACACTGTTTATTCCACTTTTTGTAACGGTATAACCCTACCGGTTTCAAGGCTTTCACCTCATCTTCAGGGGAGCGCAAACAAGACTAAATGCTGTTTGAACTGGTAACGATATACACGCTTCAACGGTTGGGGGCTGAGGGGTGAGGGAGGCATGGGACAATTTCGGCCAAGAGTGGAGAGATTTTTGGGAAATAACTGTTCAACAGATGTTCGGATCGGTGTACTGACTTCCTGTCTGTCCAATTTATTTCCGTTACTACTGATATGTAAGAATTTGGCATCATCGATAGGAAAAGTATGGTTTTCACGGTGACTATGATTAGCCATTTCAGAATAAATTAGAGGATTTGTGTTCACGAAATCTCTTTTCAAAATATCTTCCTGTCTTTCCTATATAGAAATGATCACAGTCAGCACATAAAAGTGTATACACACCACTGTTGCTAAGTATTCCATTTTTTCCTTTCCCATTAAATAAGAGTTTCCGGAGATGTATATCGGTACCAGTTTAAACAGCATTTAGTCTTGTTTGCGCTCCCCTGATGATGAGGTGAAAGCCTTGAAACCGGCAGGGTTATACCGTCACAAAAAGTGGAATAAACAGTGTTTGATAAAAATAAATTACAATAATCTATTATACGAGGCGTATTCAGAAAGTAAGTGTACTGAGGCTCTCACGACCGGATGGATTTTATTTTCGACATGTTGGCTACACTTCCGTGTAGCCTGACCCTTCCCCTCCGTAACGAGACCGGTTCGAGGTCAGTACGTTGAGAAGTGTCGACGCGACAACACGTTTTGTGAAAAATGTCAAACCAATCTCCCGCCAAGTGTGAAATTTTGTAAAAAGGCAAGAGTTTTTGAGGCGCTGCAAACTCCATGGAGATGAATTTCTCCGCTCCATCGTTACTGGAGATGAAACTTGGGTTGCACACTACACGCCTGAAACCAAAAGGCAGTCTCAACAGTGGCGTCACACCTCTTGACCCTCCGCCAAAAAGTTCAGAACCACAATTTCAGCCAAGAAAATCATGGCATCCATGTTTTGGGACTATCAAGGTATAATTTTAATTGAATATATGCCTGAAGGGGAGACCATCAACTCTGCAAGATACTGTGAGACCCTAAAAAAATTGCGGAGGGCGATTCAGAACAAGAGGAGAGGCATGCTGACAAAGGGAGTCTGCCTGCTGCACGACACGACAATGCAAGACCACACACGGCCAACGACACGAAGGAACTGCTCGCCTCGTTTAAATGGGATGTCCTGAACCATCCCGCGCATTCCCCTGACCTAGCACCTTCAGATTACTATCTCTTTACCTCCCTGAAGCTGCACATGGGTGGAAAAAGGTTTTCAACCGACGAGGAGGTAAAGGAGGAGGTGGACGGAGGGGTTGGCGGGAATCTACTTCGAGGAAGGCATCAAAAAGTTGATACCCCGCTTCACCACCTGCATTGAGAGGAATGGCGACTATGTCGAAAAATAGCTTACATATGTACTACGGTAACCACGTAATTTTTTTGTTTAAATAAAAAAAATTGTAACCTACAAAAATTCAGTACACTTACTTTCTGGATATGCCTCGTATAATCTATGTTTTGAAATATTATAAAAATAAATTCCTTTCTCGTGACAATCTATTCTCGACAGATGGCGTACAGACACTGAAGGGCTGGTACGACAACGAACAGTATGCATCGGATCTACCTGACTTCAGTCTCTCGCCGCAGGAATACATAACTCAGGTAATAAAACTCTTTATTTTTAATATAAACCAATACAGGCAACTACGCCCTCAGCCCGAAGAGCCAATATATTTATTTAACACTTCATTGCAAATACAATCTGGCGGGCTTCCTGCCAAGCGGCAATCTCTTAAAACCAATCAGACAAAAGTAAATAAGGCAAGTTACATGGGCGAAAAAATATATTCAAAATCATTATTTATCTTGATGAAATTTATGGACATAAACACATTAAAGTAAAAGTGAGATATCATCTATCAAAGGGAAATGAAAAGATGGGGAAGAGGAAAGGTAAATCTGGAATGAAACACGTTATATAACTGAAATTAAGAGTTTTTTTAGTCGCTTCTTAACCTGTACACCGCGTTAAAAATCAAATTCCACGAATCCTGTGCGTGGCACGATTTCGGCGTTTTTTAATTTCTAAGTTTAAACGCGTATTTTGTTTAGAACCACTGATATTTGATTACACCACCAAGTAAACATGACATTCAAGTAATTTTCTGATAATAAATAATAGTCATTACTCTTAAGGAGACTCATTAAATAAAGGAGATAACCGAAACATTACGTAAAATACACAAAGGAATGCTACAGATTAGATCACAGGCGTTTGTGCTTCCCGCGAGGAACACGTTAAAGCATGCCAAGGACGGAGCGAGTCTAACATTACTTTGTAACTGGGTCCAGAGTATCACTGCAGTCGTATGGACGGAGCGAGTGTACAGTGTCCGGTGGTAAGTAATATATATCGGGTTTAAGAAAGAGACTGTCGGACATAATCGGCTAAATTGGGCTTTGTAGAGTGTCGTCTCTGTCCGTCCGGTCTGGTAACGACTGACAAATCGCGATGGAACACGTGTATGAATGACAGAGACGACGCTCTACAAAGCCGAAGTTATAAAACTTTTTTTACTGCCGTTTCTAAAGCTTGAGGGTGCTTTCAGATTGGTCAATACTTGCTGACGCTGCCACAACACCTGGAGCCCATGCTGGAGAGAGGAGAGTCCATGTCTTCTGAAGAAGATCCTGCATACCACTATCTCAATGAGGTAACCATCACTAAATCATCTGAGAAAATACTACCCAAATAGCAGAACCCCATCGACTTTGTTTCATTTTACTACACACCGTTCGATATCCCTCTTAGCTCTTCCATCCTCTGAGAAAATACTACCCAAATAGCAGAACCCCATAATATTTGAAATGAATATTAGGAAGCAGAAATATGTTGTGTCTATTTATAGACACGTATTGCATATATATTGCCTATTTATAGACACGTATTGCATATATATTGCACCTGCAGCGCTCATGGTCAAGGTTATAAGTACACGAGTTGTGTAATACGATGCAATTGGTGGGGAATTTAGCGAATCAGAGGCAGGCAGACTGTATAGGCAGGTCAATCTGTGCTTGTGTTTTAAACGTGTCAGTCCTGTACATACAATTTCAATAGACAGCATAGAACTAATGACCATGGGCGTTCGAGATGTTATTTTTTGTTACGTAGACCTTATACGAGTATCACAGTAAATCATATTTGGTTTCTCTATTTCAGGTTTGCAATTCAACTTGCGAGATGTTGGCATCCAAGATAGACTTGATTAAGAAAATGGATAGCCTGGGTTTGAGAAAGTGTTCTACAGATATAGGTAATCAACAGCTTTATTTGTGTATTTTAAGACTTTATTGCAAAAGACGAGCTTATTGCCAGCCAAGTAGACTAAAGTAAATAAAGCAAGTGACAGTACCCGGCGGTGAGTAATACACATCGGGCTTAAGGAAGAGACTGTCGGCCGTAATCTGGTTTGTAGAGCGTCGTCCTCATCCAACAATGCTTGCAATTCGGCGTCTTCAAACTTTCTCGGTGGTCTTCCACGTTCTTCGTTTCTCACGTGTCGAAATCACCACTTTTGAATTTTTTAAACCACTCGAAGCACTGTGATTTAACAAGAGCATGCTCACCGTAAGCTTCGACAAGCATTCGATGCGATTCTGCAGCAGTTTTCTTCAAATGGTAACAGAAAATTAATGCTGTCCGCAAATCGTAGTTTTCAGGCACAAAAACAGACATGTTCAAAGCTATGAAAACATATGTAGTTGTATTGAACTTGTATTGTTGTGAGTTAAATGTAAACACAAGAAAAAGGCGCCAATGACGCGGTTTGACAGTCACTACATTGACAACTAGAGGCATCTATGAGCAAATTCCGGTTTCATATTTACAGACCTGGTATGCATACATATATACACACAAACATACACATATATTCAAAGTCACTTAAGTACGTTGATGAGTGCTTTCTAACGCGCTCAATCTTAGAAGATAATTTACTTTTGCTTTTGGTAATGTGATATGGAATATGTCAATATCCGAAGCAGTCCCGTTCAAAAGAGTTAAGGCCCTTCCAACAGGCATAGCGGCTGGAAGACCCCTTCTTGCGTATGTTATTGAGAACAGTTCTTGCCGGCGCAGTCTAGTGTAATTGTTAGGAACATTTAACGCTAATCTTTGTAGTAATGCTGGACAGCTCACAACTCCTCGAACGAGTCTGACAACGTATACCAGGAGACGCAGATCTCTTCTTACGTTCAAGGAGGTATACCCGAGCATGCCCAGCAGGAACTGAGTAGGATAAAGCCATGGATAGACACCGAACTCTCTCATATAGAGATATCGTAGATATTTTTTTGTACTTTCTCTACCATGAGTGAGTTCTGCGCCCCCACCGCGCTCCAAATGCAAGCATTGCTTTCTAGCTTGTTACGGAGCCATTCATTAAACAACGTTTTGAGCACCATTTGACTTGCTAAATATACATCTTAAAAGGTGTTCTGCAGTATGAAGAATCCATTTAAAAAATTTAGTTTGTCATCTCTGTATTATCTGGTCTTCCGTTAGTACCACTGCTATCCGTCTCACACTCCAGATTGATGCCAGAAGATGGCAGTTTCCTTTTAGCGGAAACAAATCAACGATGATGTGGATCTTATATTATTGTAGTTTATTTTTATCAAACACTGTTTATTCCACTTTTTTGTAACGGTATAACCCTACCGGTTTCAAGGTGCACACCTCATCTTCAGGGGAGCACAAAAAAGATCTTATATTAGCTAGTTTCAGAGTTTAATAGCGTAGACAGCAAAAAACCATAATCGGCCTTTCAAAGCGGACACCATTTCGAGTGTCATATAACCATTACAGAATTTTTTAAACTATATTTAACACACGATCGCTTACAACTCCTTTTGGTTCCAACTTTAAAATGACACTAAAAAAAAACCCTCAAGCAATTTGGGTAAACAATGGCTGAAAAAAACTTATGTCTTTCATAATAATATACATTCAGCACATTTGGAACGAAGTTAGCAACAAAAACTTCGTCCTTACGACATCTGTTAAAAAAAATGAAATTAATAATGAACAAAATATTTTTTATTATTACAGTAAAAGTCCATTAATTAGACCAACGGTAATTCATAATTTGTATTTTTTGTCATTTTCGTAATAAATTCTACAGAACTGCGTTTTTTCATGTATGTATAGTATACATAAAAGTATTTATGTACTCGTATACATACATACATACATACCATCACGCCATTTCCTTATCGAGGTAGGCAGAAAGGAACGAACACCAGACTTCCCTATTGCGACACACATCTTTCGCCTCTTCTATAGGGTGGCGCAACAAGAACTGCAAATTTTAATTCACTGCCATTTTTCAGTTGTCAAACGTATAATATTTATAATGGACATACGTCATCTACATAACCTTTAAATTAATCATGCAACGGTATACGATTGTCGGAACGTAATTAAAATTTTAAATTGCAGTTCTTGTTGCGCCACCCTATACATCCATACACTGTTTCATACAGCTATTGCGATTTCTCTTACTCTACATTTCCTTCTTTCAATATATCATTCACTTGATCGAACCATACTTTCCTTGGTCTTTATTTACCACGCCTTCCAACCACATTTGCGCTAGTCTTTCTTCAACCCTCAAACCATGTCAGAGCTGAAGAAGACCTTCTCCACCTTACTCAACACATATCAGCCTTAAGTTTACACTCATCTCTAATTACTTCATTACGTATTCTGTCATACATTGTCACTCCATTTATTCTTCCAAGTTCACGCATTTCTACGGCATTTATTCAATTCTTTTCATTCTTGTTCCACACAATTATACTTGGGAAAATGTAGGATGGTGCCTGTGACATTTGAAATGTCATGTCTCAAAGGGATGAGGTAAAATCGTTTTTTTTTTTTTTACAAATCTGTTATTTTTTTAAAAATTGAAAAATTGTTTTTCTCTAAACTGACGTTTTAATTCCTAATTTTCATTATACTGACTTTCTAATGTATTGTATGATTTGTATATATCTTTAAATAGGCCAAGATCCACTATGAATTAATACTAATTACGAACATTTCATTTTAGGTATAAAAAAATCGAAAATCCAATTATCGTATACCCTGTCCCTAGACAATGCGGACTAACGTAGTGACTTTTGACAAATGTTGCCAAATATTATTTGATTTTAACAAACTGCCACATTTTTGCTGATTTGTTACAAGATGTATTAATTTATCATTATTGTTAGTTTTATGTAATGTATTTACCTAAATAACTTGCTATTTATTAGAATCGAGGCTTATATTAAAGTTGATAGAATAATTAAAATTGTATTGGGGCAAATTTGTGAACTGTCACAGGGACCATCCTACAATTTATATTGGGTGTTAACATAAGTTGTGTCAACATAAGGGGATCTTCATGCATAATATGGTTTAAGCGGTCCTCATCGAAGTCCACTGGTCGTCCGGAACGCTCCATGTCTTTCAGGTCGAAATTACCGTCTTTGAAACGCAAAAACCATCGACGAGCTGTCCTTTTATTCATAGCATCTTTACCGTACACTTCTCAAATATTGCAAACAGCTTTGGCAGCTTCATTCCCTCGATTGAACGCGAACAGAAGGAGGTGTCGAAAATGCTCACTTTCGTCTACTTGACATTCCATTTTGAGGGCTTGTAATGAAATAAAATAATATATGTAACATAAAAGCAAACACAATATCTTGTAAAGCAGAAATTTTTGTTTCGAATGACGTATAACCTTTACCATTTTGTTTTACTTATGGTGCTCATTTTTAAATTGGAAAAAAACGGACACAACTTATGTTAACACCTAATATATTAAAATTCTTTTATATTAAACTAAATAAATAAAACTATTAAATTATAATTAATAACAATTAATTTTCTTTCCAGCATATTTGACGTCAGTATTGGAAGAGTTGGGAGCAGGCTCCAACGGACTGCAGCGTCTCTCCGATTCCTTATCTAAGAAAACTATCGTCGATTGAGTCGACTCTTCATACTCAATATTATAAAGTACAACTACAGTCGAACTTGGTTGTAACGAGCAAGATGGGACTGAATAAATTTGCTCGTTACAGTCATTACCCGTTTCGTTATAGCCATTACTTGTTATATCAGAGTTTGGTGTTGCCAATTTATTTGCTTCAGAGTCTTACAAATATGTCAACAGGAAACAGTGGAAATAACAATCTATCTCTCACAATATCTTGTTGTACTGTAGTCACCCTTTATCTTGTGATGATGTGATAAGTGAAGTGATGAAAATAATATAGGCATTGTTACATAGCGTTATATTACTGTTGTATTATAGCGTTACGTGACCATCTGACGATACGAATTTTCCATATAATATTTTCGAGCAGTGAGTAATCGACACCGCAGAAAACAAAACTGTGGATTAGGAGGAATTACTTTAGCTTTAAAAACACTTGATTTTTCAACAGTGGAATTTATTTCACACTTTCCCATGGACAATTATGAAACACCATAGAATCTAAAACGGTGCGAAACTGAAGACACACATCTAATATTCAGTGTAATTTGTTTAGTAAAACAAACCAGTTTTGTTTGTGCTTCCCTGATGATGAGGTGAACACCTTGAAACCGGTAGGGTTATACCGTTATATAAAGTGGAATAAACAGTGTTTAGCTTAACAAATTACAATGTCATTAAATCTCCACAATGTTAACCCTTACAGGCACAGGCACAGGTAAACTTCACTTATTTTTACTCAGGCTGCACAAAAAATAAAAAGTCAAGTTTCTCATTATTTTGTTTAATGTGCTTGAAAAATGATACATACAAATGCTAAATTAACATATTTCCACTTCCTCGGTAAGTCAAGGAACTCCTGGGGAGGTGGTACAACTTATGTACCACTAGGCCATATTTCCACTGGTACTTCTAATGTACCACCAAATAATGCCAAAATACATCCGAGTAAAATTAATTTTTAACCTAAATATAAATTTACCACAATTACTGAAGTCAATTTTATCACGACACAACTATTTTTTATTAATATTTAATACAAATATATAACGTTTTCTTTTATACGCACAAGTCGGCACACCGAGAACAACTAACTGTCAATAATATTAGAAGCTAAATGAATTTGAACAGGACCTGACCTGCAGCTGTGCGGATATGACTCATAAATATTATATTATACGAAGTGGTACATAATCTGAGCGTTCGTGCAGCAATAGAGAGAGGTTTAATAAGTGGTACATTGCGTGTACCATTGTGCAGTACTGTGTCAAAAAAAGGTGGTACATAATGTGGACCACTAAGCCTGTAAGAGTTAACGCCTTACCTATCATCATCCTGTCGTGTGGCTCATGGTTGTGCATCATATAGCTTCTGACAGCTCCTCTCTGTTAAATCTCAACAGTGTTAACGCCTTACCTATCATCATCCTGTTGTGTGGCTCATGGTTGTGCATCATGATAGCCTCTGACAGCTCCTCTCCGTTAAATCTCAACAGTGTTAACGCCTTACCTATCATCATCCTGTCGTGTGACTCATGGTTGTGCATCATGATAGCTTCTGACAGCTCCTCTCCGTTAAATCTCTACAGTGTTAACGCCTTACCTATCATCATCCTGTCGTGTGACTCATGGTTGTGCATCATGATAGCTTTTGACAGCTCCTCTCCGTTAAATCTCCACAGTGTTAACGCCTTACCTATAATCATCCTGTCGTGTGGCTCATGGTTGTGCATCATGATAGCTTCTGACAGCTCCTCTCCGTTAAATCTCCACAGTGTTAACGCCTTATCTATAATCATCCTGTCGTGTGGCTCATGGTTGTGCATCATGATAGCTTCTGACAGCTCCTCTCCGTTAAAAATTATAAAAAAATAAAGGATTTTGTTGCCTTTTGTACAAAACATTCGAAGTGTTATTGTGAAAAATGGAAAATTGATTTCATGTGATACTATTTAATTTAATTTTAGATATATTTTAAATAAATAAAAGATTGAAAAGTGTTTATTTTACTAACCTAACCTAACCTAACCTAACCTAACCTAACCTTCCTAAGTGCAGCTTACAAGCTGTGATATGTATATACCTGAAGCCACGACAGCTGATATTTGTAATTCACAATCTATTCGTGTACACATTACGGTCATTGTGAGAGTAGACAAGTTCCTCTCGGAAGGATTTCAGGTGCAGAAAGATCTACATCAAGGCTGCATACTGTTCCCTGATATATTCAAAATACATGTTTATGTAGAGTAAACTATAAAAAAAATGTTGCAGAGATGGGAAGTTCAATTCGATCCCACCATCACCACCCACAATGTTAAGGGGGACCAAATAAGCCCCCATCCAGTGTGATCTACACTAGAAGATCAAAATCTTTATTTATTTTGAAGTGAAACTTGTATCTATGCGGTAAGGCAAATTGGCCTGAACGTCACGAAAAGTGAAACGCTTCCCCTTCTCCCACTAATGGGAATATTTCAAATGATCTTTAATATTTATTTATATTAATATAAATAAATAAATAAATTTAATAGATAATAAATATTAAATATAAATTTAAAATTATTAAGTAATAATATAAATGAATAATTTGATAAATGAATGATAAATAAATAAATTTATTTATTTATTAAATATAAAATTAAATATTATATTTAATTAAAATAATTAATTATAATTAATAAATATAATTTAATAAATATAATACAATTAATAAATAATTAATTTATAATTAATATTAATTACTAATAATAATAATTATTAATAATTAATAATATATAATTAAGTAATATTAATACTTAATTAATTGATTAATTAATTATATTTATTATTATTCTTTATTAATTAATTATTGGACGTGGTAAACATATGGCTTTAAGTCTATCAAATCTGTCTCGCAAAGAACAACCGAAAAATACAGTCTATAGTTTCATCATCTAGACCACACTCGCAGGCGGGATTCTCTCCACAGCATCCATTCTGTAAAGGTGACTCGATTATATGTTGTTAACCTTTCCCTTCCTGTGCTAAAAAAATCGGCGCGTTCCGATGATGTGTACACGTGTAAAAATGAGCGATTTAAAATCAGAAAAATAAGAATATTCGTAGTCAATCGCTTAAATTAATTTATCTAGCATTTCAACTCTTAACCTTTCCCTTCCTGTGCTAAAAAAAATCTGCCCGTTCCGGTGTTGTGTATTCGATACACATGTAAAAATGAGCTATTTAAAATTGGAAAAATAAGAATATTCATAGCCAATCGCTTAAATTAATAAAATTTGAAGTCAAAAGTTATAATAATTGAAATTTAATTGCTGAAAACGTGAAAAAAAAACATCGGCCGACGTTCACAAAACGGGCGAAGAGACCACCTCAAACGAATGCCCGCGAGCTACTGAAGCGAGCTAACTGAGATTCTATTTCTTGCGTTCCCATATACCGAAGTAGAGTGAGACGTGAATAACGTCGCTTCTCCCCCATAGCGGTTTTTTAGAATGAATATACCTACGTTGCACACTGGCACACGTTTGATTGTATTGGTGAATTTATTCCCGATTTTCACAAAATATCTTTGATGTGGCCGATAAGTGCTAAATTATTATTAATATTATTTTTTCATTCAATGTGTAAATGTATAACGGAGGAATACCTAAAATCTGAACCCAGTATTTATTACATTTATAGAGATATTAAAGTTTTTAGAAGCAATGTGTACTAGTTACACATCACAAAAGACAGGAAGGGTTAAAAAGGTACCTGGGTTACATTTTAATTTCATATTATAATATATTTTATTATATTGGTCACATTGTTTTGCACGTGATTATGCAACCCTCTGCCCGTTCCTAATTTCATTCGTGTCCTTCTTTCAGTCAGATTCCGTGACCCAAGTTTGTGTGTAAGGCGGGTTCTCCTACCTTAGTCCATTTAAAAATTAAGTAAGTAATTCATTAATCGCTAAAGTAGTGTTTATTTCTGTTCCTATGATCATTTATCAATTCAAAACTGAAAAAAAATCTACTCAATTATCGCTCAGTGTTCGTTTATTTCACGAAAAAAAAAACTGGCCCAGTGCTGTCTAATCTTGACATAGTTTTAATATGAAAAAAAATTACGTAACTGCTCCATTTTTTTCGTAAATTACGGTTGTGTATCGTTGAAACATGTAAATTGTGCTAATTGCCGCTAAAAATATAGTAAATTTTCTTTTCATGCATATGTTTTAATAAGATTTCTTCACGGACTTTGACATTGAGCTGCGTGTTCTGTCACATTAGTATTATCGATTCGTTCGTTCCGCATGCATCAATCGCTGATTATATTATCAATTAAACACTTACGTTTATCTTAATCAATCACTTATATCCTTTATCGTTTTAGTTACGATAAAATATGATTAATTCTCGGATTATTTTCATAGCTTTTTACATTTAATTTGGATAGTCCTAAGGATTTTTATTTTTATGATTTATATCTCGGTATTTGATATATTAAGTAAAAATATTGTACAAATTTAGGAAACAATACAATTTACTTCATACAATGTGGTATTCATGTGGTATTTTGTTACAAATGTTAAAATTACATCGATCCAACAAAATAACATGAAACTCGTATTGACGAAGATTGCGTGCATTTTTTTTAAAATGTAATATTAGATTTAAGTATTAATTCGATTTCTTACTATAATTTAATAATACTTTAATTATTTTAAAGATAAAACCTTTTACATTTTTTTATATAACGACATTTGTAAAGGTGTCATTTTCTCGAAGTTAATATTTTTTATTTCGTATTTAATTGAATTAAAATAGATAATTAGTTTTAAAAATTCAATTATTTCTTTTTGTCGTTAATTTTAATGCGGTTTTTTTGTTATAAAAGCAATTAAATAGTTTACTATAAAGTGAGGTTAGATAACATATCATTCTTTGTAAATAATATTGTTTGCAATAGACAATATACATACATTTATACCATAGAGCTTTTTCATTAAAATATATTTTTACATATTTAATTTAATTTAATTAACGACACAACAGTGTCTTTTATATACAAATGAACATATGCCAAGTTATACAAGTATTAAAAATTATTGACAAAAAATACAAAACTTTATTTTAAAAACTAACATGTACAGGAGATACAAAAAGCAGTAGTAATAATAAATTACAGTCATTGTTTTAAAATTATTTAATATTAACCCTTCCTTCCCTGTGATGTGTAACTAGTACACATTGCTTCTAAAAACTTTAATATCTCTATAAATATAATAAATACTGGGTTCAGATTTTAGGTGAATGAAAAAATATTTATAATAATTAGCACTTATCGGCTACATCAGAGATATTTTGTGAAAATCAGGAATGAAATTCACCAATACAATCAAACGTGCACCAGTGTGTGATGTAGGTATATTCATTCTAAAAAAAACGCCATGGGTGAGGAAGCGACGCTATTAACGTCTCACTATCACTCTACTTTGGTATACGGGAACGCAAGAAATAGAATCTCAGTTCGTTCGCTTCTCTCGCTTATTAGCCAGCGGACTTTCGTTCAAGCTGGTCTCTTCGCCCGTTTTGTGAATGTCGACCGATGCTTTTTTTTTCATGTTTTCAGCAATTAAATTTCAATTAACACCTTACGGCCGGGCGATAATTTCAATATATATTTGCCTAGGACGGGCAATTTTCGTGCAAAAACGCATGTTTACCAAAATTTATTAAAATCGTCGAAAATATTTTATTGGTGAATCGATTTTAATGAAATTTTCAAATAGTGCACAATAGGATGCATTTGAAGTTCTGGTGAAATAAAAACGAAATTTTTATGTATAATTACGCTTAAATACGAGGGTGGTACGCTTAAATACAAAATTTGGAAAATACGGTGTTAACCAAATCCGGAGAATACGGTGGATGGGGCAGCAGTTCGTAGCCTAATTCTACCAATTTGGCAGTGGCGACGGCGGAGGTGTGAGGCGGTGCGTTGTCATGATGGAAGAGCACTTTTTTCTTCGTCAAATGGGGCCGTTTTTTCTGCAATTCGGCGTCGAATCGGCCCAATAATTCGGCATAGTAGAGCCCTGTGACCGTTTTGCCCTTCTCCAGGAAGTCGATGTAGATCACACCTTTTGAATCCCAGAAAACGGTGGCCATCACCTTTCCGGCCGATAGGACAGTCTTCGCCTTCTTCGGAGCACGTTCGCCGGGTGAAGTCCACTGTTTCGACTGTTCCTTGGTCTCGGGTGTGTACCAGTGTATCCATGTTTCGTCGACGGTCACGAAACGACGCAGAAAATCCTTCGGATTGCGCTTAAACATCGTCAAACACTGCTCTGAAGTGGTCTCACGGTTGCGCTTGTTGTCCGGAGTGAGCAAACGCGGCACCCATCGCGCCGACAGCTTTATCATGCCCAATACTTCATGCAGAATATGACCCACGCGGTCTTTTGAGATGCCTACTGTCTCAGCTATCTCGCGCACCTTCAATCGGCGGTCTGCCAATACGAGATCGTGGATTTTTGTCACATTATCCTCAGTGGTAGCCGTTTTCGGGGCACCTGGGCGTAGGTCATCAAAAACCGACGTGCGACCACGTTGAAACTCGTTAAACCAATTTTTGACGGTCGCCATCGAAGGAGAAGAGTCACCGTACACAGCATCCAAGCGCTCTTTGATTTCGCTGCGCGATTTCCCTTTCAAAAGCAAGAATCGAATCACCGACCGATATTGCTTTTTTTCCATTTTTCTCATCCGCTGACACGTTCGCTTCCACACGCGGTCAAAACAAAACTACGCGTCCGATTCGGCTGAAATTTGACAGTAGCTGTCAACGAGAATGTACTACGCGATAAAAAATTGCTCTTGCGATTAAAGAATCCACGTAACTATTTTTATTTACAAATTAAAAGTTTTTTTATTATTATAAAATTATAAAAAGTTATTATTATAAAATGTCGATCGACTCTGAATATTGAAAAAACTTCGACCACATTGAACTTATTTTCAAATTTAACCGAAAGATGTAGATGAAAAATAAATCCTTTCCAAAAAAATCAATTCGAAAATAAAAATCGCACAAATGCAAAACATGATTTGAAAAAAAGCGAAATCAGGTCAAATTTCAAAGTCGTAAAAACCTTAGAAATGGAGTTCAAATGTTGCAGGAATTGACTCTAAAGTTTGAAGCAAACCTAAATAAACTAAACTAATAAATATCCGAATAAATATGTTGCTTTTTTTTTCCAAGAGATGGTGTTCAGTTCGACTGTATACAAACCCGCGCAAACGCGGGACCCGTCCTAGCGGTACAATCAAAATTTTCGCGCTAGCGCGGGACCCGTCTTTAACGTGTTAATATAACTTTTGACTTCAAATTTAATTAATTTAAGTGATTGGCTATGAATATTCTTATTTTTCTAATTTTAAATAGCTCATTTTTACATGTATTGATGTGTATTGAATAAACATCACGGGAACGGGCGGATTTTTTTAGCACAGGAAGGGAAAAGTTAATATTAATATTGTCCCCTTTAAAGTAGTTGGGGAACGCATTTTTTGGGACAGCCTTTAGCTCACTCAGCGATTTTGCTTTTATCTCGTCTATGGTCTCGCAGAACGTCCTTTCAATATCCGATAAGCGATTGCCTATGAATATTCTTATTTTTCTAATTTTAAATAGCTTATTTCTACATGTGTATTGAATACACATCATCGGAACGTGTTTATTTTTTTAGCACAGGAAGGGAAAGGTTCAACTAACATATACAGGAGATACAAAAAGCTGTAGTAATAATAAATTAGTCATTGTTTAAAATTATATAATATTGATATGTATATTTATGTACAATATATGAATGGTTGAAGTAAAATAGGCACTAAGTACCAAAAAAAACTTAAGTATGCAGTTTCGTTCTATATGTCATATAGAATGAAACTGCATACTTAGTTTTTTTTGTTTTTTTTTTATACTTAGTGCCTATTTTACTTCAACCATTCATATGTATGTATATGAATATATCGTGGGCTCAATACTAAAACTAGGTAACTCTAAATTCTCTATTCTGAGAAAATGGCATTTTTAGTTTGGAGGTCCGATAGTTTTGTCTGGTAACTCCGACTCCCCTTTAATGATGAGGTATCGAGTTAATATATTTTGATGAAACTAATAAAGGAGGTTTCAATAGATCATAGTAAGATGGAAGTTATATGAACTTTAGATATCTACTTTAACCCTTTAAGTGCCGGAAGTTATTAGTATGGCCGTACCCAGCAGGCCGGGATCTTTTCAACAAAAATAAAACCTAAAAAAATTATATTTTTTGTATACAGATATAAAGGATATTATGAAAACTTACTAAATATATACATCGTGGGGCGTTTGAGCTGCCGTTCACTCAGAAAAAAACACAGTTTAAATATTCACAAAATGTCAGGGTTGTCACAACTTGACACAGAAAACACGTTTACTTATAAATATAGTTGAATATAATATACTTTGTAAACTAAAATCAACAAATTATCTGTATGATGTATAATAAAGCGCAAAAGGTAAATAAACTATAAAATACAACCATAAAAAGTCTATATAAACGTCGTATTATGCCACAAAACTACCGCCAATCACCAAAGAATACATGAAAACACACTTTGTAAATAAATACTTTGAAAAATTAACACAAATAACGCACAAAAGTAAAAAATCAACCATTGAACAAAACTACAAACGAAGTCATTATAAATCATCGCAATTACGACGCAAAAAACTGTAGTCGGTAACCCTGTATCAGAGACACGTATTGACTGTCAATGAAAGCTTTTAGAAAGATGACTGTAACTTTGATAATATCGGTAAATTGTAATATTTAAGTATTTCTTGACCATCCCAATAGATGTCACTATGTGTTATAATTTATAAATTATTACAATTGGATTTGATATTGGCTTGCGACAAGCTCAAAGGAGAGCATGTTCATTTTGTATGGCCGGCCTGGCGAGCACTGAATCGGAGAGCGCGTCAACGCGCTCGTGGCAGTGAACCGGTTAATAGGGTTATCAAGTCTTCGGTAAATATAGTAAACTGCGAAAACATTGCATTCTTTTCTCACTTAAGAAAAAAAATTCAAAAAGTGTTTTAGATGATTATCGAACAAAAATACCTCACCCGAGTTTGGACAAGTTTTTTAAGTGATTTATATTGATGGATGATTTTTCTGTTACAGCTAGACCATGTTTTCGTCCCTCGCCGATTTTGCCCGCAACTCCCCCTTCAAGGGACCCATCAACCGGGCCCAATGCGAGTCCAGCCGGGAGAACCTCGCCAATGCCCTCGTCCCTGTGAGTGCCTCTTTTATCCACAATTTATTTACGTGACAAGTAATTGTAAATGAAATACCATTTATTATTAAAATTATTAATATGTAATAGAAAGTAAAACTGGCGAAATTGCGAACACATTATCGACCGAAAATCCCATTCGATGACGTGTTTGCAAATTATTATTATACTAAAGAAAATGTAGCATAGTCCATGTGATGTTTCACATATTTGCCCCGATACAACCTTGTAACTATGTTCAGTAATTTTAATTATTTTATCAACTTTAATATAAGCGTTGATTCTAATAAATAGCAAGTTATTTAGGTAAATACATTACGTAAAACTAACAATAATGACAAATTAAAACATCTTGTTACAAATTAGCAAAAATATGTCAGTTTATTAAAATCAAATAATATTTGGCGACGTTCGTCAAAAGTCACTACGTTAGTCCGCTTTGGCTAGCGACGGGGTATACGATAATTGGATTTTCGATTTTTTTTATACCTAAAATTAAATATTCGTAATTAGTATTAATTCATAGTGGATCTTGGCCTATTTAAAGATAGATACAAATCATACAATACATTAGAAAGTCAGTATAATGAAAATTAGGAATTAAAACGTCAGTTTAGAGAAAAACAATTTTTCGATTTATGAAAAAACTATTAGATTTGTTAGAAAAAATTATTATACCCCATCCCTTTGAGACATGCCATTTCAAACGTCACAGCGACCATGCCACATTTCTTGGGTATAGTCTTTCTATTTATCAAAGTGGGCAGGTGCATCGGGTCAAATGTTTTTCTCTGCCTATTTTTTGTTTTTTTCTTTCTATGTAATAAATTCTTTCTCTACTGCCCCGAATAATCGAGTGCACTGAATTTTTAAGCCTGTTAATTCAGTGTGTGAAGGTTTATGCCTTTTATGCGTTTATGCCTGAGTTTTTAAGAAACAAATAGGAAATATGTGAAACAATAGCAAAAGAAAATTTCTTCAGATGATGGGAAAGTTAAAAGGGATATCAAATGGCGTGTAGCGATAGGAAACAAAATCAATGGGGGATTAAAACATATATATATTCGAACCGGACTGTATCAAAATCTGCTAAGATGATAGTCGACAATAGTATTTTGGTGCAATCATTTGTATGGTAGTGAAATGTGGAAATACTGAGAGGAGCCGAATAAATGCTGTAGAAATGCGTGCATTGAGATGAATAAATGGAGTGACAATGTATAATGGAATACATAATGAATTGATAAGGGATGAATGTGAACTTAAGGCTGATATGGTAAGATGAAGAAAAGCATGCTGAGATTGGTTGGGCATGTGGAACGAATGAATATCTTCAATAATACTGTCGAAATTAACCTAACACTTAGTGAATATACTAATAATATGTCATATTATCGGAACATGCGCATGCACACTACCGTGAATTTATTGACCTCATTCATTTCACGAATTTATTGAACTTTCACGAATTTATTGACCTTTCACGAATTTATTGACCTCGTACGTGATACGTTTGTGCGCCTCTAGAGTGAATGGTAAGTATACGTCCCGAACTGTTAAAGCACCCTTGAGAAGTATTTGCGCTCTATCCTCTCTGCATACCCCGCAAGGGACATGGTTCGATGATATGTACGTATGTACAGAGTTATCCAAATTAGACGACAGCCATAGCAGACTAATTAGAGTAATTATTTAAAAATCAATTAAGATTTTCATTGTTACAAAATGTTACAAGTCCACAAGGCAAATAAATATATACACCCGTCCCTCGATTTACCTGGTTCATACGTTCCGCGAACAACCGCATAAACGAAAACCGCGTAAAAAAAATATATATATATATAGAGCTCGTACAAAATCGTGGGATAGGTTCCAGAATACGCTTCACATTTTTAATAAAATGAGAAGCGTATTCTGCGATGATAATCTAAATTTGAAACTTGGACAATGGCTAGTCAAATGTACGTTTGGTCAGTGTTATTGCGTGAAGTGGAATCATGGACCCTCAAAGTTGATAGTATGAACCGACTGGAAATATTCGAAATGTGGATGGACCGGAGATTGATACGGATACCCTGGACGGATATAGTCAGCAACAAGAGAGTTCTTCAAAGAGTCAAAGTTGATAGAGAGTTGCTGACTAATATTAAAATCCGAAAGGTGTCCTATTTGGGTCATGTACTTAGAGGAGCACAGTACAAATTAGTGCACCTGATTATCCAAAGCAAAATAGAAGGCCGAAGAGGTGTTGGCAGGAGGCAAATCTCCTGGCTCCGCAATATACGTGATTGGACTGGCATAAGGGGCGTTGGAGATCTTTTTCGGGCTGCCGGGGACAAAGATGTCTACTCTCAGGTGATATTCAACGTTGGGGGGACCTGACATGACACTGAGAAGCAGTATATGACGTGATTTTTCTAAAGGACCCCATCCACCAAACATTTATTATTTATTTATTCAAATAGTGATCGTTGTTGCTGGGACTCTGAAGTCGAGGATCCTTTCGCCACTGCAGCGTCAATATTGAGCTGTAATTCCACGTCGATCAGATGATCTTCTGTGAGAAACAGCCCTATCCTAGATGAACACTCCCGCCTGCGGATGTCACATACATGTGGATCCTGCTGAGTCGCCTGGCAATGCTGACGCGTGTTCTTAGCACGTTGACTATTTCTCACACGTCTAGCCATTGAGACGCGATCAGCCCAATAACAGATAGCTCTCCATCCTCCACGGTCCTGAGCCACCTGCTCCCAGTCCTCAGACGCCTCGCATAAAATCTGCGACTCTCGCAGACTGTTCTTATAACGCTTTCTCTGCCCATCAACCCCTTTGCTTGCTCAATACTTATAAGATACATTTTGGGAGCCTATGATCGCCCATACTATCGCATGTTAAATAGTGATACATTTTATATAGCGCTGGGGGACCTGACATGAAACTGGGAAGAAGAAGAAGGTTCCAGGGTATAAAACAAACTGCGTAAAAAATATATAGAGCTCGTACGAAATGTGGGGATACGTTAATAAATAAAATATAATTTCACTTTTATAATATTTTTTTATTTAATGCACACACATACACACACACAACATATTTAAATGCACACACATACACACACACAACATAACACACACACAACATATTTAAATGCACAAACATACACACACACACAACATAAACACACACACAACATAACTTTTATTAACACATTGTAATCGGGTACTTTTCGCGACAAGTGATGACGCAATGCGGGTACTTTTAGACTTTTTTGCGCCAAAATTAGACTTTCGTAAAAAAACCATATCTCTCAAACTAATTAGTATTTTTTCGAAAAACTTTTTGTATCTTACTAAGAATAGAACTATCTATATCTTTATTATGCAAAATATGGGTTGCTCTATTTTTTACTCACACAAAATTACTACATTCTAGGTAAACATAGAAAAAAATACTCTTTCACCATCAAAATTATTTTATTCACATAAAATTACAATATAATTACGAAATTTTCAATAGATCTTATAAGAATCTTATAAATTCGTCTTCGGGAAAAAGTTGATGGCAGAGGAATAATATCTTCTTCACTATCATCGTCATCCTCGGAATCGGAAAAATCTTCTATGTCGCTTTGGCAGGAATAATTAGATAAATTGTCAGCAAACAATTCATCATCACTCTCGTTTGCATCCTGATTCATGTTCAGGGACAATAAAATTAACTTTCAAAAATAGTTTATCACAAAAAAAAAACAGTGGCAGTAAAAAGTGGCGAAGTAAAAAAAGTTTTTGAACAAATACACCACGATAATTCGATAATTCAAAATAAAATACTTCGTAAAAGCAGAATGAACTCAGAAACACGATACTAAGACTTCCGAACGAAAGCAGTACACTGGAGTCACTAGAGAAACGATCAACAATGCTAAAACAAGATCCCGATTCGTTATCATTGAAACATATTTTTTTGTAAACATAACCGCTTTTATTTTTATTTTGCCTTTTGTGTTGTTATCACCCAACCTCATTGTATCAACAGGTAGATGCGTTAGGTACCCCTTACAATAGATAACGCGCAGTTCCCACCCCATTTGGCGACCGTGTTTACAAGTTTCCCGCATACCACCGCTTGGCAAACCAAAACGAGTAAACTCGTCTCCCGCTCTCTACTATAAAACGGGATAGAACGAGTTTTATCGTTTCCCGCAAACAATGTGTTAACATAGTAAAAATAGGGAAAGAATTAAAAATGTGCATAATATGTTCACGTACATAAACATGTAATATAAGAAACGAGATTATTTCATTCAGAATTTTTGCTGCTGTCTTCTAAAGCAACTGTGTTCTTTTCTTCTTATTCACAATTGTCGGGTTCAAAGTCGCTATCATCAGTAGAAAATAAAATGTCTGATTCTTTCGGAGAAAAACTCTCTCTGGTCACTTACTGTTAGAAAATCTGTAACTAGCATTTGTTTTTTATTTTTTAGTAATTTCTTTATGAATGTCTTCATGTTGCATATTAATTTATTTTTATCTCTCGTTAAAGTTTTAAAGCTCTTGCAACATTGTATTCAATATTTCTGTCTGATTGAATTAATTAGCTCATATTTATAGCAGTAAATAAATTTGGTAATAATAAAATGTTCCCTGTTAGAAGTGTGTATGTCGGTGCCAGTTCGAACAGAATTCAGTCTTGTTTGTGCTCCCCTGACGATGAGGTGAAAACCTTGAAACCGGTAGGGTTATACCGTTACATAAAGTGGAATATAAACAGTGTTTGATAAAACAAATTACAATAATTGTTTGGTTGATTCACCTTGACTTTGACACTGTGGACTAGTGATTAAACTATATATCGTCGTCGTTCAGCGAAAAGCATATAAATCAATTTTTGCTTAAAATAGCTTTTTGGTGCCATTTTACTTGAAATAAAAATATCTACACCTGGAAAAAACATTTATGTACAAAATTTATATGGTTTCGCTGTTATGAAAAGATAAAAAGTCATAACTTGATTTGACGTCGCGTTCAGAAACTTAAATTGCATTTATCTCAAAACTCAATATTTGGACTTATATGCTTTTCGCAGAACACCGACGATATAATATTTATAAAAAACTATCTTCTACGATTCTCTATGTAAATTTTAGAATCACACATTTCCTTTAAAAAAAAAATCCATTTTAGAAAAGTGCGTAAATGGAGGGACGGGTGTACAAAAATTTAATATGGTCGCCATCTTGCCAAACATTTAATATGGTCGCCAGCTTGCCAAACATTTAATATGGTCGCCAGCTTGCCAAACATTTAATATGGTCGTCACCTTGCCAAACATGTCAGTTACTAACCTTTGAAATATACTTGGTGATTTTTTTTATCCTTTTGTATGATATAATTTTATGGATACATACATACATCCCAAAATGCCATTTTCCTTTTGTTGGAGTAGGCATAGTGGATAGAGCGCACAACTTTCCTATCTCAATCCTTTGTCTCTTCGCCTCTACATCCATAAAACTCCTACGATTTAAATGTTTCCTTCTTTCAAAATTGTCGTTCCCTTGATCCAACTATACTTTCCTTTGTCTTCCACACACGTTTGCACTTTACGTTCAAAGAGCAAACTTCTTTAACTCAGACAATTCAAATTCACTACTAATTACTGCTTAATCCAATTACCGTATTTTACGGACTATAAAACGCACTTTTTTCTTAAAAAAATTGCCTCCAAAATTCAGGTGCGTCTTATACTCGAAATTAATATAAAAATGTCCAGTGTTTGATTTAAAATTCCCGCCAGTCTTAAAAAATGGCCATGTATTCGATGCCGCGGGAAACCTATCTCTATCTGGCAACATTGGATCCAACTGGCAGCAGCAGTGCACCGATGCGACGAACATAAGTTGCGGGGATTCACAAGCTTGCTGACATTGTCTCCCTCCCGCCCCGCCATCACAAACCCAGAACACTGTCTAGCCTATGCTATGATGCGACATTGCAGTCTACGGTGCCAGTGAACTTGAATTGAAAGTGATTTGTGTTATCGGTAACAGTACAATATTTTTGTTCTAATAATAAAAATGTTATTTTTTTTTAAAATTGCCTAAAAACCAAGGTGCGTCTTATAGTCCGTAAAATACGGTAACCATTGGTCTTCCTCTCAGACGCCTTCCATTCACATTCGTACTGTATGTATGTATGTATATGTATGTATGTGTGTGTGTGTGTGTGTGTGTGTCTGTGTGTGTGTCTGTCTGTCTGTCTGTGTGTGTGTCTGTGTGTGTGTGTGTCTGTGTGTGTGTCTGTGTGTGTGTTTGTGTGTGTGTGTATGTGTGTATGTATGTATATTGTTAGTCTTTCTTCATTCACTCGCCTTCTTCCTCTCAGACGCCTTCCATTCACATTCGCACTGTATGTATGTATGTATGTATGTATGTATGTGTGTGTGTGTGTGTGTGTGTGTGTGTGTGTATGTGTGTATGTATGTGTGTGTGTCTGTGTGTGTGTCTGTCTGTCTGTATGTGTGTGTGTCTGTGTGTGTGTATGTGTGTATGTATGTATATTGTTAGTCTTTCTTCATTCACTCGTTCCACATGCCCAAACCATCTCAGAGTGCTCTTCTCCACCTTACTCACCACATCAGCCTTAAGTTCACACTCATCCCTCATCACTTCATTCCGTATTCTGTCGTACATTATCTGCTACTCAGTCTTTTTTCACGTCCACATTTCACTCCCATCTATCAAATTTGGCACCAAAATACTATTGTGGACTATCATCTCAGCAGATTTTGATTCTGTCTAGTTCGAGTATATATATCTTTTAGTGCCCCATTGACTATTTCCTAATACTACACGCTGTTCCATATCCCTCTTATTAACGCTTCAATAATCTGAGAAGAATATACTACCCAATCTTTAATTTTTCATCCATATGTCACATTCGTTCCGTATTCTGTCATACATTGTCACTCCGTGTATTTTTCTCAATGTGCGCGCATTTCTACAGCATTAATTCGGCACCTCTCAGTATATCTCCACGTTTCTCTTCCCGCCCCGCAAGGGAAACAGCGCGATATGTACGTGTATATATATATATATATATATATAATATATTTGCTATTTTTCAATGTTGGCGATAAATTTAAAAGTTTGTGTCATGGTAACTACGTTGTTATCAAACCCTCTTATCATTTCCCTGTCAGGATAGGCAGAGAGGACATAGTGCCATACCCTATCTTGACACACATCCTTAGCTTCTTCAATGACTTTCTACGTTTCATTCATTCAGAATATCATGATGAATGCCCTTTATCGAATGACGGAGCCGGTCCTAAGCCCGGATAAAGGAGGAGGCACTCCTTTCATAATGTCCTCCTCTCTGTAAATTTATCCCCCCCACCCCCCCGCAATCATCCACTTGCTCATTTTATTATTGCCCCACCTCGGTATGCCATCGGATCCAGTGCAGCGGTGTGGCCGGTGAGTTTGCTGGTGTGCAACGTTTCACTCACTTAAAACAAACTCCATGGCATGGCTTCACTTTCCAACAGAGTGAGCAAAACCAAACGACAACATTATATGTTTTGTATGTCTTTTTTTCATTTATTCGTTCCACATGCCTAAACCATCTCAGCATGCTCTTATCCACCTTACTCACCAAATCAGCCTTAAGTTCACATTCATCCCTAATCACTTCATTCCGTATTCTGTTATACATTGTCACTCTGTGTATTCTTCTCAATGCACGCATTTCTACACTATTTATTCGGCTCCTATCAGTAATTTTCCACATCTACATTTCACTCCCATACATCAAAAGGCACCAAAATACTATTATAAATTGGGGGGAGGGTATAGTCATTTTTTAAATAATTGTTGGAAACAATTTTTTAATTTCCTATCTTAAAATATTTTAAAGTTGAATTGGCACAGCCCTGCATTACAAGTTCACTGTTTACACTGTTGCCAGAATGGCCTTTTACACTAATTAGTTGATATTTGATGTTCATAATTCATTGCTTTGTTTGTTCGTTCACTTCAACACTGATCTGTCATGTTCGGACCATTAAAAGTGACACTTCTATCCAGGGAGGCATCCCAGAAAGACCAGGGCGATAATCCGGTATGTTATGAACATGGTGTTTTGACACGTTCGCTGCCTACCTACGCATACATATCATTACAGAGATAGGCAGAGAGTTTTTTTTTGCGGAGATTATCGAAGTTTTTTTTTTATGTGGTCAATTTTCCCCTACCACCCCGGATAATCAAGAATTTTCCCCTACCACCCCGGATAATCAAGAATTTTCCCCTACCACCCTGGATAATCAAGAATTTTCCCCTACCACCTCGGATAATCAAGAATTTTCCCCTACCACCCCAGATAATCAAGAATGTATTACAGATTTTAACCGATAGCAACATAATACAGTACCCGTCGGTAAGTAATACACATTGGGCTTAAGAAAGAGACTGTCGGCCATAATCGGCTAACTTCGGCTTTGTAGAGCGTCGTCTCTTGTCACTTGACAACGACTGACAAATTGCGACGGAACACGTGTATAAATGACAGAGACGACGCTCTACAAAGCTAAAAATAGCCTATTATCGCCGACAGTCTCTTTCTTAAGCCCGATGTGTATTACTCACCGCCGGGTACTGTACGTGCATATTTATTTATTTATATATTTTCTCAATACAGCTTTAGTCTAATTACATTGGAAAATACAAACATTGTTAACATTTATAAAAAGAAATATATTTTTTTATTTTATTTACACGTGACAAGAAATATACACAATTTGCGAAAAAAGGTTATTTAATTTGGACATACAATTTTTATGGATCTGGCTTTGTTGCCTTTCATTTGTCGTGTCCCCAGTAAACTAGGCTATTGCCTGTATCTCACTGAGGACATATAGCATGAAACAATATATCGATATTTATTTCTGGTTTTTGATTATATAAACCCCCGTTGCGCATTCTCATCAACCTGACAAACAGTGACACTCAACTACATATGTATACATCACGCGAATTAAACCCCTCACACTTCATCACTCCAGACAGACCAAAATGTTCGTCCCACGATATACCGCACATAATCATCGAAAAAAAAAAAAAAAACAACAACACACTCAAGAGCTCACACAAACCCTTGCTACAAGTAATTTCTTCGTTTGCAAGTCCAAGTATTCAAACTCTTGTCACAATAACAAGTACATTCCGATCGGCTGCCTAAATTATTTTCCTCTGCCTTTGTATGTTATGGGCACCCATTTTTTTTTAACCTGGCGAGCTTATTGCCATGTGGCAATCTCTTCCAACCAACCAGAAAGATGTTTTTTTATAGGCCCTAAATGTTAACCAGACTGGAATCCTATTTAAAAAAAATCTGGGTTCCAGCGGGGATCGAACCCGCAACCTCCGGATCGGCAGACAAGTGTCTTACCACCAGGCCACGGAGGTCGTCCCATTGTATGTCATGGGAGTTAAATAGGCATATTGCCTTTGGGCAAAATATGTTTTAACTCTAGGGGTGGTGAACATTTGATCAGTTGCCACGCATGTCATGTGTCTCTGCTGAGTCTGCATCTTCCCCTCCTCTCGATGATAGTGCCAGAGAATGGACTTGAGATGCAAATTGGCTATGTTCAGGACCCGATACTCCCTGAAAAGTTCCGCTGTGGGATACCGGGCAGGAAGCCTACTAAATATTTTTATAATCAATATTTGGGAAACCTGTATGCAGTATGTGTTTTTGTGTTAAGGTGCATCCTCCCCAAACTGATATACTGTAAGAAAGTGCCAACTGACATAAAGCGAAGTATATACTTTCACTGAGGACATTTGGAATTATACGGAATATGTGCCCTAGTTTTTAGATTTTTGTGCTCAAAGCGTTAATACATACACACATACATATAGGGCGTTTTTTTGGGTGTGATAGGATTTGTTTTTGAAATAAAACACATATGAAAAACAGCCGATATAGTACTGCTATACAAAATCATTCACTCAGTGATTGATGCATCTCACTTACTCGCAAGTATTTCATTTCGTATCCCCACTAGATCCACAAGACAGCTCAATCCCTTTTATACCGAAAATTGTTATACTAACTATAAAATCAACTCCTCTATAATTCGCATGCAAAGACTTGGAAACGAGTTTTGCAACAATTTAGATATTTTTAATATAAGTATATATAGTATTCGCCAGAATATTACAACAATATTTAGAAATAGCTACTAACTTTGTGCTCTCCTTTATTAATATAAATAACGTAATACAAACCAAATATTAAGGACAATATTTTGCCCCTGGAGTTGAGTAACCCTGCATCAGCATGTGTGAAGCTTTTAATTCTGCAAAGCAACTTGCATCTCGTCCCACTAATGAGGCCATGTGTTTTCTATATCTCAATATATATCCATAAAATTCCCACAAAATTCTCAAAGATTATTAAATAATTTTAAAACGATGACTGTAATTTATTCTACTGCTTTTTGTATCTTCATGTTTGTTTAAGATAAAGTTGTATTATTTGTCAATAATTTTAAGTAATTTATAACCTGTCACATGTTCATTTGTATATTAGGTCCTTACATATGAAATTGGCGTTTTGTTTGGGAGGACATAAAGTTGATTTTTTTTTAATATAATATATTTATTTAATCAAAGTATGTACCATTGCTATCTATGCACTTTTGCCATCTCATAGGTAGTTCATCGATCCCTTTACTAAAAAAACCATTCGGACGGGAATCAATAAAATCTTTGAAGTCGGTTTGGACTGCCCCATCGGAGTTGAATTTTTTCCCTTGCAAGAAGTTATCCAAATTTCGAAAAAAATAGTAATCTGTTGGGGCAAGGTCCGGAGAGTACGGTGGATGTCTTAGACATTCCAATTGAAGCTCTTCTAATTTGGTAGCCGTCTGTTGTGCAGTGTGTGGTCTAGCGTTATCATGAAGCAGCAGTGGCCTAGAGCGATTAACCAGCCTCGGTTGTTTAGCAGCTAGCTTTTCCATCATGGTTTGCAGTTGCTGACAATAGACATCTGCCGTAATCGTCTGGCCAGATTTAAGAAAGCTGTAGTGAACGACACCAGCACTAGTCCACCAAACGCTCACAAGTAACTTTTTTGGAGTCAATTTTCGCTTGGGGCATGGTTTGGCTGGTTCGGCAGGGTTCAGCCATTGCGATGAGCGCTTCCGATTATCATACAGGATCCACTTTTCATCACAGGTAATGATTCGATTCAAAATCCCTTCATTATTGTGCCGGTTGAGTAATGCAACGCAGCAGTCAACGCGCGTTTGTTGATTTGCTTCACTCAATTCGTGAGGTACCCACCTTTCAAGCTTTTTCACCTTCCCAATTTGCTTCAAGTGGATTAAAACAGTTTTATCACTAACACCGCAGCCTGCAGCTAACTCGGACGTGGTTTGCGATGGATCCGCTTCCACAATAGCCTTCAATTCTTCATTATCAACTTTGGTCTCCGGCCGTCCACGGGGCTTGTTCTGCAGGTCGAAATTTCCAGAACGAAAACGTTGGAACCAAAAACGCACTGTGTTTTCTTTTGCGGCACCGTCGCCATACACATCATTAATCCTTCGAGCCGTTTCTGCAGCACTGGTGCCACGGTGGAACTCGTACTCGTAAATAACGCGATATTTCAAGTTTTCCATTTTGTAAACTGAGTGACGCAAAGAAAAAAAACAATTGAGGAAAAAACAAATGAATTATAATTTTCGAAACACAAATACTTGAGTAAATAGCTGTATAAATTTGAATTTGGAATTCCTAACCAAAGAGAAGATATTTGAGATCAAAGTTGCCAGTACGGCAAAACGCCAATTTCATATGTAAGGACCTAATATAAAGACACTGTTGTGTCGTTAATTAAATAAATAAATAAAATAAAATTTAAATGGCCGTGTATTTGAATTCAATTGATAAGTTGTTTAATGACAATTATTGTTTGAAGATATAAGATATATGATAGATCGTATGTTGACTGTGGCTGGCTCTTATGTACCTCTTATGTACACATAATAAGATAGGTTTCCCATTAAGAACGATAGAACTTTAAAATAAAATAAAACAACAACTAATAAACCAAAAATGGATCTGAAGGTTTAATTTGAAAGAATATTTCATGCCGTTTATTATTTAAATAAGATATCATTCAAATGGCTTCCACGGCTTCTTTTGCACCGGCCAATTCGATCACGCCAATTTCCGATGACTCGGTGGAGCATTTCCGGCTGTATGGCATGGCGCCAATAACACGACAAATGTTGGCCTCAAGTTCATCGAGAGTCTTGGGTTTGTCGGTGTAAACCTGTGATTTAACATTACCCCAAAGAAAATAATCCAGAGGTGTTATATCGCACGATCTTGCTGGCCAATCCAAAATCCTATCACACCCTAAAAAACACCCTTTACACATACTTAGACACATATATTCAAAGTCACTTAACTACGTTGATGAGTGCTTTCTAATGCGCTCAATCTTAGAAGATAATTTTCTTTTGCTTTTGGTAATGTGATATGAAATATGTCAATATCCGAAGCAGTCCCGTTCAGAAGAGTTAAGGCCCTTCCAACAGGCATAGCGGCTGGAAGACCCGTTCTTGCCGGCACAGTCTAGTGTAATTGTTAGGAACATTTAACGCTAATCTTTGTAGTAATGCTGGACAGCTCATCACAACTCCTCGAACGAGTTTGACAACGTATACCAGGAGACGCAGATCTCTTCTTACGCTCAAGGAGGTATACCCGAGCATACCCAGCGGAAACTATACATATATTGTGAAATTGTATGTAACAGGTCTGTAAATATGAAACCGGAATTGGCTCATAGTTGTCAATGTAGTGTCTGTGAAGCCGCGTCATTGGCGCCTTTTTCTTGTGTTTATATTTTTCAAAGACTTTTACCTCACAACAATACAAGTTTAATACAACTACGTATGTTTTCATAGAGTTGTACATGTCTGTTTTTGCTCTTGAAAACTACGATTCGCCGACAGCATTGATTTTCTGTTACCATTTGAAGAAAACTGCTGCACAATCGCATCGAACGCTTGTCGAAGCTTACGGTAAGCATGCTCTTGGTAAATCACAGTGCTTTGAGTGGTTTTAAAAAAAACAAAAGTGGCGATTTTGACGTGAGAAACGAAGAACGTGGAAGACCACCGAGAAAGTTTGAAGACACCGAATTGCGAGCATCGTTGGATGAGGATGACGCTCAAACGCAACAACAACTCGCGGATCAATTAAATGTGACACGAGAAGCAGTCTCCATACATTTGAAAGTCATGGGAAAGATCCAGAAGGTGGGAAAATGGGTTCCACATGAACTGAATGAAAACCGAAAAAGACAGCAGGAAAACCGAAAAACCACTTGCGAAATGCTGCTCGCCAGGTACAAAAGAAAATCATTTCTCCATCGAATTGTGACTGGCGATGAAAAATGGATATATTTCGAGAATCCTAAGTGTAAAAGGTCATGGGTAACTCCAAGCAAACCAGCGACATCGACTGAAAGGCTAAATCGTTATGGACGGAAGACAATGCTCTGTGTTTGGTGGGATCAGAAGGGTGTTATCGATTATGAGCTGCTAAAACCTGGTTAAACTGTTAATACTGAACGCTACCGACAACAAATGATGGATTTGAACCAAGCATTGCGTGAAAAACGACCAGAATATCAAAAGAGTGAAGCAAACACAAAGTGATTTTGCTTCATGATAATGCACCATCGCACACAGCAAAACCGGTCAAGGAAACGATTGAGGCGTTTAGTTGGCAAATACTTTCGCATGCAGCTTACTCACCAGACTTGGCTCCATCCGATTACTACTTATTTGCATCGATGGGACACGCACTTGCTGAGCAGCGCTTCACTTCTTACGAAAATGGCTCGATGATTGGTTTGCCTCAGAAGAGCAATAGTTGTTTTGGTGTGGCATCCACAAATTGCCAGAGAGATGGGAAAAATGTGTAGCTAGCGATGGGCAATACTTTGAATAAAATATTTTTTACCATTTTCATACAATTTATTTATTTTATTTATTATTTATTTATTTATTATTACACATGACAAGAAATATACACAATTTGAGAAAAACAACAGATAATTTGATTTGGACATACAATTTTAATGGATCTGGGTTTGTTGCCTTTCATTTGTCGTGTCACCAGTAAACTAGGCTTTTGCCTGTATCTCACTGAGGATATTTAGCATGAGAAAAATAAATCGATACTTCTTTCCGATTTTTGATTACACAAAAACAAAACCCCGTTGCACGCTCTCATCAACCTGACAAACAGTGACACTCGACAATAAATGTGTATTTTCTATAAAACAAATCCGGTTTCATATTTACAGACCTAATATATTTCAAGATAATGGAAAAGAAGATACATTTAAGAGACATACACACCATTACGCCATTTCCCTGTCGGGGTAGGCAGAGAGAACAGAGCTCTAGACTTTCCTATTTCAGCACACATCCTTAGTCTCTTTTACATCTATACAACTTCTACCATTTCTCTTACTTTCTTTCTTTCAAAACGTCATTCACTTAATCCAACCATACTTTTCTTGGTCTTCCTCTCACACGCTCTTCATTCACATCTGCACTATATATCTGTTTTATTAGTATTTCTTCATTCATTCGTTCCATGTGTCCAAACCATCTCAGCATGCTCTTCTTTAAACTACTGAATACATCAGCCTTAAATTCACATTCATCACATAATTCCGTAATCTGTCATACATTGTAACTCCATGTATTCTTCTCAAAGCACGCATTTCTACAACATTCAAATCTCTTTTTCCAGGTTCACATTTCACTCCTATACAACAAAGTTGGCGCTAAAATATTGTTGTGTGTATTATCATCGTAGTAGATTTTGATACTGTCTGGGTTAAATATATATAGTTTAGTGTCCCATTGACTTTGTTTTCTATTGCTACGCGCAGTTCGTAATTCCTTTTAACTCTTCCATCAACTGAGAAAATAATCTTCAACTTGTTCCGATCTTTCATTATTCACCTGTATATTGCATCGTGGGTCGTAAACTGTCCATTTTATCTGGTGGTCTTCGTGTATTAACGTAAAGTTGCTTTGTTCTATTCCAGGGTAGGCAGATAGCTGCCGCTGCAACAGCATCCGCAGGCGGAGACTCCTGCGAGTTTGCCTCCACCAAGTACTACATGCTGTGCGGACTTGGAGGCATCCTCTCTTGCGGTAAGTACGGATACCGTCCGATTACCACTTAAACCTTTTATAGATTGGTGCCTCAATATTAGGTTGTTCCGAAAATAATGGGAATATATTTATTTTTAAGTCATGCACTTAATTTGCATTACTTGTGTCGTAAGTCATGGACTATCTTGGGAAAATGTTCACATTGACTGGCCGAAAGAGAAAAAGCCATATACAAGACGGCAACATAAATCCGGTTCTATTATATAGTGTCGTAAGTCACGGACTATCTTGGGAAAATGTTCACATTGACTGGCCGAAAGAGAAAAAGCCATATACAAGACGGGAACATAAATCCGGTTCTATTATATAGTGTCGTAAGCCACGGACTATCTTGGGAAAATGTTCACAATGACTGACCGAAAGAGAAAAAGCCATATACAAGACTGCAACACAAATCCGGTTCTATTATATAGTGTCGTAAGCCACGGACTATCTTGGGAAAATGTTCACAATGACTGACCAAAAGAGAAAAAGCCATATACAAGACTGCAACACAAATCCGGTTCTATTATATAGTGTCGTAAGCCACGGACTATCTTGGGAAAATGTTCACATTGACTGGCCGAAAGAGAAAAAGCCATATACAAGACGGGAACATAAATCCGGTTCTATTATATAGTGTCGTAAGCCACGGACTATCTTGGGAAAATGTTCACAATGACTGACCGAAAGAGAAAAAGCCATATACAAGACTGCAACACAAATCCGGTTCTATTATATAGTGTCGTAAGCCACGGACTATCTTGGGAAAATGTTCACAATGACTGACCGAAAGAGAAAAAGCCATATACAAGACTGCAACACAAATCCGGTTCTATTGTATAGTGTCGTAAGCCACGGACTATCTTGGGAAAATGTTCACAATGACTGACCGAAAGAGAAAAAGGCATATACAAGATGGCAACACAAATCCGGTTCTATTATATGGTGTCGTAAGCCACGGACTATCTTGAAAAAATGTTCACATTGACTGACCAAAAGAGAAAAAGCCATATACAAGACGGCAACACAAATCCGGTTCTATTATATAGTGTCGTAAGCCACGGATTATCTTGGAAAGACGTTCACATTGACTGGCCGAAAGAGAAAAAGCCATATACAAGACAGCAACACAAATCCGGTTTTATTATATAGTATTCAAGGCTAGGTAACAATTATGATCTTCAATTATAGCTGAATTTCCATTCCACGGAACCGTATAATGCTGCCATGTTAAAGAATGATTAATAAAAGCCATATACAAGACGTTTTATTATATAGCATTCAAGGCTAGAAGTTTTATTATATAGTATTCAAGGCTAGACGTTTTATTATATAGTATTCTAGGCTTTTATTATATAGTATTCTAGGCTTTTATTATATAGTATTCAAGGCTAGACGTTTTATTATATAGTATTCTAGGCTTTTATTATATAGTATTCAAGGCTAGAAGTTTTATTATATAGTATTCTAGGCTTTTATTATATATAGTATTCAAGGCTAGACGTATTATTATATAGTATTCTAGGCTTTTATTATATAGTATTCAAGGCAAAAAGCCATATACAAGACGTTTTATTATATAGTATTCTAGGCTTTTATTATATAGTATTCAAGGCAAAAAGCCATATACAAGACGTTTTATTATATAGTATTCAAGGCAAAAAGCCATATTCAAGACGTTTTATTATATAGTATTCTAGGCTTTTATTATATAGTATTCAAGGCTAGAAGTTTTATTATATAGTATTCTAGGCTTTTATTATATAGTATTCAAGGCAAAAAGCCATATACAAGACATTTTATTATATAGTATTCAAGGCAAAAAGCCATGTACAAGACGTTTTATTATATAGTATTCAAGGCTAGGTAACAATTATGATCCTCGAATTATAGCTGAATTTCCATTCCTTAGAACCGTATAATGCTGCCATGTTAAAGAATGATTAATAAATAGGCTGACAGTAGCCGAAGAAATGCTGTAGAAATGCGTGCATGGAGAAGAATACGTGGAGTGACAATGTATGACGTATGTGATAAGGAGTGTTAGTGTTAAGGGATGAATGTGAACTTGATAAGATGAGATTATAAGACATTAAATAGGGAATTAAAATTTATATACTCGAACTATACGGAATCAAAATTTAAGATGAAAGTTCACAACAGTATTTTGGTGCCAATTGTGATGTATGGAAGTGAAAAGTGGACGTGGAAAAATACTGAGAGGAGCCAAATAAATGCTGTAGAAATGCGTGCATTGAGAAGAATACATGGAGTGACAATGTATGATAGAATACGGAATGAAGTCATAAGGTATGTGAACTTAAGGCGTATGGGTCAAGATAAAGAAGAGCACTCTGAGATGGGTTGGACATGTGGAAGGAACGAATGAAGAAAGACTAACAGAACAGATTATATTGTGTGAGAGGAAGACAGAGGAAAGTGTGGTTGGATATTCTGAAAGAAGGGAACGTAGAAAGTCAGAGAAGGTGTATGGACGTAGAAGAGGCTAAGGATGTGTGTGTCAGGATAGAAAAGTCTGGCACTCTGTCCTCTCTGCATACCCCCACAGGGAAATGGTGTGATGGAATAAAAGTATTTTTCATCATTCATTCTCTTTATGTGGTCGAATCATCTCAATGCTATTTTCTTTCAATTTGCATTCTTTTCAACTGTCCTCATTCCTTATACTTTCATACATTGTTTTTCCACAAGTTTGACTTAATGCAATCGCTAATTCAAAGTATCAAAAAGTATGATTTGGACGCTCGCCAATGTTTTGACCCATTTATGGTAAAAATGTTGTTACGTAACGCACAAATATTACTCCCGTCTCATTGGCAATGTCAACTAGCTTTACTATTTGGTACGTAACGAAACAGCGGCCGTAATGCTGAGTATTCTTGGATCTTGGAAATGGGCCAAATGTACCAAGAACGTCGGTCTAGTTTAAACTAAAAATATTACAATCAAAGAACGCAAGTTTAACGTTGCATCATCGTAATTCCGAACGCCAAATGTTTCATTGATAACTTCTGAGGTTGCAGTCAAGGTTGAATTTTATTTATTCGTGTGTTATTCTTCAATATATTCGAATTGATATTTCGAAAATGTTGAAGAGCGTGACCAGGAGACAACAATGGCCCAATTGATCGAGCTTTAATTTAAGGTTAGGTTACTACTTAAGTGTAACATTGGTTAATGTTAAATTCTAAATGTTGTTTTTTTTTTAATCTTTTGTATCAAAAAGATCATTTGACAGATGAATTAAAATAAAATAAAATGGCGCTCCTGTCCTCTGCCTACCCCAACAGGGAAATAGCGTGTTGGTATGTACAAGAGTTGATTGACTGTTTTTGATTGAACCCATCTTTTTTCCTCACGTTGGCGACCCTCTGTGAAGTACATTTCAATTTTCAACCATATTGGACGGGCAGTTTGTGTTTGCCATATTCATAACGCGTTTTGGCACATTTGCAATGTTTTCATTTTAAATTTTGCATTTGTTTGCATGAGGCGATCCGAAAAAAATGATCAGGATCGTGGGAAAACAACACTTTTGGGCAAAACCAACACTGTCGTGATGCCGCAGCCACCATATTCACCAGATATGGCCCCGTACAACTTTTTCCGAAGATGAAGAGGATATTGAAAGGACGTTTTGCGAGACCATAGACGAGATAAAAGCAAAATCGCTGAGTGAGCTAAAGGCTGTCCCAAAAAATGCGTTCCCCAACTACTTTAAAGGGGACAATATTAATATTAACTTTTCCCTTCCTGTGTTAAAAAAATCCGCCCGTTCCCGTGATGTTTATTCAATACACATCAATACATGTAAAAATGAGCTATTTAAAATCTGAAAAATAAGAATATTCATAGCCAATAGCTTAAATTAATTAAATTTGAAGTCAAAAGTGATAATAATTGAAATTTAATTGCTGAAAACATTAAAAAAAACATCGGACAACGTTCACATAACGGACGGAGCGATCACCTCGAACTAGAGTCGGCTGGCTACTAAAAAGAGAAAAGCGAACAAACTGAGATTCTATTTTTTGTGTTCCCATATACCGAAGTAGAGTGAGACGTGAATAGCGTCACTTTCTCACCCATAGCGGTTTTTAGAATGAATATACCTACGTCACACACTGGCACACGTTTGATTCTATTGGTGAATTTATTTCCGATTTTCACAAAATATCTCTGATGTGGCCGATAAGTGCTAATTATTATTAATATTATTTTTTTATTCAATGCGTAAATGTATTACGGAGGAATACCTAAAATCTGAACCCAGTATTTATTATATTTATAGAGATATTAAAGTTTGTAGAAGCAATGTGTACTAGTTACACATCACAGGGAAGGAAGGGTTAATGATTAAATCGATTCATTTTGATAAAAATGAAAATTCTCGTAATTTTTTTTATCAAACCTCGTAAAACCATTAAATGTGTCATTTTATGATTGATATGTTCCAGGTATCACTCACACGGCCGTCGTTCCCTTGGACTTGGTGAAATGCCGCCTGCAGGTGGACCCCGACAAGTACAAGAACGTGGTCAACGGTTTCAGAGTTTCCCTCAAGGAGGAGGGTGTCCGAGGGTTGGCCAAGGGATGGGCTCCCACCTTCTTTGGATACTCTGCTCAGGTGAGAACGCCCAGACTCTTGGACCTTACACAACCGGTATAATCGGCTAACTTGATGCGAATACCGTTCAACATCCGGTGACATACCGTTCAACATCCAGCTAACTTGATGCGAATACCGTTCAACATCCAGCTAACTTGATGTGACCCATCCGCAAACAACAACATTCATACTTATTATAAAACAATGGTTTAAAAGGGATAGTTTGTTGGATTGATTTATATCTAGAGCCCTTATTGTATTGTATTACACTTTTGTTGTAAACAGTACAACTTGGCGGGCTTTTTGCCATGTGGCAATCTCTTCCAACCCACCAGAAAGATGTTGAAGAGGCCTGGAGTGAAAACCATTTTGAAGACGCTGTAATTTGTCCAGCTGTTCCTCTGTAACATCCAAGTAACATACGTCCACATAGTCCAGAATCGGAAAGAGCAGAGATAGCACGAGTATAATGTTGGTTTTTGTAGGCAGGAATCTTTGCAACACTTTAAGGGAATGAAGGCTGAAGAAGATCCTATGGCTTACCTCATGTATTTGATCTCGCCGTGAGAGAGTGTTATCTATTAGGACTCCTAGTTTTCTACGTCGGTAGGATACCTATGAGTTCGGTCATATGTATTCTTTTTTTTTATTCAATTGTATTCTCATAAATAATCATTTACAAATATAGGTTTGTAATTTGTTCATCAGGGGAGCACAAACAAGACGTTTTTGCGTTCCCCTGATGATGAGGTGTGCACCTTGAAACCGGTAGGGTTATACCGTTACATAAAGTGGAATAAACAGTGTTTGATAAAACAAATCACAATGTCATTAAACCTCCACAATGTTAATGTCCTAACTATAAATAATGTATAAATATAAGTTTATTGATAGCAACATAATATGTATATACAGGGTGTCCCAAAGGGCAACGTCAAGCCGGTATCGAGGAAGAGGCCAACTTATGAGGGTTCAGAATTAAAAAAAAATTTTTGAAAAAGCCTTATACTTTTCGAGTTATAGGCATTTCTTCGAAAATTGTAAAAGTAGCTACTCTGAGCCGAATGTTTGTATATTGTGACTAAAAATTGTCATATTTAATGATTTTAATGGTTGTATCGCAATCCTAGATAGCCCTGCTATTAGTCGGAGTCAGATATAAAACAAAAAAAAATTTGCACGTTTGAAAGAAAAATTGTTTTTGTCCGATCATAAAATTTTTTATTTTTTATCTGCCAACTTTTTAACTCATCATACTGTAAAAATAATGTACTACGCTAACCTGGCAAGTTACATCAAAAGTTGGCCTGTTTAGTCAGGATTTCAAAATGGTACAATACATATCTACTACTCCTTTAAAAATAATTTTAAAACATTAATTTCTGAAATTAAAGATCGAATTCAAAAATTTTGAGCGAGACAAACGATACGGCGGATGAACGGGGCCGCTACGAAGACTCACGGGTGATTTATTGTCCAGAAATCGAACCAGTTTTCTCAATGTTTTTTAATTAATCTTCGAATTGACGACTCATTATTTCTAATGAAAATTCCACGAAGTTTACGAACTGTTTCAAGAAAACTTTCCCCATTTTATAATGAGTTTTAACAATAATAAGACTTGGCTCTTTCGTGTAACGTTCCATATTTACTAATCTTAAGATTGACAGATGGCACATGTGAAATTTTTCGAGTTGCTAACCTTATAAAAATAAATGGTGCGAAATGTAAATCCGGCGCTTTTATTAGGACCTATATTTATTTCGTCATATTTTCAATCTGTCAATAATAGTAGGTTCGAATCCCGCATTACAGCGTCCGTAAAATTGTGTCCTTTTTTTAAATATTATGTATTGTTGCTGTACAATATTTTTTTTTCTTTTTCCAGGGTATGTGCAAGTTTGGTCTGTATGAAGTGTTCAAAGTAAAATATGCCAGCATGATCTCCGAAGAAACAGCCTACACATACAGAACGATGCTGTACCTCGCCGCGTCTGCCTCGGCTGAGTTCTTCGCCGACATTGCCCTGTCTCCGATGGAAGCAGCCAAAGTCCGTATCCAGACCATGCCTGGATTCGCTAGCACACTGCGCGAGGCCATGCCCAAGATGATCCAGCAGGAGGGAATGATGGCGTTCTACAAAGGGCTCGTGCCCCTGTGGCTCAGGCAGATCCCATACACCATGATGAAGTTCGCGTGCTTCGAGAGGACTGTCGAGCTAATCTACAAGTTAGTATTTTGATTTTAATTTTATTCATTGTCAACAGTTTTTTTTGTTTTATTCATTGTTAGTATTGTATTCATTGTCGACAGTTTTTTTATTTTCATTCATTGTCAGTATTTTATTCATTGTTGACAGTTTTTGTATTTTTATTAATTGTCGACAGTTTTTTTAATTTTATTCATTGTTAGTATATTGATTCATTGTCGACAGTTTTTTATTTTATTCACTGTCAGCATCTCATTCAGTGTCAATAGGTTTTATTTTATTCATTGTCAGCATTTGAATGGCGTTTAGGTAAAAAGGTATATGTCATCTATCACTTATTTGTCAGGAGAACCAAATGAAGTTTTGCAACACTTGTATTCCCAAAATACAGACCTCAGGTAAATTTTAACGGTAAACTTTGAATACATAAATAATTTATGTATTCAAAGATCACCTTTAACCTGTACACCGCGTTAAAAATCAAATTCCTCGAATCCTGTGCGCGGCACAATTTCGGCGTTTTTTAATTTCTAAGTTTAAACGCGTATTTTGTTTAGAACCACTGATATTTGATTACACCACCATGACAAGTAAACATGACATTCAAATAATTTTCTAATAATAAATAATAGTCATTACTCTTAAGGAGACTCATTAAATAAAGGAGATAAACTAAACATTACGTAAAATACACAAAGGAATGCTACAGATCAGATCACAGATGTTTGTGCTTCCCGCGTGGAACACGTTAAAATTTACCTGAGGTCCGCACTTCAGGAATACAAGTGTTGCAAAACCTCATTTGGCTCTCCCGACAAACAAGCAATCAATGATATATACCTCTTTACCAAAACGCCATTCATTTGATTCACTGTCAATAGGTTTTTTTAATTTTATTCATTGTCAACAATACTTAAGATATTGGCAAACTTTTGTGGCCTAATTTACGTTGCTAGTTTTCAGGTTCAAATCCTGGTGCAACCATACCTAGCTTTACGGGACCTTATTTTAACGGAATTTCGCTATAGCAGAAAATTAGAAGGGCTGTATTTGAAAGTTGGTTCAAAAAATTAACAAACTTTGGTTGGATATTTCCGCTCGGTTTCTATTTTTCATTCTACGAAATATGGAATTTCGATTTAACGACAACCTTTCAAGAATGTATCTCTTCTGTAAAGTGAGGTATGGGTTCCACTATGATATGGCTTTTTTTTTTCTGTTTGCATTTACAGTAAGATCGCTGATTATCCGTGGTAATTGAGGAACGAACACTCGAACCCGGATAATTGAAAAGCACGGATAATCCAAATTAAGATTTTATCGAGATAAACATTTTAAGAGTTGAAATGCTAAATAGATTTTGTTACGTGAGATGAGTACACGAACAAGATTCTCAATGTTTGACAGATATAACCGCTAAATGCCGGTACTATACCGCGACAATTAGTATTGGGAAACTGTTTTATTTTTTTACCAAATACAGTCGAACGCCGATTGTCCGTGGTAATTTAGGAACGAACACTCGAACCCGGATAATTGAAAAGCACGGTTAATCCAAATTTAGATTTTATTGAGATAAACATTTTAAGAGTTGAAATGCTAAATAGATTGTTACGTAAGATGAATACACGAAGATTCTCAATGTTTGACAGATATAACCGCTAAACGCCGGTACCATACCGCGACAATTAGTATTGGGAAACTGTTTTATTTTTTTACCGAATACAGTCGAGCGCCGATTGTCCATGGCAATTGAGGGACACTCGAGCGCGGATGATTAAAAAATATGGCTAATTCAAATTATGTTTTTGTCGAGTGAAACATTTTAACGTGTTCCTCGCGGGAAGCACAAACGCCTGTGATCTGACGACAATCCAAGTTTCAAATCTCCTTAAGAGTAATGACTATTATTTATTATCAAAAAATTACTTGAATGTCATGTTTACTTGGTGTTATAATCAAATATCAGTGGTTCTAAACAAAATACGCGTTTAAACTTGGAAATTAAAAAACGCCGAAATTGTGCCGCGCACAGGATTCGTGGAATTTGATTTTTAACGCGGTGTACAGGTTAAGAGTTGAAATGCTAGATTTACTACGCAATTTTACTAAGATTTCCTAAAAAATTTAGTTCGCAAGATGAGGACGTGAACAAGCTTTCTCAATATTACTCTTCTCCCTGGCACTGTCCCAACTCATTGTCTAGGTAGGCTGTTGGGGTCGGCTCTTCTCGTTCTCAGGCTGTATGTTCTTCGGTTCTGGGTGCGTTTCTTTCATCTAGGCCATCATTTTGGAGCATTGAGTCATCCAGGAGATCTTTGGTCTGGACGGCTGTCGAGGGAGATCCACATACATTGTCCAATTTCTTTCTCAATATTACTCATTCTGCGTAAATCCCGAATAACACATATTTTCGTGACGGTGTGGATGCGGGGAAACACCGTCAACTTACTAGCGTTAATCAATTGGTATAGTGTAAACCGTAGGTTTTATAACAATTCTAGTTGATTTGTAATTTTCGTGACGGTGTGGATGCGGGGAAACACCGTCAACTTACTAGCGTTAATCAATTGGTATAGTGTAAACCGTAGGTTTTATAACAATTCTAGTTGATTTGTAATTTTCGTGACGGTGTGGATGCGGGGAAACACCGTCAACTTACTAGCGTTAATCAATTGGTATAGTGTAAACCGTAGGTTTTATAACAATTCTAGTTGATTTGTAATTTTCAAAATGTGGATGTTCATTAAAAATAATTTTTTTTTTTCGGGATAACTTTAAAAAAATGTACCACAGAGAATCATGGTTAATCCGACTCACGGATAATTGAGCTCCTGGATAATCGGTGCTCTACTGTTATATGAAAAGTTTGTAACCTCACAACCAGCAATGCGAGGCACATTATTCTGAATTTATTTTTGTTCGCAGGTACGTGGTACCCAAACCGAGGGAACAGTGCTCCAAGGGAGAGCAGCTGGTGGTGACGTTCGCTGCTGGTTACATTGCCGGCGTGTTCTGCGCCATCGTATCACATCCCGCTGACACCGTCGTATCTAAGTTGAACCAGGTGAGTCGTCGTCACGAGCTTTATTCTCCGAGATGTAACGCAGCTGATGAGTTGCATTGTGGCCCACATTAGATAGGGGCCCAAAAGGTACGTGTGTGCCTTATAAAAGGTACGTATGTGCCTTACAAAAGGTACATATGTGCCTTATAAAAGGTACGTATATGCCTTATAAAAGGTACATATGTGCCTTATAAAAGGTACGTATATGCCTTATAAAAGGTACGTATGTGCCTTACAAAAGGTACGTATGTGCCTTACAAAAGGTACATATGTGCCTTACAAAAAGTACGTATGTGCCTTACAAAAGGTACGTATGTGCCTTACAAAATGTACGTATGTGCCTTACAAAAGGTACGTATGTGCCTTACAAAAAGTACGTATGTGCCTTACAAAAGGTACGTATGTGCCTTACAAAAGGTACGTATGTGCCTTACAAAAGGTACGTATGTGCCTTACAATAGGTACGTATGTGCCTTACAATAGATACGTATGTGCCTTACAAAATGTATGTATGTGCCTTACAAAAGGTACGTATGTGCCTTACAAAAGGTACGCATGTGCTTTACAAAAGGTACGTATGTGCCTTACAAAAGGTACATATGTACCTTACAAAAGGTACATATGTGCCTTACAAAAGGTACATATGTGCCTTACGAAAGGTACGTATGTGCCTTACAAAAGTCTTAAAATGAATGGATAACTTTGCAAATGCTAAGCCGAGATGTAAACCATTCTAAGATTGTAGTTTATTGACATTTGAAAAAGGGTTTATCTTATATGAGATGCATGGCCGCACGGTAACGCACTGGCACTAGACTTCCGTACGAAATGTCGCCAGTTCGAACCCCTGCACTGTGCTTACCCCCCTTGGATGACGAAGACATTTTTTCGCCTAGTAATGAGGGTTATAAGGATACCTATGACGACCTCCACGGCCTGGTGGTAAAACACTTGTCTGCCGATCCGGAGGTTGCGGGTTCGATCCCCACTGGAACCCAGATTTTTTTAAATAGGATTCCAGTCTGGTTAACAATTATGGCCTAAAAAAACATATTTCTGGTTGGTTGGAAGAGATTGCCACATGGCAATAAACTCGCCAGGTTAATAAAAAAAAATGTTCAAGAGGTCTTAAGTGAAAATTAGACTGAAATTCTTTTTAAAAAATCTGGGTGCCGAGCTGAGCAACAGGCGTCTTAACAACTAAGCTACATTATCGTCATTAGTCTTTCGAAAAAAGGGAGAAAACGCTCGCGTGCTCTGATCCTCTCACTTCGGTGTGCCATCGGATCCAGTACAGTGGTGTGGGCGGTGAGTATAATAAATGAAATTCCACGGTACAAATTTACAACAAATTTAAATATAAAATTGCGCCAAATGCTCGGGGAAAGTGGTTTTTAATACCTCTCGTGCTGTGGAACACTGGTTAATCTCTATCGAATTGATTTGGTCAGTATCATTGGTAATTGGCTTTTCAGAGCGGACACTGTCTTCGAGTGTTTAGTTACGGAATTTTTCAAACCACATTTGACACACACTATCGTTGACTGCATCGTCACCATACTCTACTTCTTTTTTTAATGGTTTGTGTCGCATTTTTCCTTCGCGGGTAGTAAAAATGTTAATAGCATCGATAAAACATTGTTCCATCTACAAAATGATGTCAAAATGTATCAGAAATTGATAAAACATTGTTCCATCTTTGAAACGATGCCAAAATGTATCAAGCATTGATAAAACATTGTTCCATCTTTAAAATGATGCGAAAATGTATCACAGCATTGATAAAACATTGTTCCATCTTTAAAATGATGCCAAAATGTATCAAGCATTGATAAAACATTGTTCCATTTTTGAAATGATGCCAAAATGTATCGAGCATTGATAAAACATTGTTCCATCTTTAAAATGATGCCAAAATGTATCGAGCATTGATAAAACATTGTTCTATCTTTAAAATGATGCCAAAATGTAGCAAAGCTTTGATGAAACATTGTTCCATCTTTAAAATTATGCCAAAATTTATCGAGCATTGATAAAACATTGGTCCATCTTTAAAATGATGCCAAAATGTATCAAGCATTGATAAAACATTGTTCCATTTTTAAAATGATAAAATGTATCGAGCATTGATAAAACATTGTTCCATCTTTAAAATGATGCCAAAATGTATAAATCATTGTTCCATCTTTAAAATGATGCCAAAAAAACCAATGTGCTAAACTATTATCTTTTATTAATAATACACATTCAACAGTGTGTATGAAAGTAAACAATAAAAAATTTCATCATGACGTGGGGTTTCCGGAGAGCATAAACTCGGAAATTACCGGGTACCCGGCAATATTATCAGTACTCGCAAATTACCCGGTTCCGTCAAATATTGCTGGAATTCGGTGCCGGGTATTGGGTTTCGTGAAAACTAAAAACAAGATAATTTAATGACAAATAAATTACACAAATTTTATTTTAACGTAATTTTTTATTTTTGAGTAAAGAAATGCAATACAAGAAATTAAATGCAGAAATAATAATGCTAGAATATTGTCTAGCTAATAAATATTGTCTATCCAATTTTGATAGTTTTGGATAAATATCTGCATTTTCTTTTACCACCCTCCCGGGTAACCGGGTAAGTTTTTTTTGCCTCCCTGATACTTAATATCCTGCACCCGGCATTTTTTAGTATCCGATACTAGTATAAACTATAAAACCCATAACTGATCTCGGTTGTGGTAACCGAATTTTGGAGATCAAGGAAAGAGATTTTGTTATATAACACATTGCTTGCTTGTGATTTCAGGACAGCTCAGCGACTGTCGGCTCCGTGGTGGGTAAACTGGGATGGGCCGGAGTATGGAAGGGACTTGGCCCCAGGATAGTCATGATCGGTACCCTCACAGCCCTGCAGTGGTTCATTTACGACGCAGTCAAGGTCAGTCCAATAATTTCATTTGTAGAGGAACTCACTTGAGACAGAACAACGTTTCAAAAGGCTCGTCCAATTCATAATATTTCTTGAGTCGAGTCGAGTTATATTGCTCATCCAGAAGCGAAGAGAGACATTAGAAGCAATGCGGAGAGATCCAACCAAAGGTTTCTTCTAGAAATGTTGGGGTACTATCATCTAAGTGTGAGGAGTCTCTTTTAAGTTGCTGACGGAAGCGACATCTAATCCAACTATCCAGTTTTATGTTCCTGACTATTCGAGGTACAGAAATATTGGATCTATTTAGATAGGCAATGAGTAGAACTTAATTGCCGAGTGTTCTTCCTATATTACACGGACTGTCCCTTGAATAGGACCTCGGATATTGACATCTTCAACATTTCAGAAAGTGTTTTTAAAGAAAGCATTTTGAGCTTTCTTGATAATGGGATTTAGTTGTTTCGACTTAAAACATATTTTCATTTCTTGTTATTGGGTTTTGTATATAATTGGGTTTAACATGTATATGTAAAGCCGTGTATCGATTACGCGCGGCAAGCCATCGAACATTGGCTCGCGCGGCAGCCGCGCGAGCCAATGTTCGATGGCTTGCCGCGCGTAATCGATACACGGCTTAAGGTTTAAGTATATTAAGAAATACATCTCATAGCTGAAAATAAAAATGACTTACAGAGAATGCTCACAAAGTTCGATGAATCCTGCTCAAAGCACAACATGATTATCTCCGTAGCAAAAACCAAGTGTATGACATTCTCCAAAGACCCACTAGAGTGCAGAATTTCAGTACGTGACGAGCCAATTGAACAAGCAACCCAGTTCAGATATCTTGGCAGTGAACTGCTCAGCTTTCGTGACCTCCCCAGAGAAGTAAGGCCTCAGGTAGATAAAGCTGCAGTTGTGGCGGGCCGCCTGAGAGATGTCATATGGAGGAATAAAGATATGAGAACTGATAGTAGCGAGGTACGCATTTATAAGACCTGTGTGCGACCTATCCTCACATATGGCATCGAAGCGAGGCCGGACACTGTCAGGACAAAAAGTATGCTAAGGACAACGGAAATGAGAACTCTGCGTGCTATTGCTGGGAAGACTTTGCGTGATCGTGTAAGGAACACCACAATCCGAGAGGTCTGTGAGGTCCAAGATGTGGTCAGATGGGGACGACAGCGTCGACGATACTGGTACCAACATGTACAGAGAATGAATTCCACAAGAATCCCATACATAGCTCTGCATGGGATACCGGATAGACGGCGTCCACCAGGGAGACCCCCGAAACGATGGAGAGATAGCTGGAGCTCAGCATCACAGGAGGACGATTCTGCAGTAACAGACTCTTGAGTCTACAGAATGTTTAAGAAGAAGAAGAAAAACAAATTTTCTATTGATGATGCCAAATTCTTGCATATCAATAATAACAGAAATAAATTGGACAGATTTAAAGGTCCTGGAAATATCAAAGTCAGTGCATTGGGATGGGCATCTGGCAAACACATATATTCCCAAGATTTCACCGCTGCTTGCTGAAGTTGTCTACTGTCTCCCTCCACCTGCAATCTCCAACTCAATTTTTTACTGTTAGATGTGTATGTATATCGGTACCAGTTTGAATATAAATCAGTCCTGTTTGTGCTCCCCTGATGATGAGGTGAAACCTTAAAACTGGACGGTTATACCGTTATATTAAATGAAATAAATAGTGTTTTACTAAACAAATTACAATATCTTGAAACCTCTACAGTTCAAAATGAACAGGAGAAACATTACAAGTGCTAAGAGATTCAACCAACTGGATGACCCCTGATATCCTATACATAACCACCAGCGCTGGTGGTTATGTATAGGATATCAGGGGTCATCCAGTTGGTTGAGATCCACGCACAGTTTCATTAGGGCCACTAAGACAAGGCTCTGGAACAACCAATTACTATTGCTGTGATGAAAGAGTGAAGAGGAACATCAGACCCCAGGAGGAGGGACAGGAGGTGGTCTAACAAGAATCATTACCACATGGCTCTGAAGCACCTGAAAATCTCTCAATAGGCCTCCAACAGGGAGCTCAATGAATTGGACGCTCGTTCTACACCAGCCACCAGTGTTGCGAGAGTAAGTCACATTCTCGGCCTGATGTGGAGTGCCAGGCTGTAGACCAACCTGAATGGAGTTATTTTATGACATCATGCATTCTGAATTTTTCTGTTTAGTCTCATCGAATAAATTTTATCGGCAAAATCCGAAGGTTTCATAGAAGGGTACCCCTGGTATAGAGTATTGATGATGAATTATTCATAAATATTGATTTCTTATCCCTGGTATAAAAGTATTGATGATGAATTATTCATAAATATTGATTTCTTATCCCTGGTATAAAAGTATCGATGATAAATTATTCAGAAATATTGATTTCTTATCCCTGGTATAAAAGTATTGATGATGAACTATTCAAAAATATTGATTTTTAATTTATTTCCTCGCAGGTATACCTTCGCATGCCCCGCCCACCCCCACCAGAGATGCCCGAGTCCATGAAGAAGAGGCTCGCTGCCGAGGGCCACGCTTGAGCCGATTTCCACTCTTACATAATTCCTAACAACAGTAGAATTTGCGGTGCTACCGCCTGTTCCAGCGATGCCCGATACACAACCCTCATCCATCCTACCATTGTCATAACTCCTTGAACAACGTTTCAACGTGTCCCATTCGGTCGACCGATTTCGCACTAATATAACTCGTTCACCGTTGGTTCAAGCCCAGCTTCTTACGGGAGTTTTCTCTATTCCTTTGTTATACGCGAGGATCTTTTTATCTTACACAAGTATCCTGAAATTTTATAATCGAGCCAGTTTAGGCTCTATGGAGATATTTTTAAAGAATACATTCCATTCAGTAAAAATCAAAATTTCTATCTTACTGGTATTAAAAATAAGAATTAATCGGTCGAACGATGATCATTTTATGTTTTGTTTGAACGACTTACTAAGCCTTCGTGTTTGTAAAATATTTATTGCTAATAAATGTCCTGTAGATACTTGTTATCGACGTTTTTTTCAAATCTCGTAACGTAATAAAGCCATCTTTATCTGGCATATGACATCAGGGTCTTCGAGACATATCTTCGAGGTATAAATCTCTCATTGTATATAATTTATAACGTGTATGGACATATATTTTATGTTATGAACAATGATAGATTCGTACTTACGTTGTTTCCCACGTGAGGTGTAGGAGTTGAAGTAGTGCACAAACCCTGTATAATAATTTGCTTTACCGTGCACTGCTTCAAATATTACACGAAACTTGGAACACTTAAATCGACAATTATATAGCATTAACGCTAAGACTGACAAATCAGTTGATTGAAAATGTGCTTGATTTATTTCTTTCGTTCGTTGGATTTATTTCTTTCGTTCGTTTGATTTATTTCATTTGTTCGTTTGATTTATTTCATTCGTTCGTTGGATTTATTTCTTTCGTTCGTTTGATTTATTTCATTCATTTGTTTGATTTTAACTGATCACAGAAATACCGATGCGGAATTAAACAGTTTATGGTTTGCAGTTGTCATTAAATGTACCATGTGGAAGCCACGTGAATGATGTAGCTTGGCATCAATCCAGCGGCCAAGACTTCAATCTCTAACTTCAAAGGGCACTATGGCCTGAAGGATGTCAACGATCGAAGACTTGTCAAGTTTTGGAATTTTGTCAACAGTGTTACTTATCGGCGACACGATAAACTTTCTAAATTTGATTGGTCAGGTCCGAAACATATTTCTTGCCGTTTCCCTTGAGTGTTAGGGATCTTGAAGATAATATTGAATAATTCATTGGATATCGTTGGATTGAAGCCAAATTAGATTTGTGAACTTCGTCCCGATAGAGAAGAAATGTCTCAAGAACGGACTGTTTTACTCGTACGTTGCTATTTTGCCGTACGTTTTTCCATACAACTGAGAGTCTTATGGGGAAACGTCGTCGCTTAGTAAAAATTCTATTCCTTCGTTTGTCATCTTGTTCGTGATGTTCATGACTGAGCATCGTGGTTCCCTCGTGAATCTGGAACTTAGGGGATGATTCGTCTCCGCTCTTCCTAGTCCTGAGTCATGATGAATGCGGCATTCGATGAGGAACCAGTCACCTCTTTAATTTGGTCTATCTACCTCGTCGTAAACACATCCAGTCACTACCAGCTTATCTAAACTGTCAGGATTCTCTTACGTATCATTGAGTCTTTTCGTTCATCTGTAGATCCTGGAAGACGGATACGCCTTTCAGTTCACTAACACCACATCTCAAAAACATCTCCTTTTTTTTCTCTCAGCATCTATTTCTCCATTACTACGAGTGCTATGGAGAGAATCAAGAGTTCTTACAAGATGAATTTTGGTGTTGAGATATATATATATATATATATATATATATATATATATATATATATATATATATATATATATATATATATATATATATATATATATATATATATATATATATATATATATATGTTATATATAGACCAATTTTTCTATATCTTTTTACGTATTTGCCCTTACGTGTAAGGTAATAAATTTTTTTTACTACTCAATCTATAAAACAATTGTTTTATAATGCAAATCGATCATCATAAATCTTAAGACCATAGAGAATAAATATATTTATTCTATTTCGTGAACGTGCAATGATAAAGTTTTATTTTTTCTACGCACGCAGTAATTAATCATCGGGACAGTTGAAACAGAATTCGTATCCACTTAAAAAAAAAAAAACATTTGCAATTCTTCCTTTTCTTCTTAATTTAATTTCGAACGTTTAGTATTTAAAAAATGTAGGAAAAAATCTATCCTTTATCTTTTGAATAGTTTCCGCGTCAACGAGATTCAGACTTTTAAATATGGAAAACCATAGATGTTTTCGAGTAAGACTTTTAAAAATTTCACTTTGAAGAAAATGCGTCAATCAAGTTTTTTTTTTTCTCAATCTTCTTTCTTGCAAATCTCATTCGCGGTGACATCTATGAATTATATCGCGATATAATCCGATCAAATGTTATTTGATCCGACGCATTTTCTTTTGTTTTATTTGTTTGATTGTATTTTTTTAAATTTCCTTTTTATTGTATTTTAGTAGGGCAACACTGTTAATAATTACAATATGAATCTGTTGACATTATGGAGTGTCGCCATGTTTTTTAACAACATTGAAAATGTATGATATTAAAAAAAAAAGAAGAAATGTGCAGTAGAGAAGTATTACAAGTTAAAATAAATAAATTAAATCGAATTGTTTTTTTTTTTTTTTTTATCCTAGCAATCCTACCCAAAGCCTAAAGGAATCTGAGAATCTACTCATCGAGGGTTATCGAATAACAAATTGTGTGTCGCAATAGCTTACCTTGATAGGAAGTATGTGATGGTATAATGTATTGGGTTGATGCAAAAGTTATGACCGTTTTTTATGATCCCAGGTAAAAAAATTCCTAGGTAAGAAATGATGAATAGTATCTTCTTTTAAATGATTCCATTGTATAAAGGATGCTTTCCCTCTACTTTCTATTCAGTTTGGCCTGGCCAGAGAGCAGTGAAGAGCCCTTGTATTTTGTCAAAATGTCGGTCGATAAAGTGCATTTACGTCATTGTTTACTTTATGAATTCCATAAAGACAATACCGCGAGTCTGGCAACCAAAAACATTTGCGAAGTGTATGGAGCAGATGTCATCAAAGTTCGCCAGGTACAAAGATGGTTTAAAAAATTCCGATCTGGGGATATTTCACTAATTTTTCACTATTGTGTATTTTTAACTCTTGGAACGCAATCAGACGATTACAGCAGAACGATATTGTCAGCAATTATCCAAATTGAACATTGCCCTTCAAATGGATAGACCAGAATTGGTAAACAGAAAAGGGGTAGTGTTTCATCACGACAACACGCGACCACATGGCTATAATGACCCAACACAAGCTAAATGAGTTGAATTGGGATGTTATCAAGCATCCACCGTATTCTCCAGATCTTGCTCCTTCCGATTTTCATTTATTCCAATCACTGCAATTTTTTTTAAATGATAAAAAATTTGATACAATAGAGCAGGTAAAAACATCCCATACTACATTTTTCGCATCAAAATCCACGGAATTTTACACTAATGGTATTAATAAGTTGATAGAAAGATGGGAGAAGGTTATAAGAACTGATTTAAATTATATAATTGATTAAATAAATAATACAAATCTAAAAAAAAAAAAGTTTAATTGTATATGTAAAAAACGGTCATAACTTTTGCATCAACCCAATATGTATGTTACCTATAAGTGTAAGTATAACCAAGGTTTGAGCGAGTCTAACATTGGTTTGTAACTGATTCCAGAGTTTTACTGCATGGACAGTAAAGGACAACGTAAAGAAAGAACAGTGAACTAGAAAAGCCAATAAACAATCTCCGTTTGAGCGTAGTGCTAGTTTATGATCGGAAATACATTGAATATTCTCGGTAGTGACAGTAGAGATATAATTTATTTATTTATTTTATTTATTATTACACATGACAAGAAATATACACAATTTGCGAAAAAACAACAGGTAATTTGATTTGGACATACAATTTTAATGGATCTGGGTTTGTTGCCTTTCATTTGTCGTGTCCCCAGTAAACTAGGCTTTTGCCTGTATCTCACTGAGGATATTTAGCATGAAAAAATAAATCGATACTTCTTTCCGATTTTTTATTACACAAAAACATAACCCCGTTGCACGTTCTCATCAACCTGACAAACAGTGACACTCAACTACAACTGGAAACATCATCCGGAATTAAACTCCTCACACATCATCACTCCAGAAAGACCAAAAATATTCATCCCACAATATACCGCACACAATCATAAGAATTAAAAATTAAAATTAAAACAAAAAATACACAGAAACACACATACGAAAACAACAAGAAGAAACCCACACTCACGAGCTCACACAAATCCTTTCCACTCGTCATTCATCCTGAAAGCCCAAATACTCAAAATCCTGTCGCAATAACAACCACGCTCCGATCGACTGTCTAAATGGTTTTCCTACCTTTACCCTTATTGAAGTCGGCACGCCATTGTATGTAATGGGAGCCAAATAAGCATATTGCCTTAGGGCTAAAGAGGTTTTAACTCTAGGGATGGTGAACATTTCACTAGTTGCAATGCGTGTCTGCATCTTCCCCTCCTCTCGATGATAGTGCCAGAGAATAGATTTGAGATGTAAATTGGCTATGTCCAGGACCCGATACTCTGAAAAACTCCGCCGTGGGATACCGAGCAGGAAGTTTATTAATTATTTTCACAATTTTTGGGAAACCTGCAATATGCGTTTTTGTGTTAAGGTGATATACCGTAAGAAAGTGCTGACTGACATAAGGCGAAGTATATACTTTTAAGAATATTTTCACTGAGCACATTTCGAATCATACGGAATATGTATCCTATGATAGTTTTCTGATTTTTGCGCTCCAAGTGTTAATATGGACCTCCCAACGAAGGAACTGATCAACATAAACTCCAAGGTACTTTATACTATCAACCCTTTAGTGACAGTATGTGAATTTTCTGTCTATTTCTCAAGTTCAACGTATAAGCTTCTTCTGGTATGAAGTGATGTGATCGAACGTGCCCAGGTTAAAAAGAAATCTCAAACATTTTGAAGATGTAATATATTAAAAAAACAGACGTCCGCATAGTCCAAAATCAGAAACAGCAGAGATTGCGCGAGTGAAACTTTGGTTTCAGTAGGCAGGAATCTTTGCTACACAGGTAGGAACCTCGCTTGGTGCTTAGAGCTACGCTGCAAGCTAGGCGACATATCCTAGCGAATCAACTCACCGGATACTATCGCGCTATACGCTTCGCGCCACGCTACGTGACTATTAGTCACCTAATGAATCTCCTAGCGAACAGACGTGTTGGTTAATTTGATTGTGTCACCGAGTGATTATACAAGATGGCGAAAGTTTGAATGACAGCTGTGTATAAAAGGGAGCCTTTGTGGAACCCATCGAGTAAATTATACAAAAATGTACCTGTAATAAGATCACTTTGTAATGAAGTTGCGCAGGAAGTAAATAAAGATAAGGTTAGTTATAATGGAATTGGTTAGTTTTGAGAGTGACATCGTTTGTTGACTCAACCGCTCCCAAATATCAAATGAATTTGTGTGAAGCACTTTGGTGTGGCCAAGCATGAAAGTCACCTAGTCTATTAGTCACGTAGCACCTAGCAAAGTACTTTGGTGTGACCTTAGCTTAAGGGAATGAAAGCTGAAGAAGATCCTTTGGCTTACCTCATTTATTTGATCTCGCTATTATAGTTTGGAAATTCTAGGATGAGTCGTGTGACAGCTCACAAATTTGCCCCAATACAACCTTATGTAATGTATTTACCTAAATAACTTGCTATTTAGTAGAATTGAGGCTTATATTAAAGTTGATAAAATAATTAAAATAACTGATAGGAAATTCTAGGATGAGTCCTGTGACAGCTAACAAATTTGCCCCGATACAACTTTGTAACGATGTTCAGTAATTTTAATTATTTTATCAACTTTAATATGAGCCTCGATTCTAATAAATAGCAAGTTATTTAGGTAAATACATTACATAAGGTTGTATTGGAGCAAATTTGTGAGCTGTCACAGGACTCATCCTAGAATTTCCGAACTATAATTTAATTATACTAATTTATTTATTAGATTATTATTAGTAATCTTTTTCACGAGAAATCATTAAGAAATTTCGTAATCGGTTCAGGACATATTTAACTTGGCTAAAACCTCGTGCAAGATACTTTATATGAGTAATGAAAGGGTCAACAAATACGAGTACAGGTATATATGTATATGCTGTAAAATCTTGTTTATAATTATAATAATTGCAAGAGTGTGAGCTGAAAAAGAAAAACAACTGACTTCCGCGCGGTCAGGTTCGCCCTCCTATTGGTGGGGGAGTATCTCGTTTGGGAGGATGTTATAAGATGAACCCAGACTGTTTGATAGCTTCTTTCTTAAATGTATTTTCTTTTCATTGCCTTAACATATATTGTATTACACTTTTGTTGTACATAGTACAACCTGGCAGACTTTTATTGCCATGTGGCAATCTCACCATACATACAGACTATCCATAATGCAGGGAAACAGCACGATAGTCTTTATGTACGAAAGTTGGTAAAGGTTTTACGAGAATGAGTTCATTCATACCCTTAAAGTTGAACTAAACAAATTTCAATTTAGTTCAACTTCATCTAAAAAGCAAGATGGAGGTCTTTGAAACCGGCAGTAATCTCAAATAAAACAGAGGTGAATAAAAAATAAGTATTTATTTCATCAAAATTTTATAAACATGACACCACAAAGTGAAACAAACATTTTTTTCTAAGATTCTTTTATTTATTGGGTGTACAAATTAGTTCGGTACGTTTTTTTTTTTTTTTTTTTTTTCAAAAATGCATTTATTTCTAAACAAAATGAATGAACAGATCAATTAAAGTATTGTCCATCGCTGGCTACTACTTTTTCCCATTTCTCAGGCAATTTTCGAATTCCATCTCGAAACAATGACTCGTCTTTTGAGGACTTTTTTTGGCTGTCCAGAGCGAGGCTTTTCTTCGACGCTGAAATCTCCATCCTTGAAACTTCGAAACCATTCTCTACATGATTTATCAGTTGGAGCAGCGTCACCATAAACTTCGACAAGTATTCGATGGGCTTCAGCTGCACTTTTCTTCCAATTAAAGCAGAAAATTAAAACCTCCCGCAAATGCTGCTTGGTTAACACAAAATTCGACATTTTCAACACTGTAAAAAACAAGGTTTTTGCATGAAATTCAAAGCGATATAAACTGAATATTATTGGCAAATGTCTAACCTCTCTGAAACCGCCAAAATCGGCTGTCACTATGAACCATTCATAACAGCCAGAGCTATCTTTTGGAAACGGACCGAACTAATTTGTACTCCCAATACTTTTGTCTGGTTGGTTGGAAGAGATTGAGGTATTCTGAACTGAACTTGAATAATGGTTAGTTAAATATTCAAAGATTTGGGGTTGCAAAATTGGAATATGAGGCCGCTGATGGATCGCGAAGTGAGCTACTGACCTAAATACAGAGACGCATTTGTTGCGGATGAGCTAGCGAGATACTAAATCATCATTGCTGCATTATCGGAAACTAACTAGCTTTGCTAGAGAGGGACGAATTATGAAAACCCTCTTGATGATGAACTAAAGTCGCATCAGAGGGCATTAGCAGCTGTTGCTTAACCGGATCACTGCCACGAGCGCATTGACGCGCTCTCCGATTCAGTGCTCGCCAGGCCGGCCATACAAAATGAACGTGCTCTCCTTTGAGCTGGTCGCTAGCTAATATCAAATCCAATTGTAATAATTTATAAATAATAATTTACACATAGTGACATCTATTGGGATGATCAAGAAATACTTAAATATTACAATTTACCGATATTATCAAAGTTACAGTCGTCTTTCTAAAAGCTTTCACTGACAGTCAATACGTGTCTCTGATACAGGGTTACCGACTACAGTTTTTTGCGACGTAATTGCGATGATTTATAATGAATTCGTTTGTAGTTTTCTTCAATGGTCGATTTTTTAATTTTGTGCGTTATGTTTGTTAATTTTTCAATGTACTTATTTACAAAGTGTGTTTTCATGTATTCTTTGGTTATTGGCGGTAGTTTTGCGGCATAATACAACGTTTATATAGACTTTTTACGGTTTTATTTTATAGTTTATTTACCTTTTGCGCTTTATTATACATCATACAGATAATTTGTTGATTTTAGTTTACAAAGTATATTATATTCCGCTATATTTATAAGTAAACGTGTTTTCTGTGTCAAGTTGTGACAACCCTGACATTTTGTGAATATTTAAACTGTGTTTTTTCGAGTGAACGGCAGCTCAAACGCCCCACGGTGTATATATTTAGTAAGTTTTCATAATATCCTTTATATCTGTATACAAAAGATATAAATTTTTTAGGTTTTATTTTTGTTGAAAAAATCCCGGCCTGCTGGGTACGGCCATACTAATAACTTCCGGCACTTCAAGGGTTAACTGAATAACAGAGTCTTCTAGAGCAGGGACATCTCCCAATTTATAAAGATATCAGTATACAAGTCCATTGTCCTCCCCACACTTCTCTACGGGTCTAAGCCTTGGGTTCCCTATAGAAGGCACATTCGAAATCTTAAAATGTTCCACCGACGTTTCGTTTGTCGAATTTTCAGACCCACTAGAGTGATCATGTCACAAATGTCTCGGTCCTGCAACGCTCCAAACTGTAAATCTACAGAGGATATGGTTTTATAGTCTGTTCTTTAAGTGTTGCTAAATAAATTGTTCTTTTACCATCACAAGTAAAAACTAACTGGAAATCTTATTTAAAAAAATGGGTATTGAATTCATACCCCTGGGTCGGAAGACAAGCATATTATCAACTAAGCTACAGGGATCAGTTGATAAAAGAATGTATATTGATCAAAGCAATCATCTGAATTTTGAAAGAGTTGAATATTTAATTAGTCTATAGATAAGTTGACCCCTGCTAACTAACAGCGAACCTACCCTATACTAGAGAAAATGTAGCATGGTCCCTGTGACAGTTCACAAATTTGCCCCAATACAACCTTGTAACGTTGTTCAGTAATTTTAATTATTTTATCACCTTTAATATAAGCCTCGATTCTAATAAATAGCAAGTTATTTTGGTAAATACTCAAAACTAACAATAATGACAAATTAATACATCTTGTTACAAATTAGCAAAAATGTGGCAGTTTGTTAAAATCAAATAATATTTGGTGACGTTTGTCAAAAGTCACAACGTTAGTCCGCATTGGCTAGGGATGGGTATACGATAAGTATATACAAAATACTTACCAATCATGCCACGAACGACATTAGAGCTTTTTTCAAGAATGGAAAATCATATGAGAGAATAATTTTCTTTTGTTTCTAAAAATTTTACTGCAACAGTCACATACGTATAATTTATTTTCTGTATGGAGAATTTCATGTCGTTTTAAAGTATGCTTATATCTGAATGTTCTCCCACAATCTTTACATCTGTGAGCCTTCACAAGACTATGGACGATTCTATGTTGCGCTAATACATCTTGCCGTCTGAATTTTCTCCCACATACATCGCAACTATGTGGTCTCTCATCGTTATGTATCATTTCATGATGCATCAAACTCCTCTTACGTAAAAATGTTTTTCCGCATTCGTGACAACAATAGTCTTTTTCTCCGCTATGGACTTTTTTATGTTGCACTAAATTAATCATTTGTGTGAATGTTTTGCCACATTCCCCACACCCCAGAGGCATCTCTCCAGTGTGGTTTAACTTGTGTTTAATTAACTGGTACTTATGTCTGAATGTTTCCTCGCATTCATCACACTTGTGTGGTTTCTGTCCATTATGGACCATCTTGTGTTGCCTTAAGTGGTATTGTCGACTATATACCTTCCCACATACATCACAACCATATGGCTTTTCTCCACTATGAGTTATTTTATGTTGCATTAAAATATGGTGATTTGAGAATGTTTTCCCGCATTCCACGCAACTATGAAATGTTTCATTACTATGTATTCTTTTATGTTTTTCCAATTGATCCTTGAATCGAAATGTTTTCTCGCACTCCTCACAACTATAAAGTTTATTTTTATTATGAATATTTTTATGACGTTCTAAGTTGTCTTGTCTCCTGAATGTTTTACCGCATTTATCACAAACGTGAGACTTCTCTCCACTATGAATCATTTTGTGTCGCTCTAATTTATTCTTGTATCTAAATGTCTTCCCGCATTTTTCACAGCTATGAGCCATCACCTCTGTATGAATGATTTTATGTCGCAACAAATTATCTTGTCGCGTGAATGTTTTACTACATTTATCACAAGCATGTGATTTCTCTTTGTGATTTTTTTTGTGTCGCTCTAATGTATTCTTGTATTTAAATGTCTTTCCGCATTTTTCACAGCTGTGAGTCATCGCCAGCTCCGTATGGATGATTTTATGTCGTAACAAATTATATTTCCGCTTGAATACTTTAAAGCACACTTCACAAGTAAAAGGCGTCTTTTCATCTTGGATAATTTTATGATCTAAAATGTCTTGTTGTTTGAATGTCTTCTCCCTTTTGTTACGATTGAATGGTCTCTTATCAGTATGTAGATATTGCATTAGGCTACTTTTATTTAATAAAGCCTTCCCACTTTCGGTAAATCTATTAGGCTTCTTTCCAATGTGACTTTTTGTATGTCTCTTGAAGTTAATCTTGGTTAAGAATACCTCGCTGCATCGTGAACAATCGTAGGTCTTTTTCGTAGGTTTATTTTTGTTTTTTATTTTAGATTTTGTTTTCGTATTCAGTACATTAGAATCCGGTGTCTCAAGAGGGTGAGGTGTACGATCAATAGCTGAAAAATTACAAAATAAAGTGTTAGTTTAAGGGGCATAGCGAGACGTTAAGTGATAGTTTAAGGGGTGTAGTGAGACATTAACGCCCATTTTCACCAACAATCCCTAAACCATCCCCTCACTAAGGTATCCACAAAGTAAGGCACCCCTTATATCATTACTTAACTTCACTTCACTTTCACCAACATAACAAGTACTTTGCTAGGGGCTAGGGGACACCTAACAAAGTGACGTTTCATTTTTGGTGTAGTGCTTTCATTTGACACTGGCGTATACTCCTTCATATATAGGAGTTCACGGCCATTATTCAAAGAGATTTACGCATGCGCCTTTCTTTGCCCATGAAAAAAAACACTAAACTGTCAACGGCTGTTTTGTGTGGTTTATGTTTAAAGAAGTTTGAGTGCAGTGATTACTTTAGCTTAAGGACTTTAAATTAATTAGGATTTTCTCTGTTGTATTTAGTATTATATTTATCACAATGGCTGAAAAAAGGAAGCGTGGACAAAATTTCACCCTAGAAGAAAAAGACAAGTTGGTGAAACTGCTCTTGCAACACAAAGACACTATACTAAATAAAAGAACTGATGGTGCCACGAACGACGCAAAAAATAGAGCTTGGGACACAATAACTAATGATTTTAATTCATCAGGAAATATTTACAGGTGATATAATACTTGCTCATAACATAACATAGTGTAACTTATCAACTGCAATGGGCTGCCATTGACCTAACCTAACCTAACACTTCTGACTATACTATATTTTTCTTTTCAGGTCAAAGGAGGGTCAGTGTTAATAACGAAAGGACTGAGGCTGTGTCTACTTTATGTAACAGCTTCAGAGACGTTAATAAAAAAAAAGCTGACATAGAGGACTTGAAGAGACAACTTCTCGAGGAAGAAATACAATTAAAAAAGGAAGAAATAAAATTTAAAAAGGAAGAAATACAATTTAAAAAGGAAGAAATACAATTTAAAAAAAAGCTGTATGAATTACAATTAGAGGCAGCTGTGAGGGGCGTGGAGATAAAAAATGAAGTACTAAAGCAAATAAGAGGTAAACAATTTATTTAATACATATTGTGTTAATTGTGCTCTTCTAAAACCATACACGGCATCACTATTATAGTATTTGCTGGTGGCAACTGAGGGATCTGACCCGCTGTAATTAGTTCTTCTAAATTTGGTATGGTGCACTCATTTATAGGTGGGTCCTCTTTTCTTAGTATACACAGGTTGTGTAGTATGCTACATGCTAATATTACTTTTGTAGCAGTCACTAGTTTTAGCCGCAGACCTAAAGCCAGTGCAGGAAATCTTTTTAAGACTCCATACTGTCGCTCAACTACATTCCTGGTCTTAATTTGAGCATCATTATATCTTTGCTGGCCAGGAGTTGTTGGATTTAAATATGGTGTTAATAGATGTGACTGAAAATTAAGAATTCATAAATGTTTTATAAAATAGGTAGTTATTTAATTAAAAATTATTATTTTCAGGTGGATCAATGTCATTGCAAAATATATTTGGAATTCCAGAAAGGAAAGAATAACCAATTTATTAATTTATACCTTTAATGGATATCCACTGTCTCCTAGTAAATAATCCCCTGCGTAATCACCTCGTTCAAATTTCAAATATCTTTGACTACTTTGATAGATGCTGGAGTCATGTGCAGATCCTGGCCATCTTGCAACTATGTCAGTTATTAATAAGTTGGCAGAACTTATTGTTTGCACATTAATTGACATATATGACTTCCTATTCCGGAATAACTCTGCATCATCGCCTCCTTTAAGGGACATAAACAAATGGTATTTGTTTGATGATATAACTATGTATGATAAAATTAGTCTACATAGTATATGTAAGTATAGGTAAAATAAAAAACACCATGTTAAAAAAAAACTAAAGCATAAATACTAAAGCATAAATAAAGATATTTATGTAGGTAACTAAAAACTTGGTATACATGAAATTCAATTATTAAAAAATTATTTAACGTATCAGTTACATACCTGTTATCAGGATATTCCAAAAATTGTTCTATTTTTTCCACTTGTACGATATATACGTGTACGTGAAAATAAACTACGTCTTTGTACTAATTCAACAGTTTCTATAGCGTCCAAACTGTCAAAGAAGTTATTTAATTCTTCACTCATCTGTCACTTAAGCTTAGGAGGCGGATTTCCGAGCCCCTAAATTTAAGTGTCCCCTAACTGTCTTAGGTGTCCCTTATGTAATGGTGAAACAGAAAGTTCTGTTAAGTGTTACTTAAAATCTGTTAGGTGACACCTAAAATTTAAGGATTGTTGGTGAAAATGGGCATTAAACTACCACTTTATGTCTCACTATGCACCTTAAACTACCGCTTAATGTCTCACTATGCCCCTTAAACTACCACTTAATGTCTCACTACGCCCCTTAAACTATCACTTAACGTCGCACTACGCCCCTTAAACTACCACTTAACGTCTCGCTACGCCCCTTAAACTACCACTTATTATACTATGTAGACTAATTTTACATAGTTATATCATCAAACAAATACCATTTTTTATGTCCCTAGAAATAAGTCAGTGTTTCTAGGCAGAGGTTGTCCTGCCCGAACGTTGGCTTGCCTGCTATTAGCGGGTTCAGCAAACGTTTTTTCGATAAACTGTATAATAATATATATAACTCTTCTGTACCTTCTCATTTTACCTATACTTACATATACTATGTAGACTAATTTTACATAGTTATATCATCAAACAAATACCATTTGTTTATGTCCCTAGAAATAAGTCAGTGTTTCTAGGCAGACGTTGTCCTGCCCGAACGTTGGCTTGCCTGCTATTAGCGGGTTCAGCAAACGTTTTTTCGATAAACTGTATAATAATATATATAACTCTTCTGTACCTTCTCATTTTACCTATACTTACATATACTATGTAGACTAATTTTACATAGTTATATCATCAAACAAATACCATTTGTTTATGTCCCTAGAAATAAGTCAGTGTTTCTAGGCAGACGTTGTCCTGCCCGAACGTTGGCTTGCCTGCTATTAGCGGGTTCAGCAAACGTTTTTTCGATAAACTGTATAATAATATATATAACTCTTCTGTACCTTCTCATTTTACCTATACTTACATATACTATGTAGACTAATTTTATCATACATAGTTATATCATCAAACAAATACCATTTGTTTATGTCCCTAGAAATAAGTCAGTGGCTCCAATTAAACAACTGCTGTGTGCATTGAGGTTTTATGCCACGGGAAGTCAGCTTCAAACCATGGCTGACATGAGTGGCATTAGTATAGCCACCTGTAGCAGAATTGTGAAGAGGGTTACAGAAGCAATACTGACACTTGGCGATGAATTTATCAAGTTTCCGGAGACAGAACAAGAGCAAATAAATGTGAAAGCTGAATTTTATAAAATTGGTCGTTTTCCAAATGTTCTGGGTTGCATAGACTGCACGTAAACCATGTAAAAATACAATCACCAGGTATGTAGCTCTGTGTTCATGATATGATAGGTATTTCTACCAAATGTTCTGGGTTGCATAGACTGCACGTAAACCATGTAAAAATACAATCACCAGGTATGTAGCTCTGTGTTCATGATATGATAGGTATTTCTACCAAATGTTCTGGGTTGCATAGACTGCACGTAAACCATGTAAAAATACAATCACCAGGTATGTAGCTCTGTGTTCATGATATGATAGGTATTTCTACCAAATGTTCTGGGTTGCATAGACTGCACGTAAACCATGTAAAAATACAATCACCAGGTATGTAGCTCTGTGTTCATGATATGATAGGTATTTCTACCAAATGTTCTGGGTTGCATAGACTGCACGTAAACCATGTAAAAATACAATCACCAGGTATGTAGCTCTGTGTTCATGATATGATAGGTATTTCTACCAAATGTTCTGGGTTGCATAGACTGCACGTAAACCATGTAAAAATACAATCACCAGGTATGTAGCTCTGTGTTCATGATATGATAGGTATTTCTACCAAATGTTCTGGGTTGCATAGACTGCACGTAAACCATGTAAAAATACAATCACCAGGTATGTAGCTCTGTGTTCATGATATGATAGGTATTTCTACCAAATGTTCTGGGTTGCATAGACTGCACGTAAACCATGTAAAAATACAATCACCAGGTATGTAGCTCTGTGTTCATGATATGATAGGTATTTCTACCAAATGTTCTGGGTTGCATAGACTGCACGTAAACCATGTAAAAATACAATCACCAGGTATGTAGCTCTGTGTTCATGATATGATAGGTATTTCTACCAAATGTTCTGGGTTGCATAGACTGCACGTAAACCATGTAAAAATACAATCACCAGGTATGTAGCTCTGTGTTCATGATATGATAGGTATTTCTACCAAAAACAAATAAAATTAATTTAGATTTAGTATTAAACAAATTCTTTATTACTACATAAACTTATTTGTAAACTTTTATACTTAACATTTATAAACTTATTTCATATTCTGAATTAAAGGAGGCGATGATGCAGAGTTATTCCGGAATAGGAAGTCATATATGTCAATTAATGTGCAAACAATAAGTTCTGCCAACTTATTAATAACTGACATAGTTGCAAGATGGCCAGGATCTGCACATGACTCCAGCATCTATCAAAGTAGTCAAAGATATTTGAAATTTGAACGAGGTGATTACGCAGGGGATTATTTACTAGGAGACAGTGGATATCCATTAAAGGTATAAATTAATAAATTGGTTATTCTTTCCTTTCTGGAATTCCAAATATATTTTGCAATGACATTGATCCACCTGAAAATAATAATTTTTAATTAAATAACTACCTATTTTATAAAACATTTATGAATTCTTAATTTTCAGTCACATCTATTAACACCATATTTAAATCCAACAACTCCTGGCCAGCAAAGATATAATGATGCTCAAATTAAGACCAGGAATGTAGTTGAGCGACAGTATGGAGTCTTAAAAAGATTTCCTGCACTGGCTTTAGGTCTGCGGCTAAAACTAGTGACTGCTACAAAAGTAATATTAGCATGTAGCATACTACACAACCTGTGTATACTAAGAAAAGAGGACCCACCTATAAATGAGTGCACCATACCAAATTTAGAACTAATTACAGCGGGTCAGATCCCTCAGTTGCCACCAGCAAATACTATAATAGTGATGCCGTGTATGGTTTTAGAAGAGCACAATTAACACAATATGTATTAAATAAATTGTTTACCTCTTATTTGCTTTAGTACTTCATTTTTTATCTCCACGTCCCTCACAGCTGCCTCTAATTGTAATTCATACAGCTTTTTTTTAAATTGTATTTCTTCCTTTTTAAATTGTATTTCTTCCTTTTTAAATTGTATTTCTTCCTTTTTAAATTGTATTTCTTCCTTTTTAAATTGTATTTCTTCCTTTTTTAATTGTATTTCTTCCTCGAGAAGTTGTCTCTTCAAGTCCTCTATGTCAGCTTTTTTTTTATTAACGTCTCTGAAGCTGTTACATAAAGTAGACACAGCCTCAGTCCTTTCGTTATTAACACTGACCCTCCTTTGACCTGAAAAGAAAAATATAGTATAGTCAGAAGTGTTAGGTTAGGTTAGGTCAATGGCAGCCCATTGCAGTTGATAAGTTACACTATGTTATGTTATGAGCAAGTATTATATCACCTGTAAATATTTCCTGATGAATTAAAATCATTAGTTATTGTGTCCCAAGCTCTATTTTTTGCGTCGTTCGTGGCACCATCAGTTCTTTTATTTAGTATAGTGTCTTTGTGTTGCAAGAGCAGTTTCAGTGAGACATTAAGCGGTAAATTAAGGGGCGTAGCAAGATGTTAAGTGGTAGTTTAAGGGGCATAGTGAGACATTAAGTGGTAGTTTAAGGGGCATAGTGAGACATTAAGTGGTAGTTTAAGGGGCATAGTGAGACATTAAGCGGTAGTTTAAGGTGCATAGTGAGACATTAAGTGGTAGTTTAAGAGGTGTAGCGAGACGTTAAGTGGTAGTTTCAGAAGCATAGTGAGAAATTAAGTGGTAGTTTAAGGGGCATAGTGAGATATTAAGTGGTAGTTTAAGAGGCGTAGCGACACATTAAGCGGTAGTACCTTGTGGACAGTAATGGCCAGTCAATGGTTATATGTTAGGAATATAGCCAAAGACATCAGATATCCCCTACCTCGAAGTATAGCTCCGCCTTGAATGCCTTTTATCAAATGGCGGAGTCGATCCCAAGCCAGGATAAAGACATCAGATATCCCCTACCTTGAAGTATAGCTCCACCTTGAATGCCTTTTATCAAATGACGGAGCCAATCCCAAGCCAGGATAAAGACGGAGTAACTCCTTTCATACTTTCCTTCCCCTCCCCTCCCTATAAATTTATCTCCCACCTTTAATCCTCTCCTATATAGTAAACAACTCAGTCAAGGCACCATTCGCTCTACTTACAGAATAAAATGATGAAACACCAAGTATTTATTTACAATCAATACCATATTCATTCAGCATTTTCCATAGCTCTTCTCTTATTACTAAATCATATGCTTTATCTAAGTTCACAAACGCACAGTAGAGTTTCTTATTTTCCATAGCTCTTCTCTTATTGCTAAGTCATATGCTTTATGTAAGTTCACAAACGCACAGTAGAGTTTCTTATTTTCCATAGCTCTTCTCTTATTATTATTATTATTATTATTATTATTACACATGACAAGAAATATACATAATTTGAGAAAAAACAACAGGTAATTTGATTTGGACATATAATTTTAATGGATCTGGGTTTGTTGCCTTTCATTTGTCGTATCCCCAGTAAACTAGGCTTTTGCCTGTATCTCACTGAGGATATTTAGCATGAAAAAATAAATCGATACTTTTTTTCCGATTTTTGATTACACAAAACGAAACCCTGTTGCACGCTCTCATCAACCTGACAAACAGTGACACTCAACTACAACTGGAAACATCTTGCGAAACTCAACTCCTCACACATTATCACTCCAGAAAGACCAAAAATATTCATCCCACAATATACCGCACACAATCATAAGAATAAAAATCAAAACAAATCCAAAACAAAAAAAAGAAGAAAAAACGAAAAACACACAGAAACACAAATACAAAAACAACCAAAATTAAAACAACAAGAAGAGACCCACACTCACGAGCTCACATAAATCCTTTCCACTCGTCATTCATCCTGAAAGCCCAAGTACTCAAAATCCTGTCGCAATAACAACCACGCTCCGATCGACTGTCTAAATGGTTTTCCTACCTTTACTTTTATTGAAGTCGGCACGCCATTGTATGTAATGGGAGCCAAATAAGCATATTGCCTTTGGGCAAAAGAGGTTTTAACTCTAGGGATGGTGAACATTTCACTAGTTGCAATGCGTGTTTGCATCTTCCCCTCCTCTCGATGGTAGTGCCAGAGAATGGATTTGAGATGTAAATTGGCTATGTCCAGGACCCGATACTCTGAAAAGCTCCGCCGTGGGATACCGGGCAGGAAGTTTACTACTAAGTCATATGCTTTATCTAAGTTCACAAACGCACAGTCGAGTTTCTTATTTTCATCATATATTTTCTACAACCATACGTAAAGAGAAAATCTGATTCACGCACCCTTTTCTACCATAAGAAGGGACTCTGAGCATCCCACACTTTCTCACCCTTTCTATCAGAACCTTACCATAGAGTTTATTCTTTAACCTTTCCCTTCCTGTGCTAAAAAAATCTGGCTGTTCCGGTGATGTGTATTCAATACACACGTAAAAATGCGCGATTTAAAATCGGAAAAATAAGAATATTCATAGCCAATTGCATATATTAATTAAATTTAAAGTCAAAAGTGATAATAATTTAAATTTAATTGCTGAAAACATGAAAAAACATCGCCCGACATTCACAAAACGAGCGAAGTGACCACCTCAAACGAATGCCCGCGAGCTACTGCGAGATAAAGTGAGAAGTGAGCGAACTGAGATTCTGTTTCTTGCGTTCCCATATACCGAAGTAGAGTGAGAGTGAAACGTGAATAGCGTCGCTTCCTTACCCATAGCGTTTTTTTTTTAATGAATATACCTACATCACACACTGGCACACGTTTGATTGTATTGGTGAATTTATTCCCGATTTTCACAAAATATCTCTGATTTGGTCGATAAGTGCTAATTATTATTAATATTATGTTTTCATTCAATGCGTAAATGTATTACGGAGGAATACCTAAAATCTGAACCCAGTACTTATTATATTTATAGAGATATTAAAGTTTTTAAAAGCAATGTGTACTGGTTACACATCACAGGGAAGGAAGGGTTAAACTCAGTAAGGTAATGACTAACTTCCACACTTCATTCTTGCTCACTTACCACCATATAATAGAACCATCACTGCACTTCTCCAGTCTTTTGATGTGTATTCAAATACCCAACATTTAGTGAAATTATTATTCATTAGTTTGATACTCAAATACATTTTCGAATTCGTTTTTTTTATTCATTAGTTTGAGACTCGAAAACATTTTCGAATTCGTTTTTTTATTCATTAGTTTGAGATTCGAATACATTTTCGAATTCGTTTTTTTATTCATTAGTTTGAGACTCGAATAGATTTTCGAATTAGTTTTTTCAACCAAAATTAAAAAAAAAACATGAACACCCACTTACCATTGTCAGCACTGCAGTTAGCAATAATTGCACACTCATTTTTAATGTCTGTTTCATTAATATCTATATCATACTCTGGAAAAAGTGATCTATTATCATCTTCGTCGAACTCTTCTTCTTTAATATTCTTTAACTTAAGAAGGACTTCACCTGCGAAACTCATGACTCCAATTCCTCTGTATCTAAAAAATCAGTAAAGTAACAATTAAGGTATTGATGAAAAAAATATATAATTTGTATTAAACCGCCCTATGTCTACACACATACGAAATGCGCGCGTCAACTACCTGTCAAATACCGCTAACCCGTATCCCGTATGCGCCAACAAACAATAGCGGTCATAAAAATACTCAACCAGTATTTCCTCCACCACAGGTACAAATGGCCTCTACGAATCTTCTTATAATCAGTTCATACCAAGACTGTATTGCGTTTGTGTCTCGTCAAATTATTTCCTACATTTTGACATATAATAGGTTAGTCAATAAGTTTTGAAAGCGACATCTATGGAGCAGTAGAAAAACCAAAATTTCTACGCCATTTTAATATTTCATCTTTCATAAGAACGTACTCAAAATTTCATTTCGATCTGTCAATTCATTCTTGGTTTACAAGCCATTTGAAGTTGACGTGTCAGTGTATTTTTTAACAATGGAAAAATCCGAATATCGTGCAGTGATTAAATTCTTTGTTTTGGAAGGTTTATCGGCTACTGAGATCCATGCAAAGATGGTGAAAGTATTAAAGGAGTCTTCTCCTTCATTTCCAACCGTTCACCGATGGGTTTTGGAGTTGAAGCATGGCCGTACAAGCGTTGAAGGCGATCCACGCTCAGGACATCCAAAAAGTGCATCAACACCAGAAATCATAGTGAAGATACAGGATATGGTTTTGGAAGATCATCGATCGACTGTGGATGTGATAGCTGACACCATAGGCATCTCACATGGAACAACATGGCATATTTTGGCTGATGTTTTGGGTTTCAAAAAACTGTGTGCACAATGGGTGCCGCATTTGCTAACAATGCATCGAATGCGACTTTCTGAGCAACATTTGGAGCAATTTCGAAAGAATTAAAAGGATTTTCTGCGTCGATTCATCACTATGGATGAGATTTGGGTCTACCACCATGATCCTGAATCAAAACAAGACCCTAAGGAGTGGTGTGAACCAGGCACTTTGGCTCCGAAGCGAGTTCGTGTCCAGAAATCGGCCAAGAAGGTGTTAGCGTCAGTTTTTTGGGATGCAAAAGGAATTTTATTGATAGATTATCTCCAAACTGGTAAGACAATCAACTCTGATTATTATTGTGACCTTTTGGACTAGTTGGATGAAAAAAATTGTGAAAAAAGACCCAGTTTGCAGAAGAAAAAAATCATTTTTCATCAAGACCTCACCTGCTCACACAACGCAAAAAACCATCGCGAAAATCAGTGAATTGGGGTACGAATTGTTGCAGCATCCACCCTATTCGCCAGATTTAGCTCCCTCTGACTTCTGGCTGTTCTCACACCTCAAAAAATTCCTTCGTGGAAAGCATTTTACATCAAACGAAGAGGTTATAGCCGTCGTAGAGGAGTATTTTGCAGGCCTTCCAGAAAGTCACTTCCGTGATGGGACAACAAAGTTGGAAGATCGTTGGACCAAGTGTATTGATCTTATGGGAGACTATACAGAGCAATAAAAGTGATTTCCCTCCAAAAAAAATGTATTTTCATTTCCGCTTTCAAAACTTTTTGACTAACCTAGTATTGTATTTAGCTAGACACTTGCCACATTTCTAGTCTAATTTTCTAAATTATTTAGTTATATTTATATAAATATTACTTTATTTAGTTATCTGTTTCGCATATTTTATTTTTCTTTAGTATTATTTTGTATAGTTAAATTTGTTTTTATTAGGTATTGTTTGGTTACAGGTATTTTATTGAGTGTTTATATCGGGACATTTTCGGAGTAAAATTCTTCATATGGGCGCAAAAAAGTAAGCTAAGCGCCAAGATATTACTGTCCAAATTGTAAAGTACAATACCCGGCGGTAAGAAATACACATTGGGCTTAAAAAAGAGACTGTTGGCCATAATCGGCTAACTTCAGTTTTGTAGAGCGTCATCTCTGTCCCTACAACGCTTGACAAAGACTGACAAATCGCAACGGAACACGTATATGAATGACGGAGACAACACAACAAAGCCGAAGATAGCCGATTATGTCCGACAGTCTCTTTCTTAACCCTTATCATGACATTGTAACACAGGTGTTACACTAGTTTAGAGATTTAATATCCGATCAGGAGGATGTGACTAATATATTACGTATTTCCTCCGGTCTGCATGTTTAAAAAAAATCAGAATATAATAATAATTTATATAATTTTATATAGGACAATTTATGGCCATAGTGAGATACAGGCAATAAAAGCTTATACTCAAGAAAATGTAGCATGGTCCCTGTGACGTTTGAAATGTCATGTCTTAAAGGAATGGGATAAAATCGTTTTTTTTTTACAAATCGAATAGTTTTTCATAAATTGAAAAATTGTTTATCTCTAAACTGACGTTTTAATTCATAATTTTCATTATACTGACTTTCTAATGTATTGTATGATTTGTATCTATCTTTAAATAGGCCAAGATCCACTATGAATTAATACTAATTACGAACATTTCATTTTATGTATAAAAAAATCGAAAATCCAATTATCGTATACCCCATCCCTAGCCAATGCGGACTAACGTAGTGATTTTTTACAAACGTCACCAAATATTATTTGATTTTAACAAACTGCCATATTTTTGCTAATTTGTAACAAGATGTATTAATTTGTCATTATTGTTAGTTTTATGTAATGTATTTACCTTTAAATAACTTGCTATTTATTAGAATCGAGGCTTATATTAAAGTTGATAAAATAATTAAAATTACTGAACGTCGCTACAATTGTATTGGGTTGTATTGGGGCAAATTTGTGAAACGTCACAGGGACCATGCTACATTTTCTTTAGTACAGTTTACTGGGGACACGACAAATGAAAGGGAACACGACAAATGAAAGGCGACAACCCCAGATCCATTAAAATTGTGTGTCCAAATTATATTACCTGTTGTTTTTTCGCAAATTATGTGTATTTATAGATTTCTTGTCATGTATAAATAAAATTAATAAATAAAGCGTCTTTTAGAGAGCAAAATCACCTCAAAAGCTCACTAACTCAGGATTCGAACATGCTCATACATTTTGATAAGACCTCCCGAAAAAGAACTGTTTTTAACTGCTTCCTAAAGTTGCATACATCATCCATATCTCTGATACTAGGAGGCAGACAAAACTTTCCTCAAGGGCGCTCTAACTCGGGATTCGAATGCACTATTATTAAATAAATCACGTCTGGCAGTTATAACAGCGTCCGATTTTCATTACTTAGTGTATTTGGGGTTATTTTTAATCAGAGTTGTGTCATTTCCACTAAAATTGAATTTTCGTCGCGATTTGCTGAATCCAGGATGATTCCAGCCGCCACCATTTTGAATTCGTTCAAAAGAACAAGTTTTGAAACTGGAATAAGATAAATAAACCAATTAACAGGATTCTACTTACAGTTCAGTCAAAACAAAATAATTTCAACGTGTTCACAAATTTAGGCTTTTTAATAGTCTAAGTCATAGACAAATTACCTCTGAAATTAAACCATAGATGAAGTTCTGTTTTTCTTCTTGAAAAATTGCCATGAACTCCTATTTATGAAAGAGTATAGGCTAGTGTGTAAGCAGCAAAAAATTTTTTTTTTATTTAATTAAGAGAGATTTTCTTGAATTAAATTCCACATTACCATTTTTAATTTAATTAAGAGGGATTTTATTGAATTTAATTCCACATAACCATAACCTAATCCTAAAAAAAATCGTTAACAAATGGAAAAAAAGCAACACATAAAATCAACTTTTCTTAGGAGCTAAGAAGTTTCACTCTACTGCGCGAGACTCTCACGCATCTGTTTTTTTTTCAAGTGAATGTGGCTTTGTACACTTACAAATTCGCCGGCCATACCACTGTATTGGATTTGATCGCACACCGAAGTGAGAAAATCTGAGCGCATGGCCGTGTTTTTTTTTCTTTTTGAAAGCATATATATGACTGAGAACATAGATATACAGAGTGCTTTAAAAAAAAAAGATGCTAGAGCTCACTTCTTGTCAAGATTTTTACTTAAGAAAATCGTATTAAAAAAAGAATTAAAACAGTTTTTCCTATGCCACAAAGTGTTTAACTAAATTCAACTTATTTTTTAAATTATTTTAGACATATCAAATCTAAAGTTAAACAGATAAATAAAAATCTACAACTGAAGAATAAATGTAAAATAAAATTGTAAAAAACATATAATTGAATATTATCATAGAGCATGGTGAGAAACAGAGAGGAGGGGGGGGAAGGCCCCCACCACATTCCCGAAGCCGCTTTAAGGACCGACGGTCCTCCTATCAGCTTCGCACGCAAGACAAACTTTAGCTAGTTTGCAAACTAATGCCTCCCTCTCTCTCTCTCTATCCCGAGACTTTATTTATTCATATAAAGCAAAAGTACATAAATAAAAAAAAACATGAAAAGGGAATGTCCACCAAAACAAGAAAAAACAAAAATAAATAAAAATCAAGTTAATAACAATTAAAAGAAAGCATTTCATACAGTCTAATTGTTTTTGGAATATTAAAATACCGTAAAAAAAGGTGGTGGAGTGCCACTCCACTGTGTTCCACCGCAAAAAAACACTGGATATACTTATATTCTCGAATACCAAATGGAAAAAATGTATGTGTCATTCAAGGAGAGCAGTAAAGCGCAGGGTTTGAACCGGCGACCTTCTCACGGAATTCCAATGCGTTACCGCGCGACCGTGCATTTCACAAGTTCTATGCTAGATAACACCGTATCTCAAACAGATCTCGGACAAGGTATTTTGACTCTTGGGGCATCCATTCTAAAATGCACCCCCATAACAAGGTAACATTTTTTTCTTAACACTTTTGGGAACAGGTAAAAGTTTTCTAATATTTTGCCCTTATTTTAAATCATGCGATTTTTACATTTTGCCCTTATTTTAAAACATGAATGATATTATTAAATACTTAAAGAAGAATGAGTTCATTTCAGAGTACCTTAAAACATGATGCCAATCCCGAATTTTCAATGTTTGTCGTTCGTCGTGGCCGGGCCTCGTAGCCGAGGATCCCCTCGCCACTCCGACGTCAATCTTGAACCGTTCTTCTACGTCGATCATGTGATCTTCTGTGAGAAAACAACCCAATCCTAAATGCACACTCCCTCCCGCAAATTTAGTATCTCGCTAGCTCATCCGCAACAAACGCGTCTCTGTATTTAGGTCAGTCGTTTACTTCGCGATCCATCAGCGGCCTCATATTCCAATTTTGCAAACCCAAATCTTTGAATATTTAACTAACCATTATTAAAGTTCAGTTCAGAATATATATATATCTCTTTCAACCAATCAGACACAAGTAAATAAAAGAATCTTAGAAAAAAACGTTTGTTTCACTTTGTGGTGTCATGTTTATAAAATTTGAATGAAATAAATACTTCCTTTTTATTCACCTCTGTTTTATTTGAGTTTACTGCCGGTTTCAAAGACCTCCATCTTGCTTTTCAGGTGAAGTTGAACTAAATTGAAATTTGTTTAGTTCAACTTTAGGGGTATGAATGAATTCATTCTCGTAAAACCTTTACCAATTTTCGTACATACAACAAAAGTGTAATACAATATATGTTAAGGCAAAGAAAAGAAAATACATTTAAGAAAGAAGCTATCAAACAGTCTGGGCTCATCTTGTAACATCCTTTCAACCGAAATACTCTCCCATCAATAGGAGGACGAGCCTGACCGCGCGGAAGTCAGTTGTTTATCTTTTTCAGCTCACACCCTTGCAGTTATTATAATTTTAAACAGGGTTTTACAGCATATACATATATATATACCTGTACTCATATTTGTCGACCCTTTCATCAGTCATATAAAGATCTTGCAAGAGGTTTTACTCAAATTAAATATGTCCTGAACCGATTACGAAATTTCTTAATGATTTTTTGTGAAAAAGATATTTAGAGTAATGATGATCTTACAAATAAATTATTATCATTAAATTAGCAAATAATTAAGCTCTAAAAAGGGGCGGTCTCGATTAATTTTAATATCAAACTAAGTTGATCACCGGCTTATGTCCGAGTTCATTGTCTCGCTTAATTATTGATTACTTACATTCATTTTCATTATTTGTATTTAAAGATGGACCACATACGCTTTAAACTTTTAAGAAAGGCAATGAAACTATGTGACTCCATTATTTAAGAAAGTTTTGGTAAATTTGTATTAAATTTAACTATAAATACTAATTTCTTCAATAAATTTTTTTTAAGATTTAGTATTAAGGTATTCATATGAATTCGGGCCTACAAATCATCGCCGTCGAGGATTATGGCATTCAATAAGATATCAAATAATAATATTTTATTTTTTACAACCATTATCTATGGTTTACGTAGTAGTTCACGGCCATTATTCAAGAAGATGAAGAAATGATCTATGGTTTCAACCAATGATCACTTAATTATTTGTCTAGAACTTATCAGTTGTCAAACTTATTTCGATTCGAGTTTTATGTCATCTACAAGAAAGAAGTTTCAAAATAGAGCATATCTCCTATCGATATAATTTTATTTCAGAAATATTTATTATTTAAAAGGCTTTATGGAAGGTATGTTTTGGCTTCTTAGTTGATACTATATTCTGTCATTGATATGCGATAGAAATACGTGACGTGTTATAGAGTTTCTCTACTTCTGGTCTCAAGTCAGTTTTACAAATAGATAAGGTGACATTTTCCCCTGGATAATTGCATATGTTTCTATGTAAATTTAGCATTTTTGTCTCGGTAATTTTATATGTTTTTATGTGAAGGTAGCATTTTGTCTCGATAATTTTATGTTTTTATGAAAAGGTAGCATTTTATCTTGATAATTTTATATGTTTTTATGTAAAGGTAGCATTTTTTTCTTGATAATTTTATATGTTTTTATGTAAAGGTAGCATTTTGTCTCGATAGTTTTATGTAAAGGCAGCATTTTTGTCTTGATAATTTTATGTAAAGGTAGCATTTTGTCTCGATATTTTTATGTCAAGGTAGCATTTTTGTCTTGATAATTTTATGTTTTTATGTAAAGGTAGCTTTTTGTCTTAATAATTTTATATGTTTTTATGTAAAGGTAGCATTTTGTCTCGATAATTTTATGTTTTTATGTAAAGGTAGCATTTTTGTCTTGATAATTTTATAAGTTTTTATGTAAAGGTTAGCATTTTTGTCTTGATAATTTTATATGTTTTTATGTAAAGGTAGCATTTTTGTCTTGATAATTTTATATGTTTTTTATGTAAAGGTAGCATTTTTGTCTTGATAATTTTATCTAAAGGTAGAATTTTTTTTTCGATAATTTTATATGTTTTTATGAAAAAGGTAGCTTTTTTTGTCTTAATAATTTTATATGTTTTTATGTAAAGGTAGCATTTTGTCTCGATAATTTTATGTTTTTATGTAAAGGTAGCATTTTTGTCTTGATAATTTTATAAGTTTTTATGTAAAGGTTAGCATTTTTGTCTTGATAATGTTATATGTTTTTATGTAAAGGTAGCTTTTTGTCTTAATAATTTTATATGTTTTTATGTAAAGGTAGCATTTTGTCTCGATAATTTTATGTTTTTATGTAAAAGTAGCATTTTTGTCTTGATAATTTTATGTAAAGGTAGAATTTTTGTTTCGATAATTTTATATGTTTTTATGAAAAAGGTAGCTTTTTTGTCTTAATAATTTTATATGTTTTTATGTAAAGTTAGCATTTTGTCTCGATAATTTTATGTAAAGGTAGCATTTTTGTCTTGATAATTTTATATGTTTTTATGTAAAGGTAGCATTTTGTCTCGATAATTTTATGTAAAGGTAGCATTTTTGTCTTGATAATTTTATATGTCTTATGTAAAGGTAGCTTTTTGTCTTGATAATTTTATATGTTTTTATGTAAAAGGTAGCTTTTTGTCTTGATAATTGGCGCTGAAGTGAAACGTACATATTTGATTCATGTCAATAATTTTAAAAGATTTCATAAAAGGGGAAATACTCTGGTTTAGTTTTCTCATATTTGACTTATATTTATATTATATATGTAAATACTATGTTATGTTGCTATCAATAAACTTATATATATTTATCTAGGTACCCTTTAGCCATTTTTATCTGACATTTAAAGTTTTTTATTTTCAGACTGAATGGTATTAGTCTATTTGAAGCAAGACTCGGGAGTAATGACTACCGAAGAACACGTCTTTAAGTGGAAGGATTTTAAAGAGGAATTGACTGATCCTGAGGACGGTGGAGCACTATCATCAGAACATGGCATAAGTGTCTTCGAGACAGATATAAAAATTGAGTACGCACACGCGAGGAATTCAAATCCTAGAGACGAGACAGACCGCGGTAATTCAAAACTCTTTTCTTTTATAAACTACCATATGTTGTTCAAAGTTATGAGTCTGACAACTTCATCAGGTAGACAATATATAGGGTGTCCCAATAAGAGCGCCGGATTTAGTTTAGTTTTTTAATTTAACACATTATTTATTTGAAAAGGGATAATATTTTTAGTTCGTTGTAAAGTATAAATTCTTTCAAATTGAGTGATTTTTTTAAATTCTTGGATAAAACACAGATGGCATCGTGAACTTGCCTAGGTCTTGTGAAATTTGAGAAGTATAATGTATGACATTTATATAAATGGAGTCGTAAACAATACAACAACGCGTTCAAATTGTTGAATTATTTTATGCATTGTAATCTCCGGAAACGGTGATGTTAATTGCCCACCAAGATCATGTGATCTGACACCGTTGATCTATTTTCTCCAAGGTAACGTGAAAAACCAGCTCTATAAGAATGACCTTCGATAAATTCCTGAGCTGAAGGATGAAATTATTCACATTATTGTTGAGTTAGAACCGCAATTATGCCAAAATGTCATTGAAAATTTTGACAAAAGAGTGGACATCTGTGGAGCTGCAAGAGGTGGACATTTGGTGAATATTGTTTTTTGTGTTTAAATGTCATACATTATACTTCAATGACCAATAAAAGGTTTTTTGAAATCAAAGTAAATTGTGTGTTTTATCTTAGAATAAATTTTTTTTAAGTTAAAAACACCGCTCAATTTGAAAGACCCTTTACAAATGTTGTGATTATGTATGGAACAAAATGTCAAGACAAACGCACACCACAGCTCTGCTGGCAAACTCTCGCTCTTTTGATGAAATTTATGATAACATCGTTGCATAATTGTGGGTCAATTGTGGCAATAACACATTGGATCTCTGCCTTAGGCTCAGGAGTTGTTTGTGGCTTATTGGCATACATGTGCGACTTAAAAAAAACCCCCAAAGAAAGAAGTCACACGGTGTCAAATACGACTCTTGTATTACAAGTCTGCTCGGATTAGACAGCCAATATGAGCATTGTATGGATTTACATATGAATTTGACTTCTTACAGTAAAGAAAGATTCATGTGTGAAAGAACTACAGAGGTCAATTGGTTGAATACAAATATGGAATGGGAACGTATGCGAATCGGTGTATTCAGATGACTCTATTCGGTAGTATTCGGAACGCGAAAACGAAGCGAAGTATTGGCGGAGCGTGGGTACTTATAAATCTTTATTTGTGGGCTTGGAAAAAGCGTATGACCACATGATAAGACACAAGCTATTGAAAATATTGATAAGAGACAAGCTATGGTGAATATGGTGTTGAATGTAAACTAATGCATTGTGTCGCATCATTTTACGTCAACAGTGGAGTGTGTATTCGAGTGAATGGTATCTTAATTGAATGGTTTAATATTTGGAAAGGGGTAAAGCAAGGATGTGTTATGTCACCCTGGTTGTTCAATATTTATATAGATTTATATGTGAAGGAACTACAGTAATCAATTGGCGGAATACGAATGTCGAATGGGAACGTATGTGAATTACAGTATGCAGATGAGATTGTAATAGAAAATGAGGATGAACTGTAGAGTTTGATAAGTAAATTGTATGAGAGATGCTGGAGAGAGGAGAGTCCATGTCTTCTGAAGAAGATCCTGTATGCCACTATCTCAATGAGGTGACCATCACTAGCCCAGCCCTTTCTTCCTGGTTTTTGGACTAATTTACTTGAGTATTTTTTTCCACTAATCTTCTTCTTCCCAGTGTTATGTCAGGTCCCCCCAACGTTGAATATCACCTGAGAGTAGACATCTTTGTCCCTGGCAGCCCGAAAAAGATCTCCAACGCCCCTTATGCCAGTCCAATCACGTATATTGCGGAGCCAGGAGATTTGCCTCCTGCCAACACCTCTTCGGTATTTCCAGTAATATCATCATCTTATTTAGTGTTCTTGTAATTTCGTTGATAGAAAAGTGTGAAAGGAAAAGTAAATGTGGCGCATGGATGAATAATGAAATATTGTAGCGAGTTGAGGAATATTGCTATTTGGGTAATATTTTCTCAGATGAGGGAAGAGTCAAGACAGATATCGAACAGCGTGTAGTAGCGATAGGAAACAAAGTAATTACAGGCACTAAAATAAATGTACTTGAATTGGAGAGCTAAGATGACAGTCCACAATAGTAATTTGGTTCCAACTTAGATGTGTGGGAGCGAAATGTAGACGTGAAAAAGAGTGAGAGGAGTCATAGAAATGCATACATTGAGAAGAATGCGTGGAGTTACAGTGTACATAGAAATGCATACATTGGTAAGAATGCGTGGAGTTACAGTGTACATAGAAATGCATACATTGGTAAGAATGCGTGGAGTTACAGTGTACATAGAAATGCATACATTGGTAAGAATGCGTGGAGTTACAGTGTACATAGAAATGCATACATTGGTAAGAATGCGTGGAGTTACAGTGTACATAGAAATGCATACATTGAGAAGAATGCGTGGAGTTACAGTGTACATAGAAATGCATACATTGGTAAGAATGCGTGGAGTTACAGTGTACATAGAAATGCATACATTGAGAAGAATGCGTGGAGTTACAGTGTACATAGAAATGCATACATTGGTAAGAATGCGTGGAGTTACAGTGTACATAGAAATGCATACATTGAGAAGAATGCGTGGAGTTACAGTGTACATAGAAATGCATACATTGGTAAGAATGCGTGGAGTTACAGTGTACATAGAAATGCATACATTGAGAAGAATGCGTGGAGTTACAGTGTACATAGAAATGCATACATTGGTAAGAATGCGTGGAGTTACAGTGTACATAGAAATGCATACATTGAGAAGAATGCGTGGAGTTACAGTGTACATAGAAATGCATACATTGGTAAGAATGCGTGGAGTTACAGTGTACATAGAAATGCATACATTGAGAAGAATGCGTGGAGTTACAGTGTACATAGAAATGCATACATTGGTAAGAATGCGTGGAGTTACAGTGTACATAGAAATGCTTAGATTGGGAAGAATATGTGAAGTGACAATGTACATAGAAATGCTTAGATTGGGAAGAATATGCGAAGTGACAATGTACATAGAAATGCTTACATTGGGAAGAACACGTGGAGTTACAGTGTGCATAGAAATGTTTAGATTGGGAAGAATACAAGAATACGTGAAGTGACAATGTACATAGAAATGCATACATTGGGAAGAATGTGTGTAATGATAATATACGTAGAACGAAGAAAGAACAATGTATGAAAGATTACGGAATGAATAGATTAGGGATGAATGTGAACTTTAGGATGATGTGTTAAGTAATTTGAAGATTTGCAAATTTGAGTAGAAGGAATGTGAGAGGAATACTGAGAAAAGTATGACTAGATCAAGTGAATGAGTGTAGAAATAGTGTCGTTGCTGGGCCTGGTAGTCAAGGATCCTCTCGAAAGCGAACCTGTGCCATGAGGTTTTTCTTCTCTTTTAAGTGAGTAAGCTGTTGCTCACCCGCAAACTCACCGGCCACACCGCAGTACTGGATCCGTGGGCACATCTGAAATGAGACAATCGGAGCACACTGATATGTTTTCTCCCCCCTTTTTTTGAAAGAATAGATATGACTGAAGTCATAGATTATCCTTATAGCCCTTAATACTAGGTGGAAAAAATGCCTGCGTCATTCAAGGGGAGTAGCAAAGCGTGGGGTTCGAACCAACGACTTTCCACATAGAAGTCCAATGCTTTACCGCATGGCCATGCACCTCATGAAAGTTGTGTGTGGATATAAAAGAGGCTAAGGATGTCGAGATAGTTAAGTCCTCTCTGCCAACCCCGGCAGGAAACTAGACATTTATAGTCCCATATAAAAAGCAGACTCTCCTTAAGGGTGCTCTAACTCAGAATTCATGTCCACTATATTAATATTAAGAATTTTCAAAAAAAAAACAAACAGAATGATTTAACACTTTGATATAAAAAAAATCTACTCAACAAAAATAAATTCAAGTGACAGGCCTGTTTCGCTTTACTTGTCAAATTGTGCTCAATACATTGCTTGCCAAGCTTATATAGCAAAATATTTTACAATCTATGGATTAAAATTAATGTAAAATCTTAATAGGAGCCGACCATCCTGATATATTGGGAACAACCAGCCCTCATTAAACTTTAATATTACACTTAATCTTTACTCAACTGTCATTATATCAAGGATGTGTGTTGAGATGAGGCAGTACGGCTCTCTGCCTACCCCGACAGGGAAATGGCATAATGGTATGGATGTTTGGTAAAAAAGTTGTGCTTGCCGGCATGAATGGATTAAATTGAATGGGTTTGCTTTGTTATTGTGTTGGGTTCGCTTTTTTTCTATTGTATAACACTGCTCCTCTGTGACGACATCCGTGGCCTAGTTAGCTAGATGCCTGTCTCCCAACCCAGAGATTGCGAGTTCAAATCCAGCTGGAATTCAATTTTTATTTTTTATTTTCAAATTCCTGTCTGGTTTTCACTTAAAGCCGTTTTACATCTTTCTGGTTGGTTGAAAGAGATTACCACATGGCAATAAATCCACCAGGTTATACAGTATACAACGAAAGTGTAATACAATACTGCTTGCATGTCAATATTGAATTTTATATGTAGTTATCTTTTGTATCAAGAAGGCCATTTGACTGTTGAAATCAAATAAAATATCTAAAAATTTTGAATGATTTTTTTTCAGAGGTCTTCAACTTATCTGAGGTTGGAGATATTAAAGTCGAAGACAATTGTGTCTTCGATGAATCTAACGGACGGAATATGGAAACACAAGTCGATAATAAACATGTGAAAAATGCCAACAATAGTTTGGCGTGTAATGATAAAATCACAACGCAGATTAAACTGAAAGAACATTTATCTATCTTTAAGACTGATACAGAAATTCATACGCAAGAAAAGAATCTCAGCTGTGTCAAATGTGGGGCGGAATTTTTACATGAAAGAACTTTAGTAAGCCATTTACTTAGGCATGCCAAAAAGAGACATTACAGTTGTAATACATGTGGGATGACATTCAAAATGAAAAATGGATTAACTTTACATATGAAAAGTCACAATGCAGATAGGCCATACAGCTGTGATGTATGTGGCATGACATTCAAAGTGAGACATGGATTGAAGGGACATATGAGTGTTCATTCTAAAGAGAGACCTTACCGCTGTAATGTTTGTACAGCAACATTCCAAGTGAAGTATGCATTGACCTCGCACATGAAAATCCATACTAATGAAATACCATTCAGCTGTAATGTGTCAGGACAACATTTATAATGAAGCATGGAATGAACTCACATAGGAAAATCTATACTAATGAAATACTAATCAGCTGTAATGTGTCAGGACAATATTTAAAATGAAGCATGCATTGAACTCACATATGAAACTCCATATTGATGAAATACCATTCAGCTGTAATGGTCAGGACAATATTTAAAATGAAGCATGCATTGAACTCACATATGAAAATCCATACTAATGAAATATCGTTCAGCTGTAATGTGTCAGGACAATATTTAAAATGAAGCATGCAATGAACTCACATATGAAAATCCATACTAATGAAGCTGTAATGTGTCAGGACAATATTTAAAATAAAGCATACAATGAACTCACACATGAAAATCCATACTAATGAAATACCATTCAGCTGTAATGTGTCAGGACAATATTTAAAATAAAGCATACAATGAACTCACATATGAAAATCCATACTAATAAAGCTGTAATGTGTCAGGACAACATTTAAAATAAAGCGTGCAATGAACTCACATAGGAAAATCCATACTAAAGAAATACCATTCAGCTGTAATGTGTCAGGACAATATTTAAAATGAAGCATGCAATGTACTCACATATGAAAATCCATACTAATGAAATACTATTCAGCTGTAATGTGTCAGGAAAATATTTAAAATAAAGCATGCATTGAACTCACATATGAACATCCATACTAATGAAATACCATTCAGCTGTAATGTGTCGGTACAACATTTAAAATGAAGCATGCAATGAACTCACATATGAAAATCACATATGGAAATCTATACTAATGAAATATCATGCAGCTGTAATGTGTCAGGACAACATTTAAAATGAAGCATGCTATGAACTCACATAAGAAAATCACATATGGAAATCTATACTAATGAAATACCATGCAGCTGTAATGTGTCAGGACAACATTTAAAATGTAGCATGCAATGAACTCACATAAGAAAATCACATATGGAAATCTATACTAATGAAATATCATGCAGCTGTAATGTGTCAGGACAACATTTAAAATGAAGCACGCAATGAACTCACATAAGAAAATCACATATGGAAATCTATACTAATGAAATATCATGCAGCTGTAATGTGTCAGGACAACATTTAAAATGTAGCATGCAATGAACTCACATAAGAAAATCACATATGGAAATCTATACTAATGAAATATCATGCAGCTGTAATGTGTCAGGACAACATTTAAAATGTAGCATGCAATGAACTCACATAAGAAAATCACATATGGAAATCTATACTAATGAAATATCATGCAGCTGTAATGTGTCAGGACAACATTTAAAATGTAGCATGCAATGAACTCACATATGGAAATCTATACTAATGAAATATCATGCAGCTGTAATGTGTCAGGACAACATTTAAAATGTAGCATGCAATGAACTCACATAAGAAAATCACATATGGAAATCTATACTAATGAAATACCATTCAGCTGTAATGTGTCGGGACAACACTTAAAATGTAGCATGCAATGAACTCACATAAGAAAATCACATATGGAAATCTATACTAATGAAATATCATGCAGCTGTAATGTGTCAGGACAACATTTAAAATGTAGCATGCAATGAACTCACATAAGAAAATCACATATGGAAATCTATACTAATGAAATATCATGCAGCTGTAATGTGTCAGGACAACATTTAAAATGTAGCATGCAATGAACTCACATAAGAAAATCACATATGGAAATCTATACTAATGAAATATCATGCAGCTGTAATGTGTCAGGACAACATTTAAAATGTAGCATGCAATGAACTCACATATGGAAATCTATACTAATGAAATATCATGCAGCTGTAATGTGTCAGGACAACATTTAAAATGTAGCATGCAATGAACTCACATAAGAAAATCACATATGGAAATCTATACTAATGAAATACCATTCAGCTGTAATGTGTCGGGACAACACTTAAAATGTAGCATGCAATGAACTCACATAAGAAAATCACATATGGAAATCTATACTAATGAAATATCATGCAGCTGTAATGTGTCAGGACAACATTTAAAATGTAGCATGCAATGAACTCACATAAGAAAATCACATATGGAAATCTATACTAATGAAATATCATGCAGCTGTAATGTGTCCGGACAACATTTAAAATGTAGCATGCAATGAACTCACATAAGAAAATCACATATGGAAATCTATACTAATGAAATATCATGCAGCTGTAATGTGTCAGGACAACATTTAAAATGTAGCATGCAATGAACTCACATAAGAAAATCACATATGGAAATCTATACTAATGAAATATCATGCAGCTGTAATGTGTCAGGACAACATTTAAAATGTAGCATGCAATGAACTCACATAAGAAAATCACATATGGAAATCTATACTAATGAAATATCATGCAGCTGTAATGTGTCAGGACAACATTTAAAATGAAGCGTGCGTTGAACTCACATATGAAAATCTATAAAAAAAAAATTGTTATAATTAGGGCTCCCAAAAGAAATTTTAAGCAAAAGTCAATTGAATTTCTAAAAAAAAAATATTTTCTTGTGTAAAATATTGTTATTTCAATAATTTTTTTAGATATGAAATATAATTGTATATTGAAACTGTTGAATCGATTCAAATATATATATTTAAACCAAACTATTTTCAATCCATGTCTCAATCATGTTCAGGGACTCTCTGAACTGAACTCAATTTGAAAACGAGAACAATACAGTAAAACCTCATTTAATACAATTAATTCAACCTGCAAAATTACATAAATCAAATGCAATAAAAAATAGTATTAATTCTAATTCATCTACTATGATATTGTTTAAAAAAATACACTATCTATAAGTTATATTAGAGAATAAAAAAAAATCAAAGGATAAAAAACAATGCATGAACTTTTATTTACTGTACGAACACATAATCAAATGATTAACTACTTTTTAGAAATACTGTATCCATTTTATCGTGTCATTTACGATAGCCGGCGATTGCTTTGTCCGAATTTCGGCACTCTTTCCATATTCAGTGCTCGGTGTCACCGAATGCTCGCTCGAGTTCTTTTGCAGTTAACTTCTCAACAATCTCTCCTTGTTCTTGTTCACACTCATTATTTTCTTCTTCTTCATACGCACGCTGTTCTTCTAGTTGAAGGAGATCATTTTCTCTTAGCTCTTCTGGACGTGAGTCAAGCTAATTTCTCACATTATCAGCGTCGAGTTCAATTAATTCAAGTTAATTTCCAATTGTTTGAATTACTTCAACGACATTGTCTACTGACTCATTGAAATCATTTATTTAACACTTTTATTGCAAATACAATCTGGCGAGCTTATTGCCAGGCGGCAATCTCTTCCAACCAACCAGACAAAAGTAAATGAAGCAAGTTACGTGGTCGCATAAATCATTCAAATGACTATCCATCCCTACGAAATCCATAAACACATACGTGAGCATATGCCCACTAACCCCACAAAGACGGACAATCACCCGAACACTCTTTTTCATACAAAGTGAGATATCATCGATCAAAAGGAAAGGAACGGATGGTGGAGAGGAAAGGAAAAGAAAAATCAGGAATGAAATACGTTATTTTACTAACTAGAAATTGAGAGTTTTTTCAGTCGCTTCTTAAAGCATACCAAGGACGGAGCGAGTCTTATATTGGTTTGTAACTGATTCCAGAGTCTCACTGCATGGACAGAAAGGACGATATGAAGAATGAAGAGTGAGATAAAAAATGAAGAGTGGTGAACTGGAAAGGCCAAAAGACAATCTCTGTTTGAGCGTAGCACTAATCCATGATTGGAAAGACGTTGAAAATTTTCGGCGACATAAAAGGGGGGGGCGGGACAGTTAAGGATATTATACAATAGAGACAGTATGTGAATTTGGCGTATATTTTTAACATTCAACCAGTTCAATGTCTTCTGGTATGAAGTTATATGATCGTACTTTCGTAGGTTGAAAATAAATCTTAAAGACACATTTTGAAGACGGTGTAATGTGTCCAGCTGTTTCTCTGTAACATCCAAGTAACATACGTCCGCATAGTCCAGAATCGGAAAGAGCAGAGATTGTTCGAGTAAAATGTTGGTTTTAGTTGGTAGGAATCTTTGCAACACTTTAAGGGAATGAAGGCTGAAGAAGATCCTTCGGCTTACCTCATGTATTTGATCTCGCCATGAGAGAGTGTTATCTATTAGCACTCCAAGGTTTTTAACAGTTTTATGTAATGGTATGATAGAGCCATCAAGTAATATTGGAGGAAGTAAGTCAGTGTTGAATTTACCGAGAAGCTGAGGGCTGCCAATGAGGATCGCTTGAGACTTCTTAGGATTTATGAGTAAGCCATGCTCCCCAGTCCACTTCGACATTGATTGAAGGTTTGCATTTTAAATTGTTTAAAGCCGTGTGAATGAAATTTGGATCAAAATTAATATACATCTGCAGGTCATTCGCATACAGATGATAAAAACATTTAAGAGATGATGTTATTGGGTTGATAAATATAGAAAAAAGGAGTGGAGAGAGAATTCCACCTTGGGGAACGCCTGCAGAGAGATCAGTCCATTCAGATATACGCTCTTGGTATTTACAAGATTGTTGTCTTCCCTTTAAATAACTCGAAAACCAGACAATGACCGATTCAGAGAATCGTAATGAACGCATTCGAGCCATAAGCAGATCAAAGTCTACAGTATTGAATGCATTGCTAAAATCCAACAGACATAACAATGTCAGCTGCATAAAGCTCATTCCACGTCTCACATCATCTGTTATCTTGACCAGTGCGGTAGTGGTACTATGCCCTGGACAAAGTCCTGACTGCACAGTGAGGTAAAATTTAGTGCCACACAGCTCGCATATTGGCGGTGACTTCTTCCCATGTTGAATGAATATTTTCTATTGCCTTTTTTATATCATATTTTTTACAAAACTCTGATATGTAAATTAAGTTCTCTTCCCTTGTAACTTAAATAACCAAACGATAACAGCGTGAATAGATTAATCAGGCGCTTAAAGCGGAAAATAGTATCATTTTGCTTAAGCACGCTAATTTATTTTCGTGCAAATCAAATTCGCATTAACACGTTCACTGCGTCGAACACGGCTCCCGTGCCCATACAAAATAGCCTTGAATGTTGAGTGCACTCATAAACGTCTCTCGATAAGGATTTGTCGCCGGTTTTATGTGTTTTGAAGACACGAAGGAATACACTTGTATATGATGTTTCAATAGAACGTAGAATTTGATTTTTAACAAAGTTATGGGTTTTCAAAAATTCGCTAATTTTCAGCATCTCTGTATGACATTTTATACACATTGAACGTGTTAAGCGAGGTTTTCTTGTTGATGTCATTTCAGTTAACATTTTGTCTGCCTCAAAGTGTTAGATATGAGTGGCATATGCAGCTTTAAGAAGCACTTGAAGGCAACCTTCTTTGAGAAATCCTATCTAAACTTATGTTTATATATGAACACTACACTCCAGCTAAAGCCGAATGTGTTATTATCACATATTGGAAGATCTACAAAGGTTTTTTTGCTGTTTGTCTTTCCTTGGTAAATTTTCTGCGGTTTTCTATTTTTTAAACTTATGCAGATGCTGGGATGTTTCTAATCTAATGGCCAAAGCCACCACCTTATCCTTACACTCAACAAATGTGCATGGTCGAGCGGTTATACACTGGACTTCCTTACAGAAGGTCACCAGTTCAAACCCCGCACTGTACTGCTCCCTTCGAATGCCACAGACATGTTTCATAAATAATCCAAGATAGCCAATCAAATTTCTATCCGATAAATTAATCCAAGTTTGTTTCTAATTGTGTAAATTTTTTCTTGAATCTTTGAAAAAACTATAGTTTTGCTTTGCGGTGCCATGTTTTATGTAAAGGAAAAATAAGTAAATAAAACACTTATTTTATATTTTTGTGTTAACCACTGGTTTATTTTTGGATTTACTACCGGTTTCGAAGATCGCCGTCTTCTTCAGAGGAAGGTAAACTAAATTGCTAAAAATACATTTCCTGTACAAGTGTAAATAATATAAGAGGAATGAGGTAGGGGGAGAGATGTGATTCAATGGTAAATGGGGCGGGGAAAAATTAAAACGAAAATGAATCTTTCGGGCAGGCCAGGGTCTGGATATCCAAGGGGGTAGATTTTAAATAGGAAACATATTAAGCAGAGGGTTATACCAAACGATTGTCAGACCCGCACTCCTCTATGGCTCCGAATGCTGGACGATGTATAACTCTTACTCTAGGCAACTAGAAACTGCTGAAATGCGCATGCTAAGATGGTCAGCTGGTGTGTCCCTAAGAGACAAAACAAAAAGCTCACGCATTCGTGGAAGCCTAGGTGTTACAGACATCAACAGTAAGATGGAGGAGAGGCGGATGGATTGAGATGGTATGGGCACGTTGGACGCAGAGCACCCGATCACATTGTGAACCAGGCAATCTCCATGGATCTTCCTCGAATAACAACCGGAGGAAGACCAAAGAATTCATGGGTGGTGCAAAAAGATAACCTGATGCAGAGGCACGGCCTGGGGGACGTAGTCCGGGACAGAAGAGCATACAACCTGAGGACGAGGAGAGCTGACGACCCCAACCGTCTTCGCAGACAGTGAGTTGGGATGGAGCCAAGGAGAAGATTAAGCAGAGGGTTATTAATAAAATTAGTTTGTTTGTTGATGATATTTAGACTTGATTTTATACACTTTCTAATCTCGAGAATTTCCAAATTGTCAAGCTGCAATCCCCCTCGACTTATGTGTAGAATCCGCAAACCACGATTGATATCGAAAGAATAGTTATTTTCAATGAGGTGGTTAGCGCACTCGATGAGGTGGTTAGCGAAAAATTATTGTTGTTCGGGGGCATCTTCAATTTTCGTATCGTGTAAATTTCTTCGACGACATTATCTACTCATTGAAGCCGGTAAAATAATTTGCACAGTGAGGTAAATTTTTCTGCCATACGTTTCACATAATACTGGCAGTGACTTCTTCCCATACTGAATGAATATTTTATATCCAGGGGTAGGTGAGGAGGGCAAACGATAACCGCATTAACTGATTAATCAGGCGCTTAAAGCAAGAAATAGTATGATTTCACTTAAGCGTTTCGCTTCGCGTTAAGTTAGGTTTCCTCGCATCACAAATTAACTTTAGGGGCTGACTCTGGCAACATTAAGAGAAGGAAAGAGGAGAACTGCTATTTGTGGGTAAAAATAAAAGGATTAAATTTTATTATTTGCTATAAATTCTAATGGGATAGGATTACTCTAAGGACAATATTGTTTATTATGGGTTTACCCCCAATGTCGGTGCATTGGGGGTAAACCCATAATCAACTATTTTCAAACTTTTGAGAGCATTCAATTTCCTGGAATTGTTAATCAGGTGTCATAGCTTTCTTCGAAAAAGGATATCCTGTCTAATAGCAATGGTCTGCCATTGCTAAAAGGACATTAAAATTTAATTAAACTAGATTAACCCTTTAAGTGCCGGAAGTTATTAGTATGGCCGTACCCAGCAGGCCGGGATTTTTTTCAACAAAAATAAAACCTAAAAAATTTATATTTTTTGTATACAGATATAAAGGATATTATGAAAACTTACTAAATATATACACCGTGGGGCGTTTGAGCTGCCGTTCACTCGGAAAAACACAGTTTAAATATTCACAAAATGTCAGGGTTGTCACAGCTTGACACAGAAAACACGTTAACTTATAAATATAGTGGAATATATAATATACTTTGTAAACTAAAATCAACAAATTATCTGTATGTTGTATAATAAAGCGCAAAAGGTAAATAAACTATAAAATAAAACTGTAAAAAGTCTATATAAATGTCGTATTATGCCGCAAAAATACCGCCAATAACCAAAGAATACATGAAAACACACTTTATAAATAAATATTTTGAAAAATTAACAAAAATAACGCACAAAAGTTAAAAATCAACAATTGAAGAAAACTACAAACGAAGTCATTATAAATCATCGCAATTACGTCGCAAAAAACTGTAGTCGGTAACCCTGTATCAGAGACACGTATTGACTGTCAGTGAAAGCTTTTAGAAAGATGACTGTAACTTTGATAATATCGGTAAATTGTAATATTTAAGTATTTCTTGACCATCCCAATAGATGTCACTATGTGTTATAATTTATAAATTATTACAATTGGATTTGATATTGGCTTGCGACAAGCTCAAAGGAGAGCACGTTCATTTTGTATGGCCGGCCTGGCGAGCACTGAATCGGAGAGCGCGTCAACACGCTCGTGGCAGTGAACCGGTTAAAGAAAAAATAAGTTTATACAAATCATATGTATGCTAGTTTGTAAAATTCATTTAGTAAATAATAGATTGAAAAATACCAGATGCTTTACCAAGAATATACAAAAACTGTTATATAAATATGGATAAAAATCGTAAAATAATATAGTAACGTCTGTTATTTGGATTTTTCTTCATCTGGACCATCTTCTCCATTTAGCCCAGATAATCAATACTTAGAGGAGCAATGTACAAATTTCTGCACCTGATCATCCAAGGCCAAATTGAAGGCTGAAGAGGTGTTGGCAGGAGGCAAATCTCCTGGCTCCGCAATATATGTGATTGGACTGGTATAAGGAGCGTTGGGGATCTTTTTCGGGCTGCCGGTGACAAAGATGCCTACTCTCAGGTGATAGTCAAGGTTGAGGGACTTGACATGACACTGGGAAGAAGAAGAATCGATAAACAATGTGTAATCATGTAACATGTGTAATTACATGCTAATGTATTGTTTAATTCGTGTCTCTTTACATTTACAGTAGAACCTCTGTTCCAGAAGGCTGTTCGAAAACCGATTTGTTTAAAAACTGAATAAATTTTTTCCATGAGAAGTAATGTAGATTGGATTAATCCGTTCCAGACTCCCATAAATACACAGCGCGGCAATACAATAAATAGATTAAATAAATGAAAATTAAACTGCACTTTCCCTGTACTGAGGAGAGGAGAGCTGATGGCGTATAAGTGGAAGGTGGTGAGGCAGGTGGAGAGAAGGAGAGATGGTATTGTTGGGAAAGGGAGTCACCTTACGTAAAAACGTCAGGTGACTGTCCTGAGGTTGTTTCTGTTTTCTGTCCCCAAAAAAACCTGTCCAATGAGGTTTGTTTTTGCCTGCATTTTAGAATTTTTTTTAAGTGAAACAAGGCATTATCATGAAAATGTATGTACGAGATGAGAGATGTTCCATTGTATTTTTTTATATAAAATACTTGTTTTAATTTTTTTTTGTAATTCGTTTAGTCCAACACTGTTTATACCACTTTATATAACGGTATAACCCTACCGGTTTCAAGGTTTTCACCTCATCATAAGGGGAGCACAAACAAGACTTAGAGAAGAAGGAGGTAAGGAGACTTGTTTGTGGTCCCCTAATGGGGAGGTGCAAACCTTGAAGCTGATAGGGTTATACCGTTATATACCATAAAGTGGAATAAACAGTGTTAGACGAAATAAATTACAATGCCTTGAAACATCCACAATGTTAATGCCTTAATTATAAATAATATATTATTTATAGTTAACGCATTAACATGGAGTCTTGTTTGTGCTCTCTTGATGATGAGGTGAAAGCCTTGAAACCGGTAGGGTTATACCGTTACAAAAAAGTGGAATAAACAGATAAATATTTGATAAAAACAAATTACAAATAATATATTGTTTTAAATTTTTTTTTATTATTGTTATAAGGTAATATTTATTAATAAATAAATAAATTACACACTCTTAATTGGCATCAATCATTCACTCCCATGCCTATGTGGATACCTCCAAAAGCTCCTCATTTCTCTCTCTACACTGTCGAAAAGTCACCTTGTTACAATCACCCACTCCCATGCCTATGTGGATACCTCCAAAAGCTCCTCATTTCTCTCTCTACACTGTCGAAAGTCACCTTGTTACAATCATCCACTCTCATGCCTATGTGGATACCTCCAAAAGCTCCTCATTTCTCTCTCCACACTGTTGAAGAATCACCTTGTTTCATAGTTTTTTTTCGAAGAGTTACCTTGTTACAATCATCCACTCCCATGCCTATGTGGATACCTTCAGAAACTCCTCATTTCTCACTCCACACTATCGAAGAGTCACCTTGTTACAATCATCCACTAACGTGCCTATGTGGAGACCTCCATAAGCTCCGCATTCCTCACTCCACACTGTCGAAGTCATCTTATTACATAGTTTCTTAACATTTCAAAATTCAATAATACAAAAGTCCCCTCTCTTCCTCCAGAGTGTGTTGTAAATTCTTGGCGTAAGAAACTCCATGATCTTCCTCCCAACCTCCATGTCCCTCCTCCCAAACTCCATGAGCCTCTCAAACTCCATGATCATCCTCCCAAACTCCATGCCCCTCCTCCCAAATGATATATGAAGTGAGTTTAAATTTATGAAATGTTTCATATTTAACTTTATAGAAATCATACATACATACTTTGTAGAAATCATACATACCATCACGCCGTGTCCCTTGCGGGGTAGGCAGAAAGAACAGATCTCGCAACTTTCATCTCTTCTACATTCATACATCAGTGGAATAAACAGTGTTTGATAAAAATAAATTACAATTCATACATCACATATTATTTGTACTTCTCACGTTTTCCTCGGTCCACCTCTTGCACGGTCACCTCGTACTTCAGACTTGTTACATTATCTTAGTCATTCTTTCATCATTCATTCTTTCCACATGTCCAAACCATCTTAAAGCTCATTTGTTCATCTTACTTAAAACGTCCATTTTATCCATGCATTCATTTCTGATGTCTTCATTCCGTCTTCTTTCATACATTGACATTCCACAAATTTTAATCAATGTAAGCATCTCTACAGTATTAATCTTACTCTTATCCTTCTTCTGCTAAGTCCAAGTTTCACTTCCATACATTAAGGGTGGCATAAAGACACTTATGGTATTTTAGCGATACCATGATTTGTTTTGTATTTAAAATAAAATACGTCGATTCAGGAATGCGAAAAAGTGAGAGTGAATAATCGATAAATAGTAAACAGCGATGAATGGTCAAGTGAATAATAATAAGTGCTCTTTATTTGTCGATAAGTAGGTATATATACAATTTCAGAACGGGGCGCGTGAATGCGTCCGCAGTATATCTTGATCTCACTCCTGTGCGTGCCGAGGTGGTCGCAGACGTTGCCAATGATATATCATGGGTAGAATATTTATTGCCGAAACGGTGTGACAACGCGATGCGTTCTCTTTCTACCGTGGAATGCGACGTAAATATTATTTGCGTGTAAACAATATTGACGTTCTGGTATGTGATCTTTGTACATATTCAAAGGTTGATTCATCGGTCGTTGACCGTGCATGTTGACAATATTTAGGGATGTCGGTATTCCCTACAGTATTATCATTTTGGGTACTGTTGATATTGCGCAGTTTTTGTTGTATATAACATTAAGTTCTCCGTTTACCTTGTTTCCTGTCGCTACACTTCTTTCAATGTAAAACTCCGTATTAGAATATTTAACAAGGGATATTTCTTTTTATTGTGAGGTGCATGGCCGTGCAGTAACTCACTAGACCTCCGTGCCAAAATACGCCACTTCGAATCCCACGTTGTGCTTCACACCTTGAATAACATGAGAATTTTTCACCAGACAGTATCAAAGTCTACACGAGTATTTTGGTGCCATCTTAGATGTATGAGATGAATACATGGAGTGACAATGTATGACTGAATACGGAATGAAGTAATAAATAAAATGAAGAATAGCACATTGATATGGTTTCAGTATTGAATTGTATTACACTTTCGTTGTATACAGTACAATCTGGCGGGCTTATTGCCATGTGGCGATCTCTTCCAACCAACCCAACAGATGTTTAAGTATGAATAAATGAAGAATAACTAACAAAACAGATGTATAGTGCACACCTGAGTGGAAGGCGTGTGAAAGGAAGACCAATGAAAGTATGGTTAGATCAAGTGAATGATATTATGAAAGTAGGAAACTTAAAAAGTCGGAGAAATACGGAAGAGGCTAAAGATATGTCAAAATAAGAAAGTCTGGCATTCTGTTCTCATTGCCTACTCCGACGTGATGGTATGTCTGTATTTTTGGCCCAGTATACCTATGATTTAGGTCATATCTGTGCTCTGATCTTATCACTGTGGTGTACCATCGGATCCAGTACAGCGATGTGATCAGTGAGTTTGCTGGTGTGCAACAACTCATTTACAGAAGAGAAAATAAAGGTAGTCCAATAGTTTGGTTGTATCCACGGGGGGGGCTGAGGCGTACCCTAATGCAAGGAAATAATTTAAATGTCTGTCTTTCCACGGAGGAAGGTGACCAACGATGTTGCCAAGTCGACAGCTGGGCCTCTAGGCAGGCTAGATGTAAAATGTGTAGTGAACATGGCTTTAAAATTCTATAGACAGCAAGGCAAGCTTACGAGTATTCCTCCGTTGAGAATCACCAACAAATGTGCCTCTGAAGGGTCCTCCGATTCTTTGGACACATTGCTCGTAGCCAAGGAGACAGTTTGAGAGGATTGCGGTCACTGAAAGCGTAGAGAGACGACACAGAAGAGAAAAGACACAAAGCGTTGGACTGACCGAACGAGAGATGCAACAGGATTGCCTTTAACTGTTGCTCTTTCAATTGCGGAGTACAGGGATGGATAGAGACAATAGATTATCACAGGAGTTACGATCAGTCATAAACTTCTTCTTCTCCCTGGCTCCATCCCAACTCACTGTCTGTGAAGACTGTTGGGGGTCAGCTCTCCTCGTCCTTAGGTTGTATGCTCTTCGTCCCCCAGGCCGTGCCTCTGCATCAGGTTATCTTTTTGTACCACCCATGAATTATTTGGTCTTCGTCTGGTTGTTATTCGAGGAAGATCCATGGAGATTGCCTGGTTCACAATGTGATCGGGTGCTCTGCGTCCAACGTGCCCATACCATCTCAATCCATCCGCCTCTCCTCCATCTTACTGTTGATGTCTGTAACACCTAGGCGTCCACGAATCCGTGAGCTTTTTATTTTGTCTCTTAGGGACACACCAGCTGACCATCTTAGCATGCGCATTTCAGCAGTTTCTAGTTGCCTAGAGTAAGAGTTATACATCGTCCAGCATTCGGACCCATAGAGGAGTGCGGTTCTGACAATCGTTTGGTATACTTTTCCTTTTAACTTTACTGGCATTTTCGGATCACATAGAACTCCCGTCATTGATCTAAACTTCATCCATCCCACACTAATTATATGTGTTACATCTGCTGCACATCCTCCATTGCTGTGGATGAGTGACCCAAGATACTTACGATCAGTCATAAACTATATAACAGAAAGGATGCAATAATTAATAAAGATATTTTATTATATTATTTATTAAGCGTATTTTATAAAGTTTATAATTCAAATTAATGTAAAATTACAATTGATAAGTAAAAAAATAATTATAGTCAAATTGTATACATAATACAACGGAAGTAGATTAATTACATTAAAATATATTATTTATAGTTAAGGCATTAACACTGCGGTGGTTTCAAGACATTGTCATTTGTTTTATCAAACACTGTTTATTCCACTTTATATAACGGTATAACCCTACCGGTTTCAAGGCTTTGGGAGGGGGAGGGAACGGGAGTGAGATTTTGGGAATATATGTGTTTGCCAGATGTTCATCCCAATGCACTGACTTGGATATTTCTATGCAAAAATGGAATACTTATTTATTTATTTATTTAACACTTTTATTGCAAATACAATCTGGCGGACTTATTGCCAGGCGGCAATCTCTTCCAACCAACCAGACAAAAGTAAATGAAGCAAGTTACGTGGTCACATAAATCATTCAAATGACTATCCATCCCCACGAAATCCATAAACATATACGTGTGCACATGCCCACGAACCCCTACAAAGACGGACAATCACCCGAACATTCCTTTTCATATAAAGTGAGATATCATCAATCAAAAGGAAAGGAAGGGATGGTGGAGAGGAAAGGAAAAGAAAAATCAGGAATGAAACACGTTATTTTACTGACTAGAAATTAAGAGTTTTTTCAGTCGTTTCTTAAAGCATGCCAAGGACGGAGCGAGTCTTATATACTTAGCAACAGTGGTTTGTATAAACTTTTATGTGCTGACTGCGATAATTTCTATACAGGAAAGACAGGAAGATCATTTGAAAAGAGTTGTCGTGAACACAAATCCGACTTAACAAATCCTCTAATTTATTCTGAAACGGCTAATCATTGTTACCGTGAAAACCACACGCTTTCTATCGATGATGCCAAATTCTTACATATCAGTAGCAACGGAAATACATTAAACAGATTAGAGGCTCTGGATATTTCTAAGTCAATGCAACAAGGTGAACATCTGGCAAACACATATATTCCAAGAATCTCGCCGCTGCTCGCTGCAAGTTGTCTCCTGTCTCCCTCCACCCACAGTCTCCAACCCAAATGTTTACCGTTAGATGTGTGTATGTCAGTACCAGTTCGAACAGAATTCAATCTTGTTTGTGCTCCCCTGAAGATGAGATGAAAACCTTGAAACCGGTACGGTTATACCGTTACATAAAGTGGAATAAACAGGGTTTGATAAAACTAATTATAATTTACTAAAATAATCGGTGAGTGTCGAAGAAATCGTTCATAATAAAATAACATGCCGGTGTACTCCGATTGTCTCATTTCAGGTGTGCCATCGGATCCAGTACACCGGTGTGGATGGTGAGTTTGCTGGTGTGCAACAGATCACTTACTTAAAGAGGAGAAAAAAAAGAAGAAATAAACTAAATCACCACGGTACAGCTTCCCTTTCCACCTGAATTGACGTTGGAATGGCGAGAGGATCCTCGACTACGAGGCCTCCCAGCAACGATGTGTATGTCGGGTACCAGTTTAAACATATTTCAGTCTTGTTTGTGCTCCCCTGATGATGAAGTGAAAATCTTGAAACCGGTAGGGTTATACCGTTATATAAAATTAAATAAACAGTTTTTGATAAAACTAATTACAATACACTAAAATAGTGGTGGGTGTCGAAGAAATCGTTAATTTAAAAATAAAAATGTATGTTTTAGACCTTGGCCACACAGGAAGGAGCCTCGCTTGATGCTAAGAGCTATGTTGCGAGTTAGGCGACATATCCTAGCGAACCAACGTACCGTATACTATCGCAGTGGCCACACTGCACGCTTCGCGCCACATTGCATGATGATTAGTCATCGAGTGAATCTCCTAGCGAACAGACATGTTGGTTAATTTACCATACAAGATGGCGGAAGTTTTAATGACAGCTGTGTATAAAAGGGAGCCTTTGTGGAACCCATTGAGCAAATTATACAAAAATGTACCTGTAATAAAATCACTTTGGAATGAAGTTGCACAGGAAGTAAATAAAGATAAGGTAAGTTGTAATGGAATTGGTTAGTTTTGAGAGTGGCATCGTTTGTTGACTCAACCGCTCCCAACTGTCAAATGAATTTGTGCGTAGCACTTTGGTGTGGCAAGGCATGAAGTCACCTAGTATATGAGTAAAATATAGCTTGGCAACTTACGAAGCACTTTGGTGTGGCCTCGGCCTTAGTGATTATGTACGCTCTGTAGTGTTTATTAACTGGGGTTAAGAAAACTTAATTTAAAATAAAACTTTTTGATTATCGCAAATCAATGAATTACAACATTTTGACGTGCATAGATTGTCATTCTTCTTGCTTTCACACTTCAGAGCTAACAGAAGGCAACATAACCGCACGGTGGACAGCATATCCTCCTTATCTTCTAGTCAGGATCACTTCCGTAGTCCTAGTGTTCTTCGATTCCCAATATTTCCTCTGGATGCTACCAGTACATCTTCAGGGATTTCTTCCGTCCTGTTGTTTTGACGTTTCTATCAGTTTGCCATTTGTAAAATGTGCATTACCCACTCTAAGGCTAAGGCCACACCAAAGTGTATCGCTAGATGCTAGGTGACTTCATGCCTGGCCACAACAAAAAGCTTTGCACAAATTCATTTGACATTTGGGAGTGGTTGAGTCAACAAACGATGCCACTCTCAAAACTAACCAGGAAGTTACTTCTCTCAGAAAATTTAAAATTTCCAACATCTCAAATTGTTAATGTTATCTAGAAGTATGGAATGGAGAGTTTCAACTTTTCTACAAAGAATTACGGAAATATGATGAAAATTTTTGTAGTTATTTGAGATGCAATATTTGATGAAAGTAAGTTTATTGAACATATAAATTGTTTAGGCATGGCAGATTCTACCTATAGGAAACATACAATAACAATAATGGAATTTTTCAACATTAAAAATAAATTCAACATTAAAAAGTACAAATAAATATAAGTACAAGTACAAATAAATATAAGTACAAGTAAATATAAGTACATTTGCTCGATGGGTTCCACAAAGGCTCCCTTTTATACACACCTGCTATTAAAACTTCCGCCATCTTGTAAAATCACTCGGTGACACAATCAAATTAACCAACACGTCTCTTCGCTAGAAGACTCGCTAGGTGACTAATCGTCACGTAGCGTGGCGCGAAGCATGCAGTGTGACCATTGCGATAGTATGCGGTGCGTTGGTTCGCTAGGATATGTCACCTAGCTCGCAGTGTAGTTCTAAGCACCAAGCGAGGCTCCTACTTTCTTTATCACTTTGACTTTGGATTTCGCAATCGGGAATCTTTGTCTTTATATAAATTTTAATTTTCTGTCTCTTTCTCTTTATGTAAATTTTAATTTTCTGTCTCTTTATGTAAATTTTAATTTTCTGTCTCTTTCTCTTTACGTAAATTTTAATTTTCTATCTCTTTCTCTTTATGTATATTTTAATTTTCTGTCTCTTTCTCTTTATGTAAATTTTTATTTTCTGTCTCTTTATATAACTCTAAAAACCACTGCACAAATTCTTTGAATCCGTTAATATAAGCTAATTCTGTCAATACTTGACCATTTATATTCTTTGCATGCATAAAAATTCTAATATCATCCTTAAACGATTTTCTGTACTGTACAATCGATTCCATATTTTTATATTTTACCAATTCAAACATTCGATTTACGAGACTTAAAACATTTGATATTTCGACACTAGTCGAATAGTTAGCGGGAGTCTTTTTATCTTTGTCTAAACACTCGTAACATGCCCCATTTTCAAGTAATAATTTAACAATCTTAACACGATTGTTTTTCACAGCGATGTGGAGTGAACTAGAACCGGACACTAAAGTTTTTAAATTAGTAAAATCGCTAACGCTGATATATTCAATATCGCGAGCGTGTTCTAATAATATCTGGACTAATTCTTCATTTCCTTTAGTTACAGCTGTATGCAATGAGGAGTTCCCCTTTTTTGTAGTTTTAGAAATATCTGCTCCATATTCTAAAAGTATTTTGACAATTTCTACGTTGTTATAATTTATAGCGAAATGCAAAGGAGTTATTCCTTCCGAATTCACCGTATTAACATTCATTCCCGAATCTAATAAATCTTTCAATGCCTCTGCATCATCACCTTTCCTGATAATCTCAAATAGTTCTTTGCGTATATTTCGTAAATATTCCTCGCAATGGTCTTTTCCCAGTTGTTGATATACATTCATTACAACCTCTTTCGAAATCAAAACATGCGGATGATCTGGTCCTATGATTCTGTCTATCGTATCAAATCCATCTTCGCTGACTTTGAGTTTATCTTGAAAAGAAACATCGTCCATTTCAAAGTATTTAATTATTTCAATTTTCGTAATCAACGTATTGTAGTGGTTCGGACCGTAGACTCTCATTTGAATTTTATAAACTTCTTTTGTTAATTCGAGTGCTTTTTTAAATTTACGCTTTTTAAAATATACACCGGCCATATTCTGTTTTACTTTCAATGTATCTAAACTCTCAAAACCTAAAGATTTTTCATAGAAATCATAAACTTGTTTAAAAGCATCTAACGCTTTCTCGTATTCCTCCTGTTCGATAAAATTCACGGCGATATTATTTAGCATTATTATCGGTTTTATATGACACTCGCCGTAAATTCTCTTTAATTTATCTATAATTTCGTAATTCAATTTGTTTGCCTCGTCATATCTACGTAACATACTTAACAATATAGCCTTTTCATTTTGTAAATCCAAAATGAATTCATGGTCTGTTCCTAATGTTACCGTTCTATAAATTTCTTCGATAATCTGCAACGCATCGTCGTGTCGCCCGAGAGCTTTGTATAATGAAGCTCTGAATTTCTTTAAACGTATTATAAATATATTATCATCTGGAAACATGTCTTTCTGTACGGAATATATTTCTTCCGCTATATCGAGACTTCTTTTATATTCGGTTTGTTGTTCGAACAATTTTGCTATATCTAATTTAATACCCAACACGATAGGATCATTCTTGTGAAATATCTCTTTCGACATCTTTAAAGAGCTTCGGAGAATATTCAAAGTTTCTCCACAAAATTCATTTAGAATATTTATCTTTTTACGTAATAATCGTATCAATTTATCTATTTTTTTGTATTTATTATAAATTGCGAAAATTGTCAATGATTTGTTTTCTTTATTACGTGCGTTCATTAACATCTTTAGTCTAGACTGTTCTTCTATCGTTTCGATACTATACAAAATATCGCTTTTATTTTTTTTTATTCCTTCGAAAGAGTTGTGTACGAGACTCAGAATATTTTTAATATCGTCAACTTCGGCATATTGTTGGGGTGATTTACCGTTTGCATCCAATATATCATAAATAGCTCCGTTGCTTAGTAAAGACACGACTATATCTGTGTGACCATATTTGGCTGCGTAGTGTAGTGGTCTGCTGTCGCCCTTTCCGCGAACATTCAGATTTGCACCGTTACTCAGCAGGTACTCAACAATTGCCTTGTTTCCTTTCCAACAGGCCAAATGTAAAGGACTTACGTAATCAACATTTAACGCATCTACAAAAGCACCTAAAGCTATAGAATCTTGCACTTCCGAAAGGAATTCGTGTTTTATAGCTGTAAACAAGTGTTTAGTTGCGGTGAATAAGTTAATTATTCCTAAATTATTGGACAATTGTTCCGGTTTTAATTGGGAATTATCTGAAGGGTTATAAATAGCGCCGTTCCTCAATAGCACTTTTATTATATTCAAAGAGTTCACATCTGCAAAAGCTGACATATGAATGGGTGCTACTCCTGTTGCATCGCAGATATTAACATCAACACCTTTATCTATGATATATTGAACCATGTCTATAGATCCACTTGTAACAGCATAATGAAGGAGTGTTTTCTTTTCTAAATCCACTTCTTCGATACTGATACCACCATTGATGAAACATTCTACAGCATCTTTATGACCTCTTTTGATTGCAACGTGTATAGGCTTACAACCTATCGAATCCCTCGCGTGAATATTGGCCCCTTCAGATATTAAATACTTTATCTTTTCAACATTTCCACGATGTGCCACAATATGTAGAGCTGTAGCACCGTCGCTGTTTTCTATATTAATGTTAGCAGAATCTTCTTTTTTAAGAATTTTCGTAACTTCCAGATCCTCCATATATAGCGAAAGCAAGAAAGGATCTATAATGGATTCGGTTAAATTATCTTCGGCACCGAATGTTTTCAACAATTTAATAATATCAATATTTCTTGATAGTATAGCAATATTTAACAGTGTTCCCGTTGTGGAGTGTGGTATGTTAGGATCAGCCCCATTTTCCAACAATAACTGTACAATATTTTTGTTCCCTTTCATAATAGCTGGATACAATGCGGTGTAACCACATTCATTAATGCAATCAACTTGTATTCCTTTATTGAGTAATTCATTGACAATAGTCACGGAGCCATGATAAGCAGCTTGATGTAGAATTAAAGGATCAATAAAGATATTTTCTCTTTTGAGAAAATCTTTTACGATATCATTTAATCCTAACTGAACGGCCATTCCCAGGGCTTGACCGTTCCCGGCGTTAATGTCAGCTCCTCCATCGATCAAAATTTTTACGAAATCTTTCTTATTATACTGAATCGCTACTGTTAAAGGAGCCAATCCGGTTTTGTCGCTCACACCGAGATCAGCTTTATTATCTATTAATAATTTCGTAATATCCATTTGATTTGTAGCTATTGCGATGAACAATGGAATATATCCAGATTCATTTATAGCATCTTTGTCAGCACCTTTTTGTATTAAAGTTTTCGCTGCTTCAAAGTTATTGAAAACAATTGCAATATGTAACGGAGTAGAACCTGTATTGTTTCTTCCGTCTATATTAGCATTTGCATCGATTAACAATGTAACGATGTCGTGTTTGTCAGGATATTTGGCTGCTAAATGTAAAGGTGTTAACGCAAATCCATCGCCGATATTAACATTACATTTATCAATCAAAAATTTTATAATTTCTCTATGTCCAGTTTCAATACCTAGATGCAAAGCTGATAAATGATCATTTTGCAACATATTTAACACCTCAGTTTCTTCGGACAACATCTTTACAACCTGAAAATTTCCTCCAATAACCGCGTAATGAAAAGGTGTATCACCATTAAGATTTACGCTATCTGCTTTACTTCCACTATTTAGAAGAACTCTAACAATATCCTCATTTCCTATAAGAGAACTCCGATGTAACGGTGTATTCCTATTTACGTCTCTCAATTCGATTGAAGCTTCATTACTGAAGAGATAATTAACTATTTCAAAGTGTCCATTTCCAGCAGATAACAGCAATGGGGTCTCATTTTTTAAGTTCAAAACGTCGATATCGGAATCAGCTTTTACAAGCATTTTAACAATACTTAGTTTCCCTTCTTCAGCAGCAACATGTAGAGGTGTATACATCGTATTATTCTTGATGTTCAAATCTACTTTAGGATTTTTTATTAATAGTTCAACAATAGATTCGTTACCATTTTTTACAGCACAGTGTAGCACTGTTTCTTTATAGAGATCCACAGCATCAACATAAGCCCCATTCTTAATTAAAATCTCTACGACTGTCTTATAACCATTGGTCACTGCTACGTGTAATGGTGTCTCGTTAAACTGGTTCTTTGCGTTAACATTTAAATTCATTTCAAGCAAAAATTCTATTATCTCTTTCGAACCTACATTCGCGGCACAATGAAGAAAATTGTCTTCATTATTAATTCGATTTATACTTTCCTCTTTTTTAAATAGAATCTTAACTATATTGATATTCTTATTCTGAATGGCATAATGCATCGGCGTGAACCCGTTAATATCTTTCGAAGAATCAGCGTTGTTGTTCGAAAGAAACTTTACAACATCTTCATTATTATTTATTGTGGCAATATGCAATGGAGTCCTAAAATAATTATCCATTTCGTTTATCTTTAATCCTACTTGAATTAAATATTCCACGACATTATCCGTACCATACTCTGCCGCTATATGCAATGGACTCTGACCATAAATATCTTTAATTTCAATTTTAATACCTCGATCTTTAAGATAGTTTAATACGTCAACGTTAGGACCTTTCGCTGCAAAATGTACAGCTGTACGTGAATCGTTTTTTGTTTTAAAGAATATATCTCCCCCATTATCTATAGATTTTATCAAATCTCTCAAACAACCTTCTGTTAGAGCTTTTAACAATGAGTTTTGTAACTCTAAAATCTTCAAACTCTCGTCGTATTGTCTTTTTATTTCATCGTAACTTTTTTTACGAATTCTTCCTTCTTGCTCGGAAGTTTTAATATCTATCGCGCACGAAACGATGGCTATCTGAGGAGTGCTCGGTAAAATATTTTGTAAAATATTTCCGTGGGCTAAATGAATACGTAGATTTTTTCCTATCAACGAAGGAACACTTTCATCCAGTAAAAGAGTATTATCATCGAGAGTCTTTTTCCCCTCTCCTGAAAGAGAGAGAATATCCAATAAAAGAATTTCTACCGCAAATTGTAATATTTTATCTTCTTTGTAAAATGAATAATCGAGACAAAGTTCTTTTTTAGATAGTCTATTAGCGACTGTAAATTTCTCTAATATTTCTTTTCTTTCTTTAAGAAGATCTTCGTTATTTTGCGACGAAGGAATATTTTTCGTTACGGCAGATTTTTTTTTACGTTCCCTTTTTTCATGTATTTTCTCTTGAAGATTATTCAAACATACAATATTGTCGGTTTGTAGAGCTTCTAAACACAGAGTACTCGTAATTTTCTCAAAAAGTTTTAATAAATCTTCAACTTCAAGCGTATCCCTATATCTGTGGAATATTTCAAAAAGATGTGGCACGATAGACTTCTCGGCAGCTCGAACGTTTGTATCTTCCCAACAATTAGTATGGTACAGTGTGTCGAGAATACTTTTTAAAGATTTTATCATATCGGCGAGATCTGATTTCGTTAGATCTATAAATAAAGTGAAACTTTTCAATTTTTCAACGGCGCCCTTAAAGTTCTTACAATCTTTTATTGTATTTCCTTTTTTCGATTTAATTATATCGTCAATTTTTCGCAAATTAATATCTACATTTTTTTCACCGATAATTTTTTTAATATCTTCTATAAACTGATCAACTCTTTTCGTTTCTATATATTTCAAGTTCATTATAATATGATCGAAATCTATATCTTTCAACACTCTAATCATTTCTAACGTTTCTTCAATATTGTCGTTGTTAATAATTCCTTCTAAAACACTTTGCAAAGTCGATATTTTCATTCTATAAACGACACCTAACGTTGCATCTTTTATTTCTTTCATTTCACTCATTAAATTTTTATAGAAAAATAAATCATTTTTTTCTTCCATCTCAGTTCTTTTAGTCAAAGAATAAGAATGAGATAATGCGTCACGTACATTTTTTAATACTTCCCGAGTTTCAAGGGGAACTGACAAAAGTACCTGTTGAGCTATTTCTTCACTAAGATTTGGAGAGTCTACAGTGCATTTTAGATATTCCCCAACTAGTTGTAAACATCTTATGACAGCGAGACGTCCCTGTTGAGACTCTGTGTCCATAGATAAACACAATTCTATGCTATCTACCATTTGATCTAAAGAATAAATATCTTTGCATTTATTAAAATCCTCGTATAAAGATTCAAACTTCGGAGATGATTCTTTTATATTAGTTATTATATCTTTACGTTTCAATGCAAAATTTAAACGTTTCCCTACATTTTTCAAATCACCTTTTTCACTATCTAATTTCTCGGAGAAATATCTTAAATGCTTCAAAAGTTTTTTCTTATTTAAGATAGTTCTATAAAATATATTGTTCGAATCCATCTTCGAATAAGAAATCACAAATAGGACAAGACAAAATTCAATCTCTTCCCACGGTAGTCTCGCGTACGAAGAATTCATTTGTTTTTTCAATATATATAAATTTTTAACAAGAAACGAAATGTTGAACAGCAATTTAGAATCCACACACCTCTTGTTGTCGTCATTTTGAATAATCGTACGGACCACTTCTTGAATTAACGTGATTCTTTCTTCAACGCTGCAAATGATAGATATATCTTTGATATTCACTTCGTCTAAACACAAATTCATTTCTATAATTTTATTTTCCACGTAAAACTGCAATTCATCTTTAATAGGGATGCACTTTAATTTAATTTCTTCGTAGGTTTTACAAAGGACTTTTTCTAAATCATTAAATCTAGATGTGGTCCAAGTTTTTGACAATTGCTCGATTAACTCCAAATTGTTCCAACGCAACGCATAGTAAAATGCATTGTGACCATTGTCATCGACATCATCAAGTCGTGATACATTTTTGTTACAAAATAAATTCATAAGCGCTTCATCGCTGAGAATATATTCCAAAATTCTTAGTTTATTATATTTGCAAGACAGTATTATCAAATTGGTATTTCGTATTGGACAAAGTGGATCGTTATTATAAACGAATAAATCTTCCATTCTTTTAGCACTTTGAATATCTCTAACAATTCGTAATAAATCTTTAAGGTACTCCAGGTCATCTTCTCGGATGGCGTAAACTATTTCACTCGTGATCAAGTTATAATTTGTTTTGAAACTATTTTCATCACACTCCTTCATTTTACACAAAACCTGTTCTTGTGCATACTTCGAATTGAATAATTTTACCCACGCCATATTTAACAATAGCTCCTTAATCATACACAACACTATTTTACCCACACCATATTTTACGATAACTCCTTAATCACACACACGACACCTTTTTTGGTTCATTCGTTCACTGTACTTTTTTGTAGTTAGTTCACTGTATGTATTTATTTCTGGAAAACCGTAATGGTTATATGGCACTCGATGGGCGTTGTCCACTCTGGAAAACCGTAATGGTTATATGGCACTCGATGGGCGTTGTCCGCTCTGGAAAACCGAAATGGTTATATGGCACTCGATGGGCGTTGTCCACTCTGGAAAACCGTAATGGTTATATGGCACTCGATGGGCGTTGTCCACTCTGGAAAACCGTAATGGTTATATGGCACTCGATGGGCGTTGTCCACTCTGGAAAACCGTAATGGTTATACGACACTCGACAGGCGTTGTCCACTCTGGAAAACTGTAATGGTTATACGACACTCGACGGTTGTTGTTCGCTCTGGAAAACCGTAATGGTTATATGACACTCGATGGGCGTTGTCCACTCTGGAAAACCGTAATGGTTATATGGCACTCGAATGCGATGTCCACTCTAAAAAATCGTAATGGTTATACGACACTCAACGGGCATTGTCCACTTTGAACCCTAATGGTTATACGACACTCGACGGGCGTTGTCCATTCTGGAAAACCGTAATCGTTATACGACACTCAACGGGCATTGTCCACTCTGGAAAACCGTAATGGTTATACGCAGTGCTTTTTTTGCGGTGGAACGGCGCTCCACCACCTTTTTTACGGTATACAAAAAGCTTGCCCGGCTCCGTGAGCTCCGGCACTTTAAAAAAAAAAAAAAAGCACTGATTATACGACACTCAACGGGCGTTGTCCACTTTGTTAAACCGTAATGGTTATACGACACTCGAGGGCGGTGCTCACTCTGGAAAACCGATTGCCAGTGATGATGATCTTGACATAAATATACGAAATTAGATTCTAGAAAACCCAATACAAACTTACGCGTGGCAAATAAGAGGTTAGACGCGATTTAACATCTTTGTTCCGCAGAAAGCAGAGATAATACATATTTGCAGTGAATCGACGTTAAACAGCGCGAAAAATATAAATCTACAGTGATTTTCAAACTTTTTTGTTACACAGCATCCTCACTGTATAAAAGTTTTTGTTACACAGCATCCTCACTGTATAAAAGTTTTTGTTACACAGCATCCTCACTGTATAAAAGTTTTTAATTAATGGGACGAATGAATTCGTTGTTCACAGTTTCTCAAACCTTGACATTAAACTAGGAGAAGTTTTCCTCATTCGCTGTTCCGTGTTGAGCAGAGCCGGGACAAGGGCGGGACGCAAAAATACGTATCCCTTGCGCGTCCCTTGCAAGGTATGCAGAGAGAACAGGTCTCCAATTTTTGTTTCTATCCAAGCACACAACACATTTTACATCTAGCATGTCTAGAGACCCAGTTGTCGACTTGGCAATATCCTTAGTTGTCCTCCTCTGTTGGAAGACAGACATTTAAATTATTTCCTTGCATCAGGGCGCGCCTCGGCTCCCTGTGGGTACACCCAAACTATTGAACTACCCAATTTCTCTCTGTCCATGGGAGCTTTAATGGCAAACTCTTTAGTATCAGTCTTGTCCTTTCGTCTGTTGCTATTTTAGCGGCCATCTGTATCAATCCGCAGAGCACATTCTGTGGTGCAGCGATGATAGTCGAGTCAGTAATTTCCGAAGGGAACTCGTCGTCACTATTCTTTTCGAAACTTTAACAAAATAAAATGAACTCTGCGGCGCAGCTTCGCTTTCCAACTAATTTGTCGTTAGAATGGGGTGGGCGGGGGGATCCTCGACTAAGAGGCTCGTCAACGTTGGAATGGGGAGGGGATCCTCGACTAAGAGGCTCGTCAACGTTGGAATGGGGAGGGGATCCTCGACTCAGAGGCTCATCAACGTTGGAATGGGGAGGGGATCCTCGACTAAGAGGCTCATCAACGTTGGAATGGGGAGGGGATCCTCGACGAAGAGGCTCATTAACGTTGGAATGCGGAGGGGATCCTCGACGAAGAGGCTCATTAACGTTGGAATGCGGAGGGGATCCTCGACTAAGAGGCTCATCAACGTTGGAATGGGAAGGAGATCCTCGACTGAGAGGCTCATCACCGTTGGAATGGGGAGGGGATTCTCGACTAAGAGAGGTTCATCAACGACGATTGCATTATATTATATTACATTTTCGTTATATACAGTACAATCTGGTGGATGTATTGCCATGTGGCAATCTCTTCCAACCAACCAGAAAGATGTTAAAGTACCTTAAGTGAAAACCAGACTGGAGCTTTTTAAAAAAATCTAAGTTCCAGCGGGATTTGAGCCCCCAACTAGGTCATGGAGGTTGTATACTATATCATCATCATTGTCAACCAGGGTCGATCCACTGCTGGATGAAGGTCTCCCCAAGTTGACTCCAAATAGTTCGATTTTTTGCTCGTTGGTACCATGTGATGCTCCCATACTTCCTGATTTCATCTATCCAGCGTACCTTCGGTCTTCTTCTGGACCTCTTTATGCCTCTTGGGTACCATTGGATTATTTCGGATGTCCATCGGGAGTCTGACATTCTGGCTACGTGTCCGGCCCATTGCCACTTCATTCGCTTGCAAACCTTTATAACGTCTTCTACCTTTGTTATATTGCGAATCCAGGTGTTTCGTTTACGGTCTCTTTTAGTATATCCCAACATGCATCTCTCCATGCCCCTTTGTGCGGTCTGGAGCTGTTGTGTATTCCTTACTGTGAGCGTCCATGTCTCGCAGCCATACGTTAGTACTGGAAGAATACGATGGTTGTAGACCTTTCGCTTCAAATATTTTGGGAGATTACTTGTGAAGATGTTGTTCAAACGTCCAAATGAGCTCTATACTAGTTTTGTCCTTCGTGCTATTTCCTCCGATATGCCACTTACAAAGGAAACAAGTTGGCCCAGATACACATATTCCTGGACAAGTTCCAGCGGCTTTCTATCTACATTTATTGGTTTTAGGGTAGCAAAGCTGTTCATCATATATTTGGTTTTTTATATATTCATTTTTAAATCAACTTCTTTACTGACCTCTGCCAATTCCTGCAGTGGTCATATACTATATATATCTGGTTTCATGGATGAAACAGTAACACGGAGTAAGCTATCTTGGTGGCTGTCCGTGGTATATCTAAGTCGTTTCAAAAGCTAGGCCACGGAGGTCGTCAGGTATTTTGTCTGGTTGGTTGGAAGAGGTTGGTACACTCTTCCTGGCAGTATCTGGTCACTTGGTGGTCAGTAGCTTAAAGAATTCTGATAAATTTGGCCCTCTTGATTTTTATTTGTTTCCTTTCTTTAAAGAGAAACAAGATCCGTGGTTAGGAGATGGACCTTTAAGTATTCCATCTTCGTCCATATACAACTCTCAAGTCGAGTTTAGGAGATGGACCTTTAAGTATTCCATCTTCGTCCATATCCAACTCTCAAGTCGAGTTTAAAACGGAGCAATAAGATGACCTACAGAAGCTGATAATACAACAAACAATAAGCCTGTCAGATTGTTTTTTTTTACAATGAAGTGTTATATTGGGTGTTAACATAAGTTGTGTCCGTTTTTTTTTTCAATTTAAAAACGAGCACCAAAAGTAAAACAAAATAGTAAAGATTATACGCCATTCGAAAGAAAATTTTCTGCTCTACAAGATATTGTGTTTGCTTTTACGTTACATATATTATTGTATTTGATTACAAGCCTTCAATATGGAATGTCAAGTAGACGAAAGTGAGCATTTTCGACACCTCCAGTGGACTACGATGAGGACCGCTTAAACCATATTATTCATGAAGATCCCCTTCAACCCACCGTAGAATTGGCTGAGCAGATGAATTGTAGTCACATGACTGTATACCGCCATCTTAAATCAATGGGAAAAGTCCAAAAGTTCGTCACTTGGATTCCACATGTTTTGAGTGAAAACAAAAATCAACGTTCGACAATTTTTGCTGGTTTGCTCGCGCGTCATCGAGCTACGCATGGCCACAAGCAAAGGTTCCTTTACCGCATCATTACTGGTGATGAGAAATGTTGATGAAAAATGTTTGAAGGGGATCTTCATGGTTTAAGCGGTCCTCATCGAAGTCCACTGGTCGTCCGGAACGCTCCATGTCTTTCAGGTCGAAATTACCGTCTTTGTAACGTAAAAACCATCGACGAGCTGTCCTTTCATTCATAGCATCTTCACTGTACACTTCGCAAATATCGCGAGCAGCTTTGATAGCTTTATTCCCTCTATTGAGCGCGAACAGAAGGAATTGTCGAAAATGCTCACTTTCGTCTACTTAACATTCCATTTTGAAGGCTTGTAATCAAATAAAATAATATCTGTAACGTAAAAGCCAACACAATATCTTGTAGAGCAGAAAATTTTCTTTCGAATGACTTATAACATTTACCATTTTGTTTTACTTTTGGTGCTAATTTTTAAATTGGAAAAAAAAACGGATACAACTTATGTTAACACCTAATACTCGTATGTATCTATTGTTAATCTTGACGGGACAAAAGTCAATCTTTAACAGATTTACTGTATGAATAATATTTTACGTCAATACATATCGTTTACGTAATATCAACAGAACTCGCCTGGGGTGTCGTCCGCACTCGTGTCCATCTAACCTAAGATCGATTGAAGAGAAGTTTTATCAAAAACTGGAAAGTAAAATCTATTTCATCATCATCCTGTCGTGTAGTTCATAACTAAGCATCGTGACTCCCTTTGCTTTGGTAGCTTTATTCCCTCGATTGAACGCGAACAGAAGGAGATGTCGAAAATGCTCACTTTTGTCTACTTCACATACCATTTTGAAGGCTTGTAATCAAATAAAATAATATATGTAACGTAAAAGCAAACACAATATATTGTAGAGCAGAAAATTTTCTTTCGAATGACGTCCTTTACCATTTTGTTTTACTTTTGGTGCTCATTTTTAAATTTGGAAAAAAAACGGACACAATTTATGTTAACACCCAATAGATATAAATAAATATGTTATTTTGATCCCAACGAGGAGATATTTAGTAGTTGGAGAGACTCCAACGCGTTTATATTTAATTCGTCTTTATATTGAGAAAGTATCACCATGTGTCCGTCTTTATATTGAGAAAGTATCACCATGTGTCCGTCTTTATATTGAGAAAGTATCACCATGTGTCCGTCTTTATATTGAGAAAGTATCACCATGTGTCCGTCTTTATATTGAGAAAGTATCACCATGTGTCCGTCTTTATATTGAGAAAGTATCACCATGTGTCCGTCTTTATATTGAGAAAGTATCACCATGTGTCCGTCTTTATATTGAGAAAGTATCACCATGTGTCCGTCTTTATATTGAGAAAGTATCACCATGTGTCCGTCTTTATATTGAGAAAGTATCACCATGTGTCCGTCTTTATATTGAGAAAGTATCACCATGTGTCCGTCTTTATATTGAGAAAGTATCACCATGTGTCCGTCTTTATATTGAGAAAGTATCACCATGTGTCCGTCTTTATATTGAGAAAGTATCACCATGTGTCCGTCTTTATATTGAGAAAGTATCACCATGTGTCCGTCTTTATATTGAGAAAGTATCACCATGTGTCCGTCTTTATATTGAGAAAGTATCACCATGTGTCCGTCTTTATATTGAGAAAGTATCACCATGTGTCCGTCTTTATATTGAGAAAGTATCACCATGTGTCCGTCTTTATATTGAGAAAGTATCACCATGTGTCCGTCTTTATATTGAGAAAGTATCACCATGTGTCCGTCTTTATATTGAGAAAGTATCACCATGTGTCCGTCTTTATATTGAGAAAGTATCACCATGTGTCCGTCTTTATATTGAGAAAGTATCACCATGTGTCCGTCTTTATATTGAGAAAGTATCACCATGTGTCCGTCTTTATATTGAGAAAGTATCACCATGTGTCCGACCTCCGTCAAAGACTCCAACGTCTTAAGGTCAGACAGGTGTTATGTGATGGACGCTTATCCTATATTTTAGTCCATAAAGTGAACCCGAGGGTCACTTGTCTTATCACCAGGATCCATAAACTATATGGTTGAATAAAACACACAATTTGCTTTGATTTCAAAAAAACTTATTATTGGTAATTCAAGTATAATGTATGCCAATTAAAACTTATTATTGGTAATTCAAGTATAATGTATGCCAATTAAAACTTATTATTGGTAATTCAAGTATAATGTATGACAATTAAAAACCAAAACAATATCCGCCAAATGTCCACCTCTTGCAGCTCCACAGATGTCCACACTTTTGTCAAAAAAATCGATGATATTTTGGCATAATTACGGTTCTAACTCACTAATAACGCGAATAATTTCGTCCTTCAGCTCAGCAATTGATCGGGTCATTCTTATAGACCTGGCTTTTCACGTTATCCCAGAGAAAATAGTCGAACGGTGTCAGATCACATGATCTTGGTGGGCAATTAACATCACCGTTTCCGGAGATTACAATACATAAAATAATTCTCAATTTGAACGCGTCGTTGTATTGTATACGACTTCTTCTCCCTGGCTCCATCCCAACTCACTGTCTGCGAAGACTGTTGGGGTCAGCTCTTCTCGTCCTCAGGTTGTATGCTCTTCTGTCCCGGACTACGTCCCCCAGGCCGTGCCTCTGCATTAGGTTATCTTTTCGCACCACCCATGAATTCTTCGGTCTTCCTCTGGTTGTTATTCGAGGAAGATCCATGGAGATTGCCTGGTTCATAATGTGATCGGATGCTCTACGTCCAACGTGCCCATACCATCTCAATCACCTCTCCTCCATCTTGCTGTTGATGTCTGTAACACCTAGGCTTCCACGAATGCGTGAGCTTTTTATTTTGTCTCTTAGGGACACACCAGCTGACCATCTTAGCATGCGCATTTCAGCAGTTTCTAGTTGCCTAGAGTAAGAGTTATACATCGTTCAGCATTCGGAGCCATAGAGGAGTGCGGGTCTGACAATCGTTTGGTATACTTTTCCTTTTAACTTTACTGGCATTTTCGGATCACATAGAACTCCCGTCATTGATCTAAACTTCATCCATCCCACACTAATTCTATGTGTTACATCTGCTGCACATCCTCCATCGCTATGGATGAGTGACCCGAGATACTTAAAGGAGTCATAATTTGGTAATGTTTCTCCATCCATTTGCATTACGGGAGTGACACAAATGCTGTCACTCCCGTAATGCAAATGGATGGAGAAACATTACCAAATTGTGACTCCTTTAAGTATCTTGGGTCACTCATGGTTGTATTGTATACGACTCCATTTTTATAAATGTAATACACTTCTCAAATGTCACAAGACCCAGGCAAGTTCGTGACGACATCTGTGTTTTATCAAAGAATAAAAAAAAACCGCTCAATTTGAAAGACCTTTTATATATCTTGTCATTTGTAAAATTAAAAAAATAATAATAGTTTCGAATTAACTCAAAAACAGATTTTCTCTCCTTGAAAATGACTCCGACATCACTAATATATAATTATTGATATGGGCTCCAAGTTCAAAGTTGACAACTGCGTAAAAAAATTGGCGCCACATAAGTTTATCATTTGTATTGGAGTCGACGTTTTATTTGAAATTACGTTTCTATGCAAATAGAATCCAACGAAAGACGTAGCAAGCAGTGGCGTATCTAAAAAAGTCTTAATTTAATATGGAAAAAGGGCCCTTTATACCAGTGCTTCCCAATTACTTTCATGTAACGGCCCCCTAAATCTCCTAAATCTGAAGTAATTAATCCCCCCCCCCCCCAAAAAAAAACATTTTTTGATAGTTGAAGATTTATTTGGCAATAATTATTACAATTAAAATACACATATTTATATTCAACACAAAATTATAGAAACTTGCTTAAAAACTTTTTTTTTAAATAAAAACTATACTCACATGAAACCATTTAATACTCACATGAATATTTGTACTTTGTACTGAATATTTTCGCGACCCCTACGAGAAATCCCGCGGCCCCCAATTTGGGAAGCACTGCTTTATACGACTAAGGTCAAACAGTTTGTATTCAAGTATTATTTTAAATAAAAAAAATAAAAAATTTAGAATATAACGAAACGACACGTCTTCTACGTTAATGTATGTCACGTACATTGGTGTATGAAATTGAAACATGGACTTTGCAAAATAAGGTTAATGAAAAAAAATTCTTGGGTTATTCAAGGTGAGCAGCACAGCGTGGGATTCGAAATGGCGTACTTCCGCACGGAAGTCCAGTGCGTTACTGCATGGCCATGTACCTCACAATAACAAAATAATCCGTTGTTAAATATTATAATGTGGAGTTCTACATTGAAAGAAGGGAAACGACAGGAAACAAGGTAAACGTAGAACTTAATGTTATATATAACAACTGCGCAATATCAACAGTAGCAAAATGACAATACATAATAGTGTGTTTATGCCCCTCTTGATGTATGAAAGTGAAACTTGGATTTGGCAAAAAAGGATTAAAATAAGATTAATGCTGTGGAGATACTCGTACGTACGCTAAGGAAAATTTGTGGAGTGTCAATGTTTGAAATAGAAGAAGACATCAGAAATGAATGCATGGGTAAAATTGATGTTTTCAGTAAGATGAAGTAAGGGAGCTTTAAGATGGTTTGGACATGTGGAGATAATGAATGATGAAAGAATGACTAAGCTAATATACAAGTCAGAAGTGTAAGGTGTGCGTAGAAGAGGTAGACTGAGAAAAACGTGGTTAGGCCAAATGGACCAGATTTTGAAAGACTGTAAAGTGAGAAGAATGAATAATAGAAGATTGTGAATAACGAGATATATGAACGTGGAGGAGGCGATAATTATGTTCTTGAATAAAAAAGTTTGGAGATCTATTGTCTCTATGTACCCCACAAATGGCACTTTGTGATATGTATATGTATGTATGTATAATACCTCAATTTATCTACTGAGATATGGTAGATATCGATATCGGAACATAAATTCAGTTTGAATACCCACCCTTAACGTGTTCATCGCGGGAAGCACAAACGCCTGTGATCTGATCTGTAGCATTCCTTTGTGTATTTTACGTAATGTTTAGTTTATCTCCTTTATTTAATGAATCTGTTTAAGAGTAATGACTATTATTTATTATCAGTAAATTATTTGAATGTCATGTTTACTTGGTGGTGTAATCAAATATCAGTGGTTCTAAACAAAATACGCGTTTAAACTTAGAAATTAAAAAAACGCCGAAATTGTGCCGCGCACAGGATTCGTCGAATTTGATTTTTAACGCGGTGTACAGGTTAGGAGAGTGTGGTCTGTAAACGGCACTATATAAACTGACCTATTATTTTATTATTAAGGTAATAGAAGATTGTATATGACACGAATGTAGAAGACGAGAAAGTTGTGTGCTTGGATAGAAAAGTTTGGAAATCTCTTATCTCTGCCCACTCCGCGTGGGACACGGCGTGATGTACAATATTTATTGGCGAAAACAATCGGGTGGATTTATTGCAAGGTTGCAATCTCTTCCAACCAACCAGACAAAAGTAAATAAAGCAAGTTACACGGTTGTAAAAAAAATTCAAATGACTATCTATCCCCACGAACAGCTACGTGAGTATACGCTCATAAACCCCACAAAGACGAAACAATCACCCGGACATTCCTTTTCATATAAAGTGAGATATCATCAATCGAAGGAAAAGGAAGGGATGGTGGAGAGGAAAGATAAATAAGGAATGAAACACGGGATATTACTGAAATATAGATATTTTTTCAGTCGCTTCTTAAAGCATGCCAAGAACTGAACCGGGAAGACCAATAAACAATTTCTGCTTGAGCGTAGCGCAAGTCTATAATCGAAAAGACGCAAAAAAAATCGGTGAAATAAAAGAGGGTGGCTGGACAGTTAAGAATATTATACCATAGATATTTTTATTTTTTTATTTATTATTACACATGACAAGAAATATACATAATTTGCGAAAAAACAATAGGTAATTTAATTTGGGCATACATTATTTTAATGGATCTGGGTTTGTCGCCTTTCATATATCGTATCCCCTGTAAACTAGGCTTTTGCCTGTATCTCATTGAGGATATTTAGCATGAAAAAATAAATCGATACTTCTTTCCGATTACACAAAAACAAAACCCCGTTGCACGTTCTCATCAACCTGACAAACAGTGACACTCAATTACAACTGGAAACATCATAAGGAATCAAACTCTTCACACATCATCACTCCAGAAAGACCAAACCTGTTCATCCCATAATATACCGCACACAATCATAAGAATAAAAACAAAAGTAAAACCAAAAATGAATCCAAAATAAAACCAAAAATGTTCATCCCATAATATACCGCACACAATCATAAGAATAAAAATTAACACAAAAATATACAGAAACACAAATACAAAACAACAAGAAGAAACCCACACTCTAGAGCCCACACACATCTTTTCCACACGTCATTCATCCTGAAAGCCCAAGTACTCAAAATCCTGTCGCAATAACAACCACGCTCCGATCGACTGACTAAATGGTTTTCCTTCCTTTATCTTTATTGAATTCGGCACGCCATGGGAGCCAAAAAGCATATTGCCTTTGGGCAAAAGAGGTTTTAACTCTAGGGATGGTGACGAATATGGCGTCTATTTCTCACGTTCAACCAGTTCAGCTCATTCTAGTATGAAGTGATATGATCGTACTTTTTCAGGTTAAAAATAATTCTAAGACATACATTTTGACGACGTTGTATTTTTTTTACGTCGTACTTTACTGTCCATGCAGTGAGACTTTGGAATCAGTTACAAACCAATATAAGACTCGCTCCGTTCTTGGCATGCTTTAAGAAACGACTGAAAAAACTCTTAATTTCTAGTCAGTAAAATAACGTGTTTCATTCCCGATTTTTCTTTTCCTTTCCTCTCCACCATCCCTTCCTTTTCTTTTGATTGATGATATTTCACTTTATATGAAAAAGAATGTTCGGGTGATTGTCCGTCTTTGTGGGGTTCGTGGGCATATGCTCACGTATGTGCTTATGGATTTCGTGGGGATGGATAGTCATTTAAATGATTTATGCGACCATGTAACTTGCCTCATTTACTTTTGTCTGATTGGTTGGAAGAGATTGCCGCCTGGCAATAAGCCCGTCAGATTTCATTTGCAATAAAAGTGCTAAATAAATAATAAATATAAATAATTTGTCCAGCTGCTCCTCCGTAATATCCAAATAACAGACGTCCGCATAGTCCAAAATCGGAAAGAGCAGAGATATCATCAATCGAAGGAAAATGAAGGGATGGTGGAGAGGAAGTAAAAATGAGGAACGAAACACGTTATACTACTGACTAGAAATTAACGTATGTGTGTCTACCTGTATTCTATCGACTCTAGTTCACTTACTACTGACCAACTTTTAACTGTAACATCGTCTGAAAATGTAAATGCTTTGTATAGGATGTTTTTTTGGGTGTGATAGAATTTGTTTTTGAAATAAAACACACATAAATTATTTAAATGACCGTGTATTTGAATTGAATTGATAGGTTATTTAATGACAATTATTGTTTGAAGATATAAGATTTATAATAGATCATATGTTGACCGTGGCTGGCTCTTATGTACCTCTTATGTATACATAATAAGATGGGGTTCCCATTAAGAACGATAGAACTTCAAAATAAAATTAAACAACAACTAATGAACCAAAAATGGATTTGAAGGTTTAATTTGAAAGAATATTTCATGCCGTTTATGATTTAAATAAGATATCATTCAAATGGCTTCCACGGCTTCTTTTGCACCGGCCAATTCGATCACGCCAATTTTCGATGACTCGGTGGAGCATTTCCGGCTGTATGGCATGGCGCCAATAACACGACAAATGTTGGCCTCAAGTGCATCGAGAGTCTTGGGTTTGTCGGTGTAAATCTGTGATTTAACATTACCCCAAAGAAAATAATCTAGAGGCGTTATATCGCATGATTTTGGCGGCCAATTCAAAATCCTATCGCACCCTAAAAACCACCCTTTACTCGTATATGCACGGAAAGGAATTTGCATATACACGTACTAACTTGTTCAAGCCTTAGTGATTGGTAGAGCCCCTTTATTCTATATTGAATGTGATTCATTTTTACAATACGCCACTGTTTATTACGCGTTGCGTTGAATGTTATTTGCATAAATACGTTCATATCAAGCAGATTGTTTAGTCACATATACATAAATGAGACAAATAACATTGACATACATACGAGTACATACGAGTACATATATGTTATGTCGGAAGTCGGGAGTAGATGGATAAAACACACTTTCTTCAGCATTTTATTTGAATGACGATTATAATGATTGCATTTCAGTATATCACGGATATATATTGACGGAACGGAACGTCATAGTGACCTCGTTCCTCCATTGTGTTAATGTACTAGGTAAGTTCAGAAAGTAAGTGTACTGAATTTTTGTAGGTTACAATTTTTTTATTTAAACAAAAAAATTACGTGGTTAACGTAGTACATATGTAAACTATTTTTCGACATAGTCGCCATTCCTCTCAATGCAGGTGGTGAAGCGGGGTATCAACTTTTTTATGCCTTCCTCGAAGTAGTTTCCCGCCGACCCCTCCGTCCACTTCTCCCCCTCCTCCGTTACCTCCTCGTCGGTTGAAAACCTTTTTCCACCCATGTGCAGATTCAGGGAGATAAAGAGATAGTAATCTGAAGGTGCTAGGTCAGGGGAATGCGCGGGATGGTTCAGGACATCCCATTTAAACGAGGCGAGCAGTTCCTTCGTGGCGTTGGCCGTGTGTGGTCTGGCATTGTCGTGCAGCAGGCAGACTCCCTTTGTCAGCATGCCTCTCCTCTTGTTCTGAATCGCCCTCCGCAATTTTTTTAGGGTCTCACAGTATCTTGCAGAGTTGATGGTCTCCCCTTGAGGCATATATTCAATTAAAATTATTCCTTGACAGTCCCAAAACAATTTCGTCAGTCACAATTGAAAGTCTTCCGCTCCTCTGATCATCATGCACAGGCGTACGACCGTTTTTAAACTCGCGACACCACTTGTACACACTCGTACGATTCATAGCTTTATCACCATATGCAGTTTTCTCCTCATTATAAACCTCAACCGGAGGTTTCCCTTCCAAACGAGATAACGGATGACGCCCCGTATTTCGCACTTGGCGGGAGATTGGATTTACATTTTTCACGAAACGTGTTGTCACGTCGACACTTCTCAACGTACTGACCTCGAACCGGTCTCGTTGCGGAGGGGAAGGGTCAGGCTACACGGAAGTGTAGCCAACATGTCGAAAAATAAAATCCATCCGGTCGTGAGAGCCTCAGTACACTTACTTTCTGGATACGCCTCGTACCTGAAGAATTAGCAAGCGAGCGAGTTCTAATAATTATGTTGAAACAAGAATTACGTGGGACCCACGTGTTTCGTATTTTATGTCCGTGATTTGAGGGATTACCTTTTCCACTGTTGTGTCATTTGTGTGTGTGTGGAGTGTTTATCTGTGTATACTTTGTGGAAATATTGGCGTAGTTATATTATGTCGGAATTCGGGAGTTGATGGTGATGATGGAAAATAGCCACTTTCTTCAATATTTAATTATATGAAGATTCCAATGATTACATATTTAAGTATATCACGGAGATAATGTCAATGGGTCAAGTGATATAGTGACCTCGTCCCTCCCTTGTGCTAATAACGTACCTGAAGAATAAGGGTCTTATGGACCTTTAATATACTCATATCTCGTCTCTTTCCAATATAGAGTGAAGGAGTAAAGGGTAAATGTGGTCAGATAACATATATTCCGTTTTATATATAAACTGAAAGCGAAGAAGCGAAGGGTCTACAACCGGTGCATTCTTCCAGTACTTACATATGGCTGCGAGACATGGACGCTCACAGTAAAGAACACACAAAAGCTCCAGACCGCTTTTGTGTGTTGCAAAGGGGCATGGAGAGATGCATGTTGGGATATACTAAAAGAGACCGTAAACGAAACACCTGGATTCGCAATATAACAAAGGTAGAAGATGTTATAAAGGTGTGCAAAAGAATGAAGTGGCAATGGGACAGACACGTAGCCAGAATGTCAGACTCCCGATGGACATCCGAAATCATCAAATGGTACCCAAGAGGCATAAAGAGGCCCAGAGGAAGACCGAAGGTACGCTGGTGGGATGAAATCGGAAAGCATGGCAGCATCACATGGCATCAACGAGCAAAGGACCGAACTATTTGGAGTCAACTTGGGGAGACCTTCATCCAGCAGTGGATCGACCCTGGTTGACAATGATGATGATGATATAAACTGAAACTAGTTACCTCGCGCTTCACTAATCTGCAGGGGCTAAAAGCGAGTCCAATAACAAATTAAGTCAACCATTAAATATTTCATTCTAGAAATCTCTAATGGCTGACATGTACAATGTTATATATTCAACCGTATGGTTTATGGATCCTGGTAATAAGACAGGCGGCCTTCGGGTTCACTTTATGTACTATAGCAGGGATGGCGAACCTTTTTGAGACTGAGTGCCAAAAAAATTTTTTTTTTTCAATAAAATAATATGTCGCGTGCCACATGCCATGGAAATAAAAATGCATCAAATGTTTGTGTAACTTCAGATTTTTAATAAAAACAAAAATTAATACACCGAGGAAAATAATTAAGTACTTATTAATGGCGAACTAAGAGAAATAAATAAAAAAATAGACTTGAAAAAAATTGTGAACCTCAAAACTAATTAGTGAGATTTTTGTTGTTGGATGCTAGATGCCATGCAAATATTTGATATCGGGTTCATAGCTGGTAGCTTTTAATAAAATACAAGCAGTAGTACTTTCGTCTGTAAGTCTACTTCTTATGTCTGATTTAATAAAGTTCATTGAAGAAAATAATGATTCACAGGAATACGTCGACGAAAAAATTGTTAATATGCCCATTGCTATTTTTTTAAGACAAGAAAAAGTTTCCGGGATGGATTGCCAAGTTGTAAGTACTTCATTTTCGGCATTCCTCTGGACTGGTCCAACGAATCGATCTCGCTCAATTTCTTCCAAAACAATTCTTAAGTCTTTAAATTTTTGTGTCCATATCGAACTCGACTGAAAATCTACCAATTCCATTTCAAAATCATCTAATTCCATGTATTCAAACATTGTTAAGTTTAATTGTTGATACTTATATGTGTCTGGATGGGTAATAAATTTTGTAGTTTCTTCAAGTTGTCGAAACTGAACAAACCTTCTTGAAAATTGTTCTATTGTTGCGTCTAAAGCATTTTCAAATGATTCTATCAATTTTCCTACGTCTGGCTTTTCATGGATTTCCAGATCCATCATGTACGAGTATTTTTTTAGGTTGGGAAAGTACTTAAAATTTCTGGTCATTATATCACGCTTAAATATTTGTACCTTAGCTTCAAATGCTTTTATATTATCAAACATAACAGTTATTATTTTGCCACGGCCTTGTCATTTTATATTTAGATCATTCAAATGGGAGCAAAAATCAGTAAAGAACATCAATCTCGAAATCCACTCAACATCTGATAATTCTTCATACTAAATTATTTTCTGGTTACTTAAAAACATATAAATTTCATCAAAGCACTCGACGAAACGCTGAAGTACTTTGCCGCGACTAAGCCAACGAACGTTATTATACATCGTTAATCCATTATACATCGAATTTACCTCATTTAATAATGATTCAAATTTTCTTTTGCATAAAGGATGCGCAGCAAGTTTCATCACATCTTCAAAAGATTCAAGACCATCCTTTGCACACAGCGCTTCCTGGTGTATTATACAATGAAATGCTAACAGTGGATGGCCAACAAACTTTGTAAATAAATTGACGAATCCTGCTGTTTGGCCAATCATACTGGGTGCACCATCTGTACTTACTGAAACGATTTTCGACAAATGTATTTCTGGTCTAGAAAGAGCCTCTACAACTGCTTTGCAAACATCTGTGCCTTTAGTAGTTTCTGGTAAATATACCAAACTTATCAATTCTTCCATTATTTTATTGCCAACAAAATATCGAACAAAAATAGCTAATCGAGCCGAGAGAGTGACATCAGTGCTTTCATCAAGACAAATAGAAATCCAATCACATCATTTTATATCTGTTTTTTGTTGATATGTTACATTTTTACCCATCTTCAAGATTCTGTCTTTTATTGTATTTCGAGCGATAGGCAATTCTTTTATTCGTTCGAATATTTTTTTCGATTTATTTATTCGATTTATTTATGCATGAATGTCGTCATATCCTTCGTTTCTGAAATTATTTATGAACGAAGAAAATACACGTCGCTATTTAAATATTTTTTTAATACTATTTCTATAACTTTTTTTATTTTTTCTTATACACTTTTATTTTTTCTCCTCATTCGCGTGCCACGCAAAATCGTCTCGCGTGCCACCTGTGGCACGCGTGCCATAGGTTCGCCATCCCTGTACTATAGGATAAGCGTCCATCACATAACAATGGTATAATACTTGTATCGGACGTGTGCCGTCACCAGTGTGTGTGTGTATGTAATATAAGGAAAATGACATTTAGGTGTAGATCTGTATATATATAAAATTGATGTAAACTTGTATTTGTCTATTTCATCTGTGTATGAACCTTTTATATGTATAACTGTCATGTATGTTATGATATCCGTTATGTTCCTGTATTTGTATTTGTAATCATATATTTTGTATATGTATATGTTCTGGAATAATATGTAAAACCCTTGTATCTGCCATAGAACTATGTTAAAATATATGTTTGTTTGACTCCGATCGCATTCGCGACCGCATTGGAAATATGTGACTTGCAAAGCTGTGCGATCGGAGTAGGTCCGGGTTCAGTCGGCGTAAGCAGGGCCCAGACCCCGAAAGTTGTCGTATTTCGCGGACAATGGCCACTTGTGACGGCCGACTGACCATTAATATAGAGGGACCCCTAATTTTGAAATCATGTTCTTCTCACTTCGAAATATATTCTCAGTAATACCGACTTAACCGTGTTTTTACTCGAGACCCGCTACCCCTACATCGACTGCCTGAGAGGAATCTCTCCCTGCTCTTCTTCTTCAAACTTCGAGCGCTACGCGGCAACCAACAACCTATATACATACAGTCTTTGTACCTGTCCGGTACAATACTCGTAGCTCTTAAATATATTACAGATGGAGTTGATGACTTGATTGAATTGATGCATGTATTTGAATGGATCTTGGAAGGTAAAGTATCAGCTGTCTCTTCATCTTTAAGGCGGTGTTGTGTCGGAATTCAAGAGTTGGTGGGGATGATGGAAAAAAAACATTTTATTTGAATGACGATTATAATGATTACATTTCAGTATATCACGGATATACCATATAACATATTTACGGAACAAAACGGAACGTCATAGTGACCTCGTTCCTTCCTTGTGTTAATATTTCTTGAACTCTAAAAAATATTTCTTGAACTCCATGACGCATACGTCCGGTACATTAACTATGAACGTTTTGGGCGCCACCTGTCTAAACTAATACGACAGAATGTTGCATTTAGTGTAAATAATACACTCACAAGAATATTTTTTTAAAACCTTACAATACATTCAGATCTGAAGATGTTACGATAATACTCGTATATTAGGTGTTAACATAAGTTGTGTCCGTTTTTTTTTTACAAATTTAAAAATGAGCACCAAAAGTAAAACAAAATAGTAAAGGTTATACGTCATTCGAAAGAAAATGTTCTGCTCTACAAAATATTGTGTCTGCTTTTACGTTACATATATTATTTTATTTGATTACAAGCCTTCAAAATGGAATGTCAAGTAGACTAAAATGAGCATTTTCGACACCTCCTTCTGTTCGCGTTCAATCGAGGGAATAAAGTTGCCAAAGCTGCTCTCGATATTTGCGAAGTTTACGGTGAAGATGCTATGAATGAAAGGACAGCTCGTCGATGGTTTATGCATTTCAAAGACGATATTTTCGACCTGATAGACATGGAGCGATCCGGACGACCAGTGGACTTCGATGAGGACCGCTAAAACCATATTATTCATGAAGATCCCCTTCAAACCACCGTAGAATTGGCTGAGCAGATGAATTGTAGTCACATGACTGTTACGGAGGAGCAGCTGGAAAAAAAACGTTGGGAAACACTGCCTTACTATCCAATGCGATAACAAATTTATTTTCTTCTCTGTTTATTTCTCGCCAAATGGTGCTGTGCCGATACCTCAACATTCCTGTTGCTCGGAATAACTGACTTTAATGTAAACACTGGCGGGGATATTGCCATGTGTGGGAGGGCTCTTCTAAACAACAAGAGAAAAGTAAATAGAGGATTTTGTACAAAGAATATTCAAATACAGTAAACCTTCGATTTTGCGGACCTCGATTTAATGGACAAAGTTTCCAGTCCGTATATCGTATGTGAAAATGAACACCCTGTTAATTTAACCGTTCGTATATAATGTTCGGTTTTATATAAACTTTTATTTCGCTTATAAGAACATTGTTTAGTTAAATATAGGGTGTCCCAATAAGAGCGCCGGATTTAAATCTCACGAAACTAGTTGTTTTAATTAAACACAGTCTGTGAGTTCAGACTGTTTTAATTATGTTTTTAATTAAACACAGTCTGTGACTTCAGACTGTTTTAAACACAGTCTGTTTTAATTAAATTTCAGACTGTTTTAATTAAACACAGACTGTTTTAATTAGGTAGGTATGTATTTTATCTGCTGGTAATCGGTTCAGTCTACATGCAATGTTGCGTCACATCACGTGTTGCGTCACATTACGTGTTGCATCACATCACGTGTTGTCAATGCGTTTGATTTTTCCACCATCCTTTAATATTACAGCACCGGTGCAAAGACTATAAAATAGGTTCAAGGCTGCCGCTCAATACTCGGAGATTCCGGTTTACTTCTTGCGTTTTCGGTGAAAAGTAGCAGGGTGAAGATATTCCTCTTCAGCAGGTAGAAATTGCTCGTAAATAAAAACACAGTAAACGTTCCAGAAACTGAGAATATATTGTATGTGTAGCCCATCGTTCATCGTAAGCCACTTTATTCACCCGTGTATGCCGTCGCGCCTTACTAGATGCTTGCTAGATACCATGTACGAGCTCTCTGCATGCATGGGCTGTTCGATTATTTACAGTGATTATTACGAAGGCCACGCATAAGGAACATTTCATTACAATAGGTACGACCTCCGTGGCCTGGTGGTAAGACACTTGTCTGCCAATCCAGAGATTGCGGGTTCGATCCCCGCTGGAACCCAGATTATTTTAAATAGGATTTCAGTCTGGTTAACACTTAGGGCCTATAAAAAATATATATTTCTAGTTGGTTGGAAGAGATTGCCACATGGCAATAAACTCGCCAGGTTAAAAAAAATTACAATTTTTACAGATAAAAATATTTATACAAATCAAATCCGACTTTAGATGAACAACCGAATCAGATTTTAGATGACGCATACGTCCGATACTACTATAATGTAACGATTTATAATAATTTAGTAATTATGTAATAAATGTAACACACATTATTTAAATCTTTTTTTAAGAAATCCGGTTTTCGCCCACGCTACTATTTTCTTAAATCTCGAATGCACCCATGACCACAAGTAGGTTTAGAACCTCTGGTATACACCGATCCGCACACATTCTCTTTTCACATTTTGTATTTGTATTTCTGTTTATTTTTGTTTTTATTTTTATTCTTATGATTGTGTGCGGTATATTGTGGGATGAATATTTTTGGTCTTTCTGGAGTGATGATGTGTGAGAAGTATAATTTCGCAAGATGTTTCCAGTTGTAGTTGAGTGTGGCTGTTTGTCAGGTTGACGAGAACGTGCAATGGGGTTTGTTTTTGTGTAATCAAAAATCGGAAAGAAGTATCGATTTATTTTTTCATGCTAAATATCCTCAGTGAGATACAGGCAAAAGCCTAGTTTACTGGTGACACGACAAATGAAAGGCAACAAACACAGATCCATTAAAATTGTATGTCCAAATTAAATTACCTGTTGTTTTTTCGCAAATTATGTATATTTCTTGTCATGTGTAATAATAAGTAAATAAAAAATTGTATGCCAATCAAATGCACGCATTTATTAGGTTTTTTTGGTGTTTTTCCACTTAAATTAAGTTTCACAATAATACATCAATGTTGATGCTAAAATACTATTATAGACTGTAATCATAGTAAAATTTCATACAGTCCGGTCCGAGTGTGTATGTTTTTTGTAACCCATTGCCTTTGTACTTAGTGTTACACGCCGCTCGATATCTCTCGTAAATTTTCCATCATCTGAGAAAATACTAGGGATGAACAGTCTGTCAAAAAAGAGTAGAAAATTAATGAGGGCGCTGCAATCGCCTAATGGGCAGCACCGTTGTTGTATATTTGTAAAAGTGGACTAACCCACAAAAAAATTGACTAACCCACATACATACATACATACATACATACATACTTTTATAGAACTTCACGGTCCAAGCGAGGATGTGGTGTTGTAGGGTTTCTTCTGGCTGTTCGGCGTGAAGTCGGGTAAGGTCTGTTTTGGGATGGGTGTTAAAAGATATATTGAACGCCTTGTTCTGCACTCTGGAGTTTCGGGTGAATTAATAATAACATAAAAATATTCATTTATTTAACACTTGCCACCCTGTGATGGATCGCGAATGGCCAGGATTTGTATTTTATTTGATTATTTGACGTTTTAATACATATTAAAATTATTTTTACAGCTAATTACAAAAAATAATCTAGCAGATTTTGCATAATTTTAATTTAAAATATACATTTTTCACTGTACTCTTAGCGTTCAGCACCGTGGCTAACGGAATTTTTTAGCACAGTAAGGCAAGTGTTCATATTAAAAAAATGTAAATTTAACATTATTAAGTGTATTATATTATTGTTAAAATTATTATTTATTATTAAAATTATTATAATTTATTATTAAAAATTGTTTTTTTTTTATATTTAATTAAGAGAGATTTTTTTGAATTAAATTCCACATAACCATTTCCTAATCCTAAAAAAAAATCCTTAACAAATGAAAAAAAAGCAATGCATAAAATCAACTTTACCTAGGAGCTAAGAAGTTTCACTTCTACCGCGCGAGAGTCTCACGCATCTGTTTTTTGTAAAACAACTTGAACTTATTGCTTTTACCAATATCTGATTTATGTGTAACCTGTTCTTAATATAATTCTCATTATAAATAATTAAAGCTGTGATTAATAACCTATTATGCTTTATTGTTAATACGCAAAATTTATTATTATTACTCCTTGATACTCTAATTTTTAGATGCATATCAAAATTAAAACAAAATACAATAATTCTACCATTAATGTGGATAATTGGTATAAAAAACTGCATAGATGGAGCCATTGAATGCCAAGTAAAATAGATGGACGTTCCATATATCCAAATTAAATAGAATATATTATAGATCAAGTTCTTGAGACAATTTTCAACAAATATTTAGAATATGATTACACCTTAAAGTGCTAGAAGAGGAAAAGGTGCAAGAGTGTGATGTGAAAATTACATAGATATTATAATAGTTTACAGAGTGTAGTATGTAAACTTTACTGATTTTTTTATATAGAAAGTGTGAGAAGAAAAACTTAAATGTAGGATATCTTCCAGCAATCTTAATTTTATTATCAATCATTTTCGTCACTTTTTTTATTCATATCGAGAAATTTATATATTTTGATAATTGTTGATAGTCCTTAGAAGATATAATTTTATCCGTGTATTGTTTTCAGTTCCTTAGATAAAATCGATTATTCTGCCAAAATTGGACATATCATCTATGGTCAACAATGTTTCTATGGCTTGTTTTACTCATTCTGACATTTGATGCAGATTTACAAATGTGCTTGTTTCGTGTGTATTTATCGAAAAATTTATGGAAATAATCAAAGGTATAATGTGTTTTAAATTAAAAACACTTGTTTTACGTTAAATAAGTCATTATAACTCTTTTTTTTTGCGAAACTCAGGTATGCCGCAAAGATGACAGTTATGCCACGATATCATCGTTATTTGATTAATGAAATAAAAAAATTTACTAATACTTGTGAATTGGCAATATAATTATAATATAGAATACATTTCTGTCACACAGTCATACATTTATAATGATAATGTGGAAGAAATCTCGATAAAATTGTATATATAATTTCTTATCAAAATCTGTTGACTATACTTGAGTAAACGTAGGATGGTCCCTGTGACATTTGAAATGTCATGTCTCAAAGGTATGGGGTAAAATCATGTTTTTTTTTACAAATCGAATATTTTTTTTATAAATCGAAAAATGGTTTTTCTCTAAACTGACGTTTTAATTCCTAATTTTCATTAACGACTTTCTAATGTATTGTATGATTTGTATCTATCTTTAAATAGGCCAAGATCCACTATGAATTAATACTAATTACGAACATTTAATTTTATGTATAAAAAAATCGAAAATCCAATTATCGTATACCCCATCCCTAGCCAATGCAGACTAATGTAGTGACTTTTGACGAACGTCACCAAATATTATTTGATTTTAACAAACTGACACATATTTGCTAATTTGTAACAAGATGTATTAATTTATCATTATTGTTAGTTTTATGTAATGTATTTACCTAAATAACTTGCTATTTATTAGAATCGAGGCTTATATTAACCCTTTCCGGTCCACAAAAAAAAATAAAAATGTTCCATCAGGTCCACAAAAGATTTACAGAATTACAGGGTAAAACAATACATCCAGGTTGTTTTTAATAAAACGTCGAATGTCATTCGACATGTCGAATGACATTGAATGGCGTCGAATGACAATTGAAAAATGTCGAATGACATTCGACATAGGACTCACTGGAATAAAGTCGATGTCGAATGACATTCGACATAGGACCGGAAAGGGTTAAAATTGATAAAATAATTAAAATTTCCGAACGTCGTTACATGTTTGTATTGGGGCAAATTTGTAAACTGTCGCAGGGACCATGCTACATTTTCTCAAGTATAATCTACAAAAATATTCAAGTACCAACTTTGGTGTATGGAAGTGACGAGGAAAAATCTGAAAGAGGTGACAATACGATAAAATATAGAACGGAATATGAAAACAGTTGTGCCTAAGGTGGCCAGCTCTCAGGGTTTCAACACCATGTCTCCGAGCTTTATTATAATTTCTCCAGGAAATGCAATTTTGAACAAATCACATTATTTATTCGAAAAGTGATAATATTTTTAGTTCGTTGTAAAGTACAAATGTTGCGATTACGTATGGAACAAAATGTCTGACAAATGTGCACCACGGCTCTGCTGGCAAACTCTTGCTCTTTTGATGAAATTTAATATAACATTATTGCATAATTGTGGATTGATTGTGGCAATAACACGTTAGATCTCTGTATTAAGCTCAGGAATTGTTTGTGGCTTATTGGCATGCATGTGTGACTTATTGGCATACATGTGTGACTTATTTTTAGTGTGACTTAGTCTTATTATTTTTTATTTTGTATTGACCACTGTTTTATTTATTTATTTATTTAATTAAAGATTTGGCCCACACTGTATATAAAGCAATGCCTAAAGGCATATTATACAGCCAATAAGTTAAGGCATAAGCTGGTTAACAATAAGGTTACAGAAAGTTCACTGGACCAATCCGGAGTTCAATGACTGTTAAGACTGGAGTTCAATGACCGGCAAGACAAAAAGATACTTTGAAAAAAGAGTTAGGAAACATTTGATATGTCTTAATAACAATAATTATTCGGAGTTCGCCAACCACTTAATAAAAAAAAAACATTAGTTTGATATCGATTGTGGTTTGCGAATTCTGCACACGAGCTGAGAGGTATTGCAGCTGAACAACTTAGAAATTTTGGAGATTAAAGTGTTAACCCTTTGCACTCGAAAGCTTTTTGTTATGTGCATGCCGCCAACTCGAAGCATTTTGTTATGTGCCTACCGCCAACTCGAAGCATTTTGTTATGTACCTACCGCCAACTCGAAGCATTTTGTTATGTGCCTACCGCCAACTCGAAGCATTTTTTAAGAAAAGAAAAAACAATTACGTTGAAATATAACTAAATTTATAAAAATAAAAAAACCTTTTTTTTTATAATTTTTTTATTTTGTTTTGGTAAAATAGGTATGTAAGGAATAGAATGGACATGAAAATGGATTATTTGAAGTTTCTCATTGTATGGTATTTTACATAACAATCCCTAACGTGAAGTCCAGGTTTACTTACGCAGGTTTCGCAATATAATTGTGTTTCTTTTCTTCCACCCGGAATTTTTCTATCGGAACATACTGCGCAGTCTTTCTTAGTTCCAGAATGTAGAATATGCAATTTATTAATAAGTCGGTCTTCTGTAGGGAGAGTAGCAGAGCGGCGTCCAAATGGAGTGCCTCCTCGATAATCTCCTACTAATTGATCAACCAATCATTTTACAAATTTCAAATGTGTCATCGGTTTTTCATTGTTTTCTTCCTTGGAAACTTGATAAAATATATAAGTGTATGGCACACACCTCCATCCCCCAAAAAAGAGTTTCCTCCACCATTTAAGGGACTCCTATAGTTACGAATATTGAAATGTGACCGCAACATGCCAGTGCAGTACGCATTGAATTATGATATTTCTCAGCACAGTTAGCTTATACGATAATAATATACCAGGAAAGTACACGTGTCGCCCTTGGGACTTGTTTGTCTCCGAACAAAAGATTCCATTGTGTGTTGAGAGTGGTATTTTGTGTTGCTATCTCGCCTCCCCGTGCGTGCTTCTTTCAATGTCCCATTTACCATTCCCTGTCGCTACCCTTCTTTCAATGTCTCATTTACCTTTGCTGTTCCCTGTCGCTACCCGTCTTTAAATGTCCCACGTAAACATACTGCCCAGATAACAGAACACATCAACCTGCTCCAGTTTCTCTGAGTTGACCCGTACATCACATACACTTCTTTCTATAACCATAATCTTTGATTTCGCTACATGTCATAAGTTACATAGAATGAATTTTTTTATTAAAATGTTTATTTAATTGTTACAGATAAAGGAGGGAAAAGATCTCAGCTTAAATATAGAAGAACGAATACATAAAAATCAAATGACATTCCAAAAGGAAACTCAAAATGATTCCTACGAATCTGTGGACAATGGATCGACTGAAAATTCAGAGAAACCTCGAGGAAATGATTTAGATATGAAATTAAATAAGGAAATTAAAGTGGAAGTCGAGGATGAGGATGAGGATTTGAACAATAAAGATAGAAAGGGAGATGTCGGTGGATCTTTGGACGGTGAAGATTTATCAAATTTGCCAAATCATTTGAATTCTCAATACTGCGCTTGTAAAAATTGTTTACTCTCTTACGCTAATCCTTTAATATCGAAAAATCTCTGTTTGAACAATGTTAGAAATGAGAAATCGAATAAATCCATAGACAATAAATCTGTTTCACACTCAAGAAACAATATTGGAGTAAAGTCACATTCTCACAGTAGATTTTCTACCGTAGAAAAGACTAAACCCGCTATAACGTATACAGTAACGAATTCTGAATACGAAAAAGTAGAAACGATGGGTAGATCTTTTGTTGAAGCTGGAAGTTCCTCTGAAACGATCAAGTCATTAAATTATATTAAATATCCGTATTATTTCAATAATGCAACAATGTTAGAAAACCACTGGTTGAATAATTTTAACAAAACAGACGTGTTAAACCGACCTTTTTTAACGAACGCAGTAAAAACCACGGATAAAAATAACGCATTCTATTGTTCGAAATGTTCGTTTCAATGTTATGATATATCGGTATTAAAAAAGCATAATTTGATTCATAGTAACACTGAACAAGGATATAATAAATCATCAAGTCATTCGGATTATGTCAAATCTATTTATTATATGAATCAATATAACAGTGTTAAAATGTTAGAAAATGTGTCATTGCCAAGTGTCAATGAAGTATTGACAAATAGCAAATCTTCAGAAGTAAAAACCTCGCCGGTAACGAAATCGAAAGAATATTTGAAATCTTATAAATGTGAACAATGTTCGTATTCTTGTAACACTTTATCCATTCTTGAAGATCACCAGTTGACTCATATCAAAGTTGAGAGTGATGAACCGGTCGACGAAATGGAACCTTCGGTGGACTCGACGAATAAATTAGATCGTACGAACGAATATAAATGTTCATTATGTTCATTATCGTTTGAAAGTTCGGTCATGTTAGAAAAACATCAAGTGACTCACGTTCAGGTCAAGACGGAATATGACGAAGATTTAGATGGCGATAAATCGTCATTCGAACCAAAAAGTAATACGGAATATACAAATTTATACGCGTGTAAAAAGTGTTCGTATCAATGTAGAGATTTATCCACTTTTCAAATTCATAATATGACACATTTGGAGAACATTGAATTTAACGAACTGGATATCAAAAGTGAAGTTATAAAGGAAACTGATTCGTTCAGTCGTAACGAAGAAGATCATACGAAACGAACGAATTCGTTTGTTTGTTCAAAGTGTTCGTTTTCTTGCGATGATCTTTCAATATTAAGAAATCATGATTCACAAACTCACTCTACAAGCATAGATGAATCTGAATATGAAGAGATGAACATTGAAACGGACATTTTTAAAGCGAACGAAACAAATTTAGAGTCGAAAGGAGAAGTTGATTATACAAAATTGTATAGATGTAAACGGTGTTCGTTCTCTTGTGATGACTCATCAATTCTTAAAACTCATAAATTAATACATTTACATGAAAAACCGTATCAATGTGATCAATGTTTGAGTTCATTTCGAGACGCACACGGTTTACGAATGCATAAATTGATACACGATGGAACAAAAATATATTCGTGCGATGAATGTTCCTACACGTGTATACGATTCTATCATCTTAAAATACATAAACTCACCCATTCGAACGTCAAAGCTTATAAATGCGATCAGTGCTCTTATTCTGGAAGACTCAAAAGTCATTTGAAAAGACACAAAACAATCCACAGAATAAAAATCAAGAAAGGAAGACGCGGTAAAAAAGAATTGCCCGTAGTCGAGAAAGAAATCGTCGTGAAGAAGGAAATTACGAACGACGATGATAACATATACGACAAAGAAGAATTTTCTAAAGACGTAAATGAAATACATGTCAAGACAGAATTTATAAATTTCGACGAAGGAATGTACGACAACGATGATTTTTCTAAAGACGGTGACACGTACGAAAGAGAAGAATTTGACGATGACGATAAAGAACTGAATACGAAGAAAGACAAAGTGTCAACGTCGAAAGATTCAGAAGGAAGCAGACAAACTCAAGGCCAAAATAAAGAATACAAATGTACGGAATGTCCTTTTATTTGTTACGACGCTATGGATTTGAAGGAACATCAAAAGGAAACACACTGGATTAAGACTTATACGTGTAGTCAATGTCCTTATTTCTGTAAATCAAAATCCTCTTTACGGGTTCATCTCTTTACTCATTCCGAGGATAGACCCTACAAATGTAATCAATGTCCGTTCGCCTGTAGACAGTTGGCCAATTTAAGGACTCATATTAAAAGGCATTCAGCTTTTAAACCGTACCAATGTGGGCAGTGTCCTTACTCCTCGTCGCAAATGTCTGCCCTTAAATCACATCGATTGATCCATTCGGAAGAACGGACTTATAAATGTGAAATTTGTTCGTATTCGTGCAAGCAACTTAGTTGTTTGAATTCACATAAATTGAAGCATTCGGATGTCAAGCCGTTCGGTTGTGACGTTTGCCCTTACTCGTGTAAGCAGATGTCTGTCTTGAGGAGACACAAACTTAAACACCTCAATACGAATCCTCGTAAAAAGACTGTTCCTTTAGCGCCGTTTTGTGAGTAATTTCAAGTATGCTGTATGTGTGAATATATACTTATACTACTATGTGAAATAGGAATTGAACCTAAGTTGCTAAATAATTATTCTGATGTAGTAAATATTACTAAAATTAAGTTAATAAGAAAAAAAAGTAGCGCTAAGTAATTTTTAGAATATAAGCAGCTGCAGCAGACACTGTTTTGGGTACTTTCTTAGATCTCGTAAATATATCAAGAGAATGTTTGATAAGAAAACTTTGCGAATGAAGATGAACTGTAAATTATTTCTCTATGCATTTTACAAAAATAATTAATTCGAAGAAACTAAGGTATATTTATCATTTAGATTTTTTTTTATAGTTTGCAACTCACTGTTAGTTCTATGGAGTTCCTTGCCATAGAATAGTTAGAGGCCATTTCAATGAATAACTTAATACAGGTATCCCTCGGTTTACGGGGTTAATTGGTGTAAGGTGGCCAGCTCTCAGGGTTTCAACACCTTGTCTCCGAGCTTTATTATAATTTCTCCAGGAAATGCAATTTTGAACTTCTCACGTAAACTAACCAGATAAACTGGAGCACGAATCTAAACGTTCTGCGAGCCTCAGAGATGGCTCTCTGTTGCAGTCGGCAATTACGTCAGTCCAATATGGAGCGTGTCTGCCCGTGGAAAGTAGATAGATATTCCATTAAACGAAACATGTCGCCTAATCATTGGAATATCTCTGATCAACCCCAATGTAAAATATTGACGTACAGTAGTGTACGAATTATGCAAACAAAGATAAAATAGTTGAAACAAGTGTTTATTTGCTGTAAAAAGTCCAAACAGTTTTTAAATATTAATTATTTTAATAAGGAATATGAACCATTTCCAAGAATACAATATTACCCTCTCCTGATATAAATCCGATTGAAAATTTATGAGCTATTTGTAAAGACAGGAGCCGGAAAACAGACTGCAACGAAACAGAAGATAATTGAAGCAGGAATTAACAGGTGGTTTCGGGATGAGCTAGTATTGAAGAACTGCGAAAAAACTTATTGAATCCGTGCCAATACGTGTACAAGAAGTTATAAAAGCTAAAGGCGGACATATTCTTTATTAACCCTTCGCTTACGGTGCTAAAATTGAAACGCGCGCTCCGGTGTTGGGTAGTGAGTACGCGATCAAAAATTAGCGATTTTAAATCGGAAAAATAAGAACATTCATAGATAATCCCCTTAATTAATTATAATTGAAGTTAAAAATTATAATAATTGAGATTTATTTGCTGAAAACATTAAAAAACCATCTGGCAACGCTCACGGAATGGGCGTAGGTCTAATCTATTTGCAAGTCCAGAAGACACTGCGGCGCGAAGCGGTACCCCGGCGTTGGTTACGCTTGCGACGATTGAGACAATTGAGCTCCTCGCAATTCAGTCTAGTACGCAAGAGTGAGATGCGAATATAGTGTCGCGCTTCCCGCATACTCTTCACCTATCGTCAAGACGAGGCACTCGCAGCGTTTAAATGCGAATTTGTTTTCGATCTTTACAAAACACCACGATGTAGTCGATAAATTCTGATTATTATTAATATTATTTTTTAAATCAATGCGTAAATATATTATGGAAGAATACCTAAAATCTTAACCTTGTATTTATTATATTTATAGAGATATTGATGGTTATTAGAAGCAACGTGTAGAAGATACCCAACACAGGGAAGGAAAGGTTAAAATAATGAATATTTGAACGATTTAAAAAATGTTAGCATTTCGATGGCTAATAAACACTTGTTTCAACTATTTTATCTTTGTTCACATTAATTCACACACTACTGTACTTGCTGGGATACCTTCTCCAGATATTGGCCACAATATTGCACGCAAGAGTGGGGAACATATTTAACCTTTCCCTTCTTGTGCTAAAAAAATCCACCCGTTCTGGTGATGTGTATTCAATACACATCAATACATATGTAAAAATGAGCTATTTAAAATGGGAAAAATAAGAATATTCATAGCCAATCGCTTAAATTAATTAAATTTGAAGTCAAAAGTGATAATAATTGAAATTTAATTGCTGAAAACATGAAAAAAAACATTGGACGACGTTCACAAAACGGACGGAGCGACCACCTCGAACGAAAGCCGGCTGGCTACTAAAAAGAGAAGCGAGCGAACTGAGATTCCATTTCTTGTGTTCCCATATACCGAAGTAGAGTGAGACGTGAATAGCGTCCATTAGGGTCCCGACGGCCTGGAAGCCCTCTATCACGGTGTACCGTTCCTATGACAAGGAAGTCAGAGCGTTAGGAATGTCGTGGAGGGAGATTACTAACACTGCCTAAAACCTCTCTGAATGGAGAAGACTGGTGGCCTCCCTATGCTCCCTTGTGGAGCTTTAAAAGAAGGGTGAATTGATTGATTGATTGACTCCTCGTACATTGTTTACTATTTAAAAATCTTAAATTGGAGTTAATCTTTTAGTACTGCTGTGACTGAAAGATATTCAACAGTCAATGTGTTAATTGTTTACTCACCCACGTGTCTAGACTATAGGAGAATCTCCTCAGATGAAGGATTGGCACAGAGGATCCACCACTATGCGGCATGTGTGGTGATGTTCAGTCAATGCCACACATTATGGTTTGCCCACTGTGCCTCGCATTATGCTCGGAAGGGAAGCTCAAATGTTACAGTTACATCTTGCTGGGCTGATAAGATAGAAGCTCCAATGTTACAGTTACATCTTGCTGGGCTGATAAGATAGAAGCTCCAATGTTACAGTTACATCTTGCTGGGCTGATAAGATAGAAGCTCCAATGTTACAGTTACATCTTGCTGGGCTGATAAGATAGAAGCTCCAATGTTACAGTTACATCTTGCTGAGCTGATAAGATAGAAGCTCCAATGTTACAGTTACATCTTGCTGGGCTGATAAGATAGAAGCTCCAATGTTACAGTTGCATCTTGCTGGGCTGATAAGAAATAGATCTGGTGTCGACGCAAACGAATGTCATTAAATTTCTACTTATCTATAAATATTCAACAGTTTAATGTTTGAAAGAGTGAAAGAATTAGAAGCTTCTTGTACGATTATTTTCCGTTAGTTTCCAGTGTTGAATTAGGTTACGAGCAAGTATTTGTCGTATTAAATAATGTTTTTTTATGCTAAGTGAACATAATTCAGTATGTATATCTATGAATAAAAGTATTTCTTGTATTCCATTCAGTGTTTTCATTTTCCTAATTTTACTACTTTTGGGGAAGGTGTAAAAAAGATAACAGATTATAGTATAGGTGTTTGGAGTGTATGTGGAGAAATCATTCGTAAATGGAATGATTTGAGTGATGTAATATATAAAGAATTGGGGATGGGGTAAAAAAGATAAGTGACTATAGTATAGGTGTTTGGAGTGTATATGGAGAAATTATTTGTAAATGGAATGATTTGAGTGATGTAATAGATAGGAAGGTGTAAAAAAGATAACAGATTAAAGTATAGGTGTTTGGAGTGCATGCGGAGGAATTATTCTAATATAGAATAAATTGAGTGATGTAATGAATAATAAAGCATTGTGGAAGGTGTAAAAATGATAACAGAAAGCTGTATAGGTGTTTGGAGTGTTTGTGGAGAAAAACTTCATAAATGGAATGATTTGAATAATGTAATAGATAAAGAATTGGGGAAGGGGTAAAAAAGATAACAGATTATGGTATAGGTGTTTGGAGTGTATGTAGAGAAATGATTCATAAATGGAATGATTTGAGTGATGTAATAGATAAAGAATTGGGGAATGGGTAAAAAAGATAACAGACTATAGTATAGGTTTTGGAGTGTATGTGAAGAAATGCTTCGTAAATGGAATGATTTGAGTGATGTAATAGATAAAGAATTGGGGAAAGTGTAAAAAAGATAACAGATTAAAGTATAGGTGTTTGGAGTGCATGCGGAGGAATTATTATAATATAGAATGAATTGAGTGATGTAATGAATAAGAAAGCATTGGGAGAGGAGTAAAATTGATAACAAAATGCAGTATAGGTGTTTGGAGTGTATGTGGAGAAATGATTCGTAAATGGAATGATTTGAGTGATGTAATAGATAAAGAATTGGGGAAGGTCTAAAAAAGATAGCAGATTAAAGTATATGTGTTTGGAGTTTATGCGGAGGAATTATTCTAATATAGAATAAATTGAGTGATGTAATGAATAATGAAGCATTGTGGGAGGTGTAAAATTGATAACAGAATGCAGTATAGGTATTTGGAGTGTATGTGGAGAAATGATTCGTAAATGGAATGATTTGAGTGATGTAATAGATAAAGAATTGGGGAAGGTGTAAAAAAGATAACAGATTAAAGAATAAGTGTTTGGAGTGCATGCGGAGGAATTATTCTAATATAGAATAAATTGAGTGATGTAATGAATAAGGAAGCATTGGGAGAGGTGTAAAATTGATAACAGAATGCAGTATAGGTGTTTGGAGTGTATGTGGAGAAATGATTCGTAAATGGAATGATTTGAGTGATGTAATGCAGTGGTCCCCAACCCCCGGGCCGCGGCCCGGTACCGGGCCGTGGACCAAATGGTACTGGGCCGCGCAAGGGCCTGCTTAAAAATCCATGTTACTTTTGAAAAATCGAACATACCCAATAAAACTTAAATATAGCTTAAAATAATTATTCCGTTGAAAACCCCTTCACGCTAAGTTACCACCGACCTTCCGACAATACCTGTTCGAGACAACAACTCTGCCGGTGTTCTGGATTAGAGTCATGGCGGAATACCCTGAGATTGCCACCACAGCACTAAAATCCCTATTGCCATTTCCGACATCCTATCTATGTGAAGCGGGGTTTTCTGCAGTGACAGCAACCATAACAAAACAAAGAAATAAACTGGACATAAGCAAGACACTTCGGGTGTCACAATCTCCTACTCGTATTACCCCCAGATGGAACCATCTCGTTTCAATGAAGCAAGCTCAGGGTTCTCATTGATTTAGCATTAAGTTAAAATATTAAATCTGTTTTTATTCATTTTTAAGGGGTAATTGTATTTTATTTTGAAGGCATGTTTAAACACGATTCAATTAAAAATATTAAATCAAAACACATAAAACTTCAACATCAAAACTTTTAAAGAAAATAGATAAATAACTTTCAAGTTAATATATCTGCAAGATATCAGAATAACATTAAAATCCCAATATTACGAGTAAACCCTAAGCATTCTCAAAATTATTATCTCTATCTTGGAAAAAAATACGAGTAGGTACTTTCAACCTTCCATTGAACCTTAAAAATATTGAAAATACCCATCAATCCAAAAGAAAATTAAAAAATTATCTGAAACTTAATAATCCTTCATTGTTATTATATATTTTTTCTTCATTTTTCCCACAAACCTTGTGTTTTCTCTACTATTATTTGTCACTATAACTTATGTACCATAGTTGTAAATTTTATTATTATATATTGTACAAATATATTGTTGTTAAATTAAAAAAAAAAACTACATTCAATGTGTCCCCCTCCCTCCACCCCGTGGGCCGCGGTAAAATTATGAAACGTGTACCGGTCCGCGGCGACAAAAAGGTTGGAGACCACTGATGTAATGGATAAAGAATTGGGGAAAGTGTAAAAAAGATAACAGATTATAGTATAGGTGTTTGGAGTGCATGCGGAGGAATTATTCTAATATAGAATGAATGGAGTGATGTAATGAATAAGAAAGCATTGGGAGAGGTGTAAAATTGATAACAGAATGCAGTATAGGTGTTTGGAGTGTATGTGGAAAAATGATTCGTAAATGGAATGATTTGAGTGATGTATTAGATAAAGAATCGGGGAAGGTGTAAAAAAGATAACAGATTAAAGAATAGGTGTTTGGAGTGCATGCGGAGGAATTATTCTAATATAGAATAAATTGAGTGATGTAATGAATAAGGAAGCATTGGGAGAGGTGTAAAATTGATAACAGAATGCAGTATAGGTGTTTGGAGTGTATGTGGAGAAATGATTCGTAAATGGAATGATTTGAGTGATGTAATGGATAAAGAATTGGGGAAAGTGTAAAAAAGATAACAGATTATAGTATAGGTGTTTGGAGTGCATGCGGAGGAATTATTCTAATATAGAATGAATGGAGTGATGTAATGAATAAGAAATCATTGGGAGAGGTGTAAAATTGATAACAGAATGCAGTATAGGTGTTTGGAGTGTATGTGGAGAAATGATTTATAAATGGAATGATTTGAGTGATGTAATAGACAAAGAATTGGGGAAGGGGTAAAAAAGGTAACAGACTATAGTATAGGTGTTTGGAGTGTATGTGGAGGAATTATTCTAATATAGAATAAATTGAGTGATGTAATGAATAAGAAAACATTGGGAGAGGTGTAAAATTGACAACACAATGCAGTGTATGTGTTTGGAGTGTATGTGGAGAAATGATTCGTAAATGGAGTGATTTGAGTGATGTAATAGATAAAGAATTGGGGAAGGTGTAAAAAAGATAACAGATTAAAGTATACATGTTTGGAGTGTATGCGGAGGAATTATTCTAACATAGAATAAGTTGAGTGATGTAATGAATAATAAAGCATTGTGGGAGGTGTAAAAATGATAACAGAATGCAGTATAGGTGTTTGGAGTGTATGTGGAGAAAAGCATCGTAAATGGAATGATTTGAGTGATGTAATAAATAAAGAATTGGGGAATGGGTAAAAAAGATAACAGACTATAGTATAGGTTTATTAGTGTATGCGGAGAAATGATTCGTAAATGGAATGATTTGAGTGATGTAATAGATAAAGAATTGGAGAAAGTGTAAAAAAGATAACAGATTATAGTATAGGTGTTTGGAGTGCATGCGGAGAAATTATTATAATACAAAATGAATTGATTGATATAATGAATAAGAAAGCATTGGGAGAGGTGTAAAATTGATAACAGAATGCAGTATAGGTGTTTGGAGTGTATGTGGAGAAATGATTAGTAAATGGAATGATTTGTAATTTATTTTATCAAGTACTGTTTATTCCAATTTTTGTAACGGTATAACCCTACCGGTTTCAAGGCTTTCACGTCATCATCAGCACAAACAAGACTGAATTATGTCCGAACTGGTACCGATATACACGCTTCTAACGGTTGGGGACATTCGAGTTGGTGACTGAGAGCTGAGGTAGGCATGGGACGACCTCGGTGAGCAGCGGAGAGATTCTTGGTATATATGTGTTTTCCAGATGTTCACCTCGATGTACTGACTTAGAAATTTCTAAGGCCTCTAATCCCATTTGAGTGATGCAATAAATAAAGAATTGGGGAAGGTGTAAAAAAGATAACAGATTATAGTATAGGTGTTTGGAGTGTATGCGGAGGAATGATTCTAAAATATAATTAATTGAGTGATGTAATGAATAAGAAAGCATTGGGGAAAGTGTAAAAATGATAACAGAATGCAGTATAGGTGTTTGAAGGGAAAATACTAGAAAATCTATGCACAGTCATACTCGTATTAATAAAATCTTAATAACAGAATAGTATGCGTAACAAAGCATATTGATGTGAAAGAAGCAAATGATGCTAGGGATAGTAAGCTAAAGACAAATTCTTTCTACATACTAAAATAGGTACATGACACGATGGTGATAAGAATGAATCTTTAGTGATGTAGCGAGGGTCTTCTGCGTTCGGGGACAAAATACAAAATCTGCACGCTCTTGCACGAAGTGTTGTGTAGGAATAGGGTGACCAGTTTCAACACCATTTCTTCGGATTCCGAGTTTTGTTGTAATTCTCCGGGTTATGTTAATTTAGCAATCAAATTAATTTTACCGTAAGTTGGTTTTATCAATGAAAATAAAATATGTTTCATATAATTGCCATGAATATCGCGTGTGGTGGGAATGTATAGATGTAACGTCACACTAATATGAAACATTATTTTTACTTAATGCAAAGATTCAAGTTTCTAGTTTTTTGATCCACTCGTATTTTATATAAAATGTTAGTTACAATAATTATTAGGCCTCAGGTAGATAAAGCTGCAGTTGTGGCGGGCTGCCTGAGAGATGTCATATGGGGGAATAAAGATATGAGGACAGATAGCAAGGTACGCGCATTTATAAGACCTGTGTGCGACCTATCCTCACATATGGCATCGAAGCGAGGACGGACACTGTCAGGACACAAAGTATGCTAAGGACAACGGAAATGAGAACTCTGCGCGCTATTGCTGGGAAGACTTTGCGTGATCGTGTAAGGAACACCACAATCCGAGAGGTCTGTGAGGTCCAAGATGTGGTCAGATGGGGACGACAGCGTCGACGATACTGGTACCAACATGTACAGAGAATGAATTCCATACATAGCTCTGCATGGGATGCCGGATGGACAGCGTCCACCAGGGAGACCCCCGAAACGATGGAGAGATAGCTGGAGCTCAGCATCACAGGACAATCCTGCAGTAACAGACTCTTGAGAGTCTACAGAAAGTTTAAGAAGAAGAAGAAGGTTTGTCCAATGGGAAAAGTATTTGATTTTTTTTTCACGCAACCACTAGCGTCATCTGTGGATGAGTAAATGAGTAAACTAGTGACACATTTCGACTATCTTCCATAATTTTTTGTGTTGTAATTTGTTTTATCAAATACTGTTTACTCCACATTTTGGAACGGTATAACCCTACCGGTTTCAAGGTTTTCACCTCATCATCAGGGGAGCACAAACAAGACTTGTTTGTGCTCCCCTGATGATGAGGTGAAAGTCTTTAAACCGGTAGGGTTATACCGTTCCATAAAGTGGAATAAACAGTGTTTGATAAAACAAATGACAATGTCGTTAAAACTCCACAACGTTAATGCCTTAACTGTAAACAATATATCTTCCATAAATGTTTAAAACTCTGGCATCACTGGTTCATTCGTAATGACGTAACAATTTATAGTACCTTCTGAGTCTCGGTCAGAAAAGGAACAATGGAGGAACGTGCAAACATTAAATTTGGTTTCGAATTGGGTAAAATTGCCACAGAAACTTTTGAAATAATTCAAACTGTTTACGGTAGTGAAGCAATAAGTCTTAAGAATGTTTTTAAGTGGTATGCAAGATATCGTGATGGTAGAGAGAGCATTGAAGATGATCCACGGCCTGGACCATCATTGACAGTTTGAATTGAAGAAAATGTTCAAAAAGTGGCTGAGATTCTTCGAAATGAACGTTGTGCATCTACGTAGCATATCCAGAAAGAAAGTGTACTGAGGCTCTCACGACGACGTTGAGGTTTATAATGAGGGGAAAACTGCATATGGTGATAAAGCTATGAATTGTACAAGTGTGTACAAGTGGTGTCGCGAGTTTAAAAACGGTCGTACATCTGCATGATGATCAGAAAAGTTCAAAACCACAATTTCAGCCAAGAAAATCATGGCATCCGTGTTTTGGGACTGTCAAGGCATAATTTTAATTGAATATATGCCTCAAGGGGAGCCCATCAACTCTGCAAGATACTGTGTGACCCTAAAAAAATTGCGGAGGGCAAAAAGAGGAGAGGCATGCTGACAAAAGGAGTCTGCCTGCTGCACGACAATGCCAGACCACACAGGGCCAACGCCACGAAGGAACTGCTCGCCTCGTTTAAATGGGATGTCCTGAACCATCCCGCGCATTCCCCTGACCTAGCACCTTCAGATTACTATCTCTTTACCTCCCTGAAGCTGCACATGGGTGGAAAAAGGTTTTCAACCGACGAGGAGGTAAAGGAGGAGGTGGAGAAGTGGACGGAGGGGTTGGCGGGAAACTACTTCGAGGAAGGCATCAAAAAGTTGATACCCCGCTTCACCGCCTGCATTGAGAGGAATGGCAACTATGTCAAAAAATAGCTTACATATGTACTACGGTAACCACGTAATTTTTTTGTTTAAATAAAAAAAATTGTAACCTACAAAAATTCAGTACACTTAGTTTCTGGATATGCCTCGTACTTGGCTCATTAAGGAGCACACTGGAATTCCTAAATCCACTGTTCATCTCATTTTAATGGGAAATTTGGTCAAACGAAAGGTCTGTACTGACTGATGATTAAAATGTGAAGAGCAATGAAGATGAACAATGTCCTGGATCATTTGGCAAACATTCCAGTTTCTAGTTTTTTTCTATTTTATAAAAAATGTTAGTTATTATGACTGATTATTATATGTCCTTCCTATATTACTTTATTAAAAGATAAGTACACGGTAAGTAATGCACATCGGGCTTAAACTCAAAACGTATGAATGATAAAGACGACGTTTTGAGTTTAAGTCATTCATACGTTTTGAGTTTAAGCCTAATGTGTATTACTTACTGCCGGGTACTGTACATTTGTTTAAAAATTAACAGAAAGGATGAAAAAAATTTTTTTTATCTGTTTGTACGAATATTATAAACATCTACACATATGTTTCACATTCAAGAATATATTTTTTTTTAACTAAACTAAAATCTGATCACCCTTAGTGGAAAACCAACTGCCAAAGCAAAGCCTGCAGATGCCTGTATCATCATCATCATTGTCAACCAGGGTCGATCCACTGCTGGATGAAGGTCTCCCCAAGTTGACTCCAAATAGTTCAGTTCTTTGCTTGTTGATGCCATGTGATGCTGCCATGCTTCCTGATCTCATCTATCCAGCGCACCTTCGGTCTTCTTCTGGGCTTCTTTATGCCTCTTGGGTACCATTGGATTATTTCGGATGTCCATCGGGAGTCTGACATTCTGGCTACGTGTCCGGCCCATTGCCACTTCATTCTTTTGCACACCTTTATAACGTCTTCTACCTTTGTTTTATTGCGAATTCAGGTGTTTAGTTTACGGTCTCTTTTAGTATATTCCAACATACATCTCTCCATGCCCCTTTGTGCGGTCTGGAGCTTTTGTGTGTTCTTTACTGTGAGCGTTCATGTCTCGCAGCCATACGTAAGTACTGGAAGAATGCACTGGTTGTAAACCCTTCGCTTCAAGGATATTGGGAGATTACTTTTGAAGATGTTGTTCAAACGTCCAAATGAGCTCCACGCCAGTTTTGTCCTTCGTGCTATTTCCTCCGATATGCCACCTACAAAGGAAATAAGTTGGCCTAGATACACATATTCCTGAACAAGTTCTAGTGGCTTTCCATTTAAGTTTATTGGTTTTGGGGTAGCAAAGCCGTTCATCATATATTTGGTTTTTGAAATATTCATTTTTAAACCAACTCGTTTACTGACCTCTGCCGCCAATTCTTGCAGTTGGTGCTGAAGATCATCCGGGTTTTGTGAGAATATAACGATATCGTCTGCAAATCTCAAATGGCTCAGGTATTTTCCATCAATCACCAGGCCTTTATTTTCCCATTCTAGTTTTTTAAATATGTATTCAAGTGTAGCTGTGAATAATTTTTGGGAAATAGTGTCTTCTTGACGAACTCCCTTACCGATTCGAAAGGTTTCCGAGGATTTGTGGAAATGTATTTTTGCTGTTGCATCCTTATAGATGTTATTGATATATATGCCTGTCTACTATGTTATATATTTTCTTGCATACCTAATATATCATAATATTAGTTTTTTTAAAACAATCACATGTGTTACATTTATTGTATACATCTAACTAAATGAATTAAACTCCATTTCAATGGGCATAAGAATAATGTCTCGTTTATTGAATAATGGTACAAAGAGTATACATCCTAATATTTATGTACTTAACAAAGTATTGATTTTTTATCTATGGTCAATGTTGATTTTGACAGTTTTGTTCTAAAAAATGTTGTTATAAATAGTAACATAACCTATCTACTGTGACGCTATATTATTGAAATTGAATGCTAAAACCATGATGCTTCTCGAGAAATTCCTGTTTTAAAAACAGAAAGATCAGTCTGACGCGCCGCGTCATTGTATACGTTGTCTTGACATCTGACGTACGGGTGTCCTTTGCAGATATTCCCTCGAGGTCAAATCACGCCAATTAAATATTAAATAAATACATTAAAAATATTTAATAAATTCTGAGCCTTTCTTTACTTATTTTTGAGTACATTATGGAAGAATTAGAGATAGAATATTGCAAAACGAATTGTATAAAAAAAGAAATATCTATCGATAATGAACAGGAAATACCAGGAAGGCAAAGTATGAAGGAGGTCTCAAATGGAAGAATTTCTCCTTTAGAAAGTACAAATAACAGAGTTTTATCACCTTTTAAGTTGAATATTAAGGAAGAAATATTGTCTGATGAAGAAAACACAGATTGTTATAGTAAATACAAAATTAATATTAAAAAAGAAATTGAATTGCCAGGAGCACATAATCAAAATGTGGATGATTTTAATATTTGTGAAGTCGAGAAAGAAATAGTTGTGAAAAAGGAAATTACGAATAACGATGAAATATACGACAATAAAGTAATTTCTAAAGACGGAAGTGAAATAGACGTCAAGAAAGAATTAATAAATTTCAATAAAGGAATGTACGACAATGATGATTATTGTAAAGACGGGGATACGTATGAAAGTAAAGAATTTGACAATGACAAGAAAGACCTAAATACGAAGAAAGAAAACATATCAACGTCGAAAGATTCAGAAACAAACAAACAAACTCAAGGCTATAATAGAGAATACAAATGTAATACATGTCCCTTTATTTCTAACGACGCCATGGATTGGAAAAGACATCAAAAGGAAACACACTGGATTAAGACGTATACTTGTAGTCAATGTCCTTATTTCTGTAAATCAAAATGCTCTTTAAGAGTTCATCTTTTTACTCATTCCAAGGATAGACCCTACAAATGTAATCAATGTCCGTTCGCCTGTAGACAAATGGCCAATTTAAGGACTCATATGAAAAGGCATTCAAAACCGTACCAATGTGGAGAGTGTCCCTACACTTCGCCGCAAATGTCTGCCCTTAAATCACATCGATTGATCCATTCAGAAGAACGGACTTATAAATGTGAAATTTGTTCGTATTCGTGCAAGCAACTTAGTTGTTTGAATTCGCACAAATTGACGCATTCAGATGATAAGCCGTTCGGTTGTGACGTTTGCCCTTACTCGTGTAAGCAGATGTCTGTCTTGAGGAGACACAAACTTAAACACCTCAATACGAATCCTCGTAAAAAGACTGTTCCTTTAATGCCATTTTGTGAGTAATTTCAAGTATGCTGTATGTGTGAATATATACTAATACTACTATGTGAAATGGAAATTGAACCTAAGTTGCTAAATAATTATTCTGATGTAGTAAATATTACTAAGATTGAGTCAATAAGAAAAAAAATAGCGCTAAGTAATTTTTAGAATACAAGGATTGCTACTTAAGTTTTGAAACAGACAAGTAAAAATAAATATTTATCATCAAAAATGGCTTCATTATTTTTCAAAATACTCTCCATGATCAATACACTTTTGCATGCGTTTGAACCAATTTTCGAAGCACTTTTTCCACTCCGAATGAAGTAACTTCAAACCTTGCGTTTTGAATGCATCAACCGCTTCTTCAGGCGTCGAAAAACATTGACCTCGCAATTTATTTTTGATGTTTGGGAATAAAAAGAAGTCATTGGGTGCCAAATCAGGGCTGTACGGCGGATGACCCATGAATTCGATGTTTTGAGTGCTCAAAAAGTCACTTGTTTGAGCCTATGTATGAGAGCTCGCATTGTCGTGGTGGAGAATGCTCCGTTTTCGGCGGTTGGTTTTCCTCATTACTCCGAACACTTCTGGCAAACAAATGGTGGTGTACCATTCAGAATTGACCGTACGACGTTCCACTAAAGGCACTGATGCGACATGACCATTTATACCGAAGAAACAAGCCATCATTGGCTTCGAAGTGCTTCGTACACGAACAACTTTTGTTGGATTTGGCTCGTCTTGAAAGACCCATACACTCGACTGCTGTTTAGTTTCTGGCTCATATGCATAAATCCATGATTCATTGCCTGTCACGATCTTATAGATGTCTTTTGAAGCACCAAATTTTTTCAACATTTCTTTGGATCAATCGACACGAGCCTTTTTTTGAGTGATTGTCAAATTATGCGGTATCCAACGCGAACAAATCTTTTTGACAGCCAAATGTTCATGCAATATTGAATGTATGCAAGTGGAAGTAATGTCCAAACATGCCTCAATCTCACGATAAGTCACATGACGATCTTGCAATATCAGTTCACGCACAGCATCGATGTTTTCTGGCAAAACAACCGATTTTGGACGACCTTCAAGAAATTCGTCCTGGAGCGAACTACGACCACGATTGAATTAGGAAAACCAGCGAAACACAGTGGCACAGCCCGGGATGGTGCTTCATCACCAAAAGTCGAAGCAAGTTGATCGGTACACTGCTGTTGAGTTAGTCCATGTCGAAAATCATAAAATATCATCGCACGAAAATTTTCACGATTTAATTCCATTTTTGGCCGAGATATATTTTTCAAGTCACTGTAAACCACACAAATAGCACTCGTATGACAAAACTTTCTGAGCACGTATACCATTAAAAACGTCAAACTTTACGATGCTGATGTCAGATTTGACATATCTACACTGGTATTGCCATATCTCAAAACTTAAGTAGCAACCCTTGTATAAGCTGTTGTTTTGGGTACTTTCTTAGATCTCGTAATGTATCTAGAGAATGTTTGGTAAGAAAACTTTGCGAATGAAAATGAACTGTAGAGTGTTTCTCTATCTATCTTACAAAAATGATTAACAATTATTGTATACCCCATCTTTAGCCAATGCAGACTAACGTAATGACTTTTGATAAACGTGACCAAATATTATTTGATTTTAACAAACTGCCACATTTTTGCTAATTTGTAACAAGATGTATTAATTTGTCATTATTGTTAGTTTTATGTAATGTATTTACCTAAATAACTTGCTATTTATTAGAATCGAGGCTTATATTAAAGTTGATAAAATAATTAAAATTACTGAACGTCGTTAGAAGGTTGCATTAGAGCAAATTTGTGAACTGTCACAGGGACAATGCTACATTTTCTCTTGTATAGTTAACGTGAGAAGTTTTTCCTGGTGGAAAGTAAAATCCATAGAGAAACACTCTACAGTTCATCTTTATTTGCAAAGTTTTCATTAAAAATCTTAAATTGGAGTTAATCTTTTAGTACTGCTGTGATTTTGAAAAATGTTATTCAACAGTCAATGTGTTAATTGTTTACTCACCCACGTGTGTAGACTATAGGAGAATCTCCTCAGATGAAGGATTGGCACAGAGAATCCACCACTATGCGGCATGTGTGGTGACGTTCAGTCAATGCCACACATTATGGTTCCTCCACTGTGCTTTGCGAGATGCTCGGAAGGGAAGAGCCTGATGTCTTCTTAAATAATGTTTTTATGTTAAGTGATCATAATTCATTATGTATATCTATGAATAAGAATGTTTCTAGTATTCCATTCAGTGTTTTAATTTTCCTTGTTTTACTCGTCCTAGTTGTTAATGGATAATTAAATATTGGGTAAGGTGTGAAAAAGATAACAGACTACAGTATAGGTGTTTGGAGTGTATGTGGAGAAATTATTCGAAAATTGAATGAATTCAGTGGTGTTATGGATAAGAAAGAATTGAGGAGTGTTTTTTAAAAGATAACAGACTACAGTATAGGTGTTTGGAGTGTATGTGAAGAAATTATTCGAAAATGGAATGAATTGAGTGGTGTTATGGATAAGAAAGAATTGAGGAATGTTTTTAAAAAGATAACAGACTACAGTATAGGTGTTTGGAGTGTATGTGGAGAAATTATTCGAAAATGGAATGAATTGAGTGAGTTGAGGTGTTATGGATAAGAAAGAATTGAGAAATGTTTTTAAAATGATAACAGACTACAGTATAGGTGTTTGGAGTGTGTGTGGAGAAATTATTTGAAAATGGAATGAATTGAGTGATGTAATAGATATGAAAGAATTGAGGAATATTTGTAAAAAGATAACAGACTACAGTATAGATGTTTGGTGTGTATGCGGAGAAATGATTCGAAAACGCAATGAATTGAGGAATGTGTAAAAAGATCACAGACGTGTTTGTGTTTGGACAGTATAGGTGTTTGGAGTGTATGCGAAGAAATGATTTGAAAATGGAATGAATTGAGTGATGTAATTGATAATGAAGAATTGGGGAAAGCATTAAAAAGATCACACTTTAGGTGTTTGGAGAAATGATTTGTAAATAGAATGAATTGAGTGATGTAATAGACAAAGAATTGGGGAAGGTGTAAAAAAGATAAACTACATTACAAGTGTTTGGATTGTATGTGGAGAAATGATTCTAAAATGAAATTTATTGAGTGATGTAATAGATAAGAAAGAATCGAGGAAGGAATGTATAAAAAGATAAACTAAAGTATAGGTGTTTGGAGTGTATGCCGAGAAATGATTCGAAAATGCAATGAATTGAGTGATGTAATTGATAATTAATAATTGGTAAAAGCGTAAAAAAGGTCACATTATAGATGTTTGGAGTGTATGTGGAGAAATGATTCATAAATGGAATGATTTGAGTGATGTAATAGATAAAGAATTGGCGAAGGTGTAAAAAAGATAACAGACTGTAGTATAGGTGTTTGGAGTGTATGTGGAGGAATGATTCGAAGATACAATTAAGTGATGTAATGAATAAGAAAGCATTGGGGAAGGTGTAAAAATGATAACAGAATGCAGTATAGGTGTTTGAAGTGTATACTTAGCTATTTTGTAAAGGTCAGAAATATATGCACAGTCAAATTAATAAAATTTTCAATGAGGGAAGGGAAAACAATCTTAACCCTTCCCTGTGATGTGTAACTAGTACACATTGCTTCTAAAAACTTTAATATCTCTATAAATATAATAAATACTGGGTTCAGATTTTAGGTATTCCTCTGTAATACATTTACGCATTGAATGAAAAAATAATATTAATAATAATTAGCACTTATCGGCCACATCAGAGATATTTTGTGAAAATCGGGAATAAATTCACCAATACAATCAAACGTGTGCCACTGTGTGATGTAGATACGAGTATATTAATTCTAAAAACCTCTATGGGTGAACAAGCGACGCTATTCACGTCTCACTCTCACTCTACTTCGGTATATGGGAACGCAAGAAATAGAATCTCCGTTCGCTCGCTTTAGTAGCTCTCGGATATCCATTTGAGGGGGTCTCTTCGCCCCTCGGCTGATGTTTTTTTCATGTTTTCAGTAATTTAATTTCAATTATTATCACTTTTGACTTCAAATTTAATTAATTTAAGCGCTTGGCTATGAAAATTCTTATTTTTTTGATTTTAAATCGCTCATTTTTACATGTGTATTGAATACATAGCACCGCAACGCGCGATTTTTTTTTAGCACCGGAAGGGAAAGGTTAATAACAGGATGGTATGCATAACAAAGCATATTGATTTGAAAGAAGCGAATGATACTAAGATAGAAAGCAAAATACATATTCTTTCTTCCTACCCCAATAGGCACATGACATGATAGTGATAAAAAATGTATATATTTATTTTATGTAACTTTCCTTTTTTGTCGGTCGATTTTAATCCCCTTCAGATAACAAAGCCTGTGCTTAAATGATTTCATCCTTGTCTCGGCTCTGCTTTCGTGTCCCCCTACGCTCGGGGATAACTGCAGTCATCATACTTTTCCCTCGTTACGCCTTTGGTACGCGCTCATATGTATTTATTTCATTCACGCTCAAAATAATATCTTACAATTTTGATAGTATCAAAATTTGAAATTGAAGCTATCATATCCAATGGGCATAAGAATAATGTCACATTTATTAAATAATGGTACTAAAAAAATATACATCCTAATATTTATGTACTCAACATGTATTGATTTTTATCTATGGTCAATGTTAATTTTGACAGCTTTGTTCTAAAATATTTGTTAGTTACATAACCTATCTACATTGACGCTATATTATTAAAATATAATGTTAAAAACCATGATGCGTCTCGAGAAATTCCTGTTTTAAAAACAGATACATCAGTCAATAACATTCTGACGTGCTGCGTCATTCCATACGTTGTCTTCACACCTGACGTACGGATGTCCTTGAGATCTGTTTCTTGAAGATACTCGCTCGAAGATAATTCATTTAAGTCACATCAATTAAATATTAAATAAATAAGTAAAAAATATTTAATAAATTCTGAGCCTTTCTTTACTTATTTTTGAGTACATTATGGAAGAATTAGAGATAGAATATTGCAAAACGAATTGTATAAAAAATGAAATATCTATCGATAATGAACAGGAAATATCAGGAGAGCAAACTATGAAAGAGGTCTCAAATGAAAGAATTTCTACTTTAGAAAGTACAAATAACAGAGTTTTATCACCTTTTAACTTGAATATTAAGGAAGAAATATTGTCTGATGAAGACAACGCAGATTGTAATAGTAAATACAAAATTAATATTAAAAAAGAAATTGAATTGCCAGGGGCACATAATCAAAATGTGGATGATCTTAATATTTGTGAAGTCCCTTTGATAAAAGATGAGGGAAATAATATATCTCGACAGAATTGGGAAGAAGAAAGAGAAAGCTACGGGGAAATAGAATGTATTGAAAATAATATTAAAAATGAGGAGGAATCTGATAGTGGTTCTATAGAATTATCAAAAGGCCAACAAAAGGTTACGACAAATGTTTCCAAATGTTGTTTATGCCAATCTATAGTCGGAGATATTTCTAAAAAAGTTAATAAAGAATTATTAAAAAATATTAAAAATACTGTTTATTATTGCGATAATTGTTTATCTGAAAAATCTGATGTAAAAAGTGGAAACTCGAAAGAAAAGAAACCTTTAAGTATAGAAACTATCGAACGGAGATACAGAGAATCGAAACCTTTGTTTACGTGTAACGTATGTTCTTACTCGTTCAAAAGATTAATATATTTAAAAAAACACGAGATGCAACATAAAGAAGGAAAAATCACATCATCGAATAATGAACCGACGAATAATTCGAACGAACACGGTTTTATAGATTCTTCTCCTAATGATTTGTTCAAGTGTGATCAATGTTCATTTACGTATAAAAAATTAAGTTATTTAAATAAACATAAGCTACTTCATTCGCAAGGTAAAGATACAATTTCGAACGATAAACATAAGTCTGAACAAACTAGTTCAGACGGACATAAATTCGAAAATATCAATTCGGCTGGACATAATAACGAACAATTGTTTAAATGTGACGAATGTTTATATACATGTAAGAAATTTACTCGTTTAAAGAAGCATAAACTTTTACATTTACCTCAAAAAATAAACCTTTCTGAACAGATTTCGTCTAAAGCTGAACAAATTTTAAAGGGATCGTTCAAACGATTTAAATGCGATCAATGTTCGTATTCGTGTCAAAGGCCGAAATATTTATTAAAGCATAAATTGTTACATACACAAGATAAAACGTTCACGGACGCAGATTTATTGGAGCAAAGTAAAACTATTACTTCGTTCGAATGCACTTTGTGTTTTGTTAAGTATAAAAAATTATCTTATCTTAAAAAACACGAACGTCAACATTTTTTAAAAAAGGTTTCAGACCAAGACGAAGACAAAACGAAGGTTTTAGATTCAGAAATACACAATTCTGATAATAACCAAAGTGGATATGTTTCAGAAGTAACGTTGAATCGGAAATCTAAACAACTGAAACATTTTATTGAACACAAATTCGAAGACACCGTTAAACGAGAATCTGAACACTCGACAAATCTTAATACTGAAATTCCTACGGAAGAAAAGTTTGAACAGTCGGCGCAAACAGTGTTCAAATGTGAAGTATGTTCGCATTTATGTAAAAGTGCTTCTGCTTTAAAAATACATTTAATCAAACATTCTACAGAGACACCGTTCGCCTGTGACCAGTGTTCATATTCAGCAAAACGTGAGAGTGTTTTGAAAATACATAAACTCAAACATTTAAAAGAAAAATTGTACAAATGTGATAAATGTTCGTTCACGTGTAACTTTTTATTTCATATGAACATACATAAGGTTCAACATTCAAACAATCACAAATTTTTATGTACGCAGTGTTCATTTACATGCGATCGTCCGCAAGATTTGAAAAAACATAGATTGAAACATGCACCGCACAGATTGAAAACGTGCGATCAATGTTCGTATTCGTGCGAACGCTTATCAGTGTTGAAAGTACATAAGTTGATCCATTCGAACGAAAGAATGTTTAAATGCGACGAGTGTTCGTTTTCGTGTAAACAAAAACCTCTTCTGCAAAGACACAAACGTAAACATTGGGATTCTAAAATTTATAATTGCGAGAAATGTTCTTTTAAAACTAACCGATTGGACAGTTTGAAAGCGCATCAAATAGCGCACACGGTTGAGAAATCGTTCAAGTGTCCGAAATGTCCGGTTACTTTTAAACAAATACACAATCTGAAAAGACATCAACTTGTTCATTCGAACGTTAAATTGTTCAATTGCGATCAATGTTCGTACGCTTGTAACAGATCTAACGATCTGAAGAAACACAAAGTTCAGCATTCAAAGTGAAACATTTTGATATTCTTTAAGTCATCAACAACAAATGGATCATTAGTTCAACTCAGTTTATTAATAAAATATCTTCTCACGAGCACTTTGATTTTGAATTTATAAAAGGGTCCTAAATAAGAGAAATGATATTTGAACACATATTTTGAATCGGGACATCAATATTGAATAAAAAAGTGGACTCGAATCATTGGCACATTTGGGCAGATATTTTACAAAATATAAAGATATACGGATACCCTGGACGGATATGGTCAGCAACACGAGGGTTTTTCAAAGAGCCAAAGTTGATAGAGAGTTGCTGACTAATATTAACATCCGAAAGGTGTCCTATTTGGGTCATGTACTTAGAGGCGCAAAGTACAAATTACTGCACCTGATCATCCAAGGCAAAATTGAAGGCCGAAGAGGTGTTGGCAGGAGGCAAATCTCCTAGCTTTGCAATATACGTGAATTGACTGGTATAAGGAGCGTTGGGGATCTTTTTCGGGCTGCCGGGGACAAAGATGCCTACTCTCAGGTGATAGTCAACGTTGAGGGGATCTGACCATGACACTGAGAAGAAGAAGAATAAAAATCAAGCATGATAAATCTAATAAGGGCAGTTACGGAAAACGTAAAGTAATTTCTACAGACTGTTCCGTCTGATTAGTTGGTTTATCGTTCAACTGTATTGTTGGTATTATACGTACATTGTTTACGCTACATTCGTTCGCCAAATTGGTTATTGTTACGTGGCAATCTATTCCAAAGATGTTAAAGAAGCCTTAAATGAAAATCAAACTAAAACATTTCGAAAAAAGTCTGGGAAAGAAACCGTAATCCCTAGGCTGGACGACAGATGTCTTACCAACTAGGCCATGGAAGTAATCTGCCTATAATAGGAGTACCATTGTTGCTTCATCTCGCGTCAATCAATCTGGAAGACTTTGGAGCATGTTGACAACAGTTTGATGGAGTGATAATTTGATATGCATAAATAACTTCTGGCAGAGTTACTTTCCTGTGTGTGCAGAGAGATTCAGATCGTAGCCCATTATATGCGTTTCCTAGAGGCATGCAGGGGTTACACAACTTAAAACCAGATGCTGTAAGCAGGTTAGAGAGGAAACATTGCGTGTGAGGATCGCAGGCAGAAGAAAAAAGGAGCAGTTAAGAAACCATTGATATGTTCAATCAGGAAACCAGGAGATGAATTAACATGGTGAATAATTATATAGAGGTGAACAATCAACGTGTCGCATTATCGTATTCCTGAACTTTAATTTTTGGTGGTTTGTTTTATTGATAACGGAATATTTTTTAATATCCGAGCTATTGCAGGCCGAGGCCACACCAAAGTGCTTCGCTACGTACTAAGCTAGGTGCTGCGTGACTAATATACTAGATGATTTCATTCTTGGCCACACCAAAGTGCTTCGCACAAATTCATTTGACATTTGGGAGCGGTTGAGTCAACAAACGATGCCACTCAAAACTAACCAATTCCATTACAACTTACCTTATCTTTATTTACTTCCTGTGCAACTTCATTCCAAAGTGATTTTATTACAGGTACATTTTTGTATAATTCGCTCGATGGGTTCCACAAAGGTTCCCTTTTATACACAGCTGTTATTAAAACTTCCGCCATCTTGTAAAATCACTTTGTGACACAATAAAATTAACCAACACGTCTGTTCGCTAGGAGATTCACTCGGTGACTAATCCTCACGTAGCGTGGCGCGAATCGTGCATTGTGACCATTGCGATATTATGCGGTGAGTTGGTTCGCTAGAATATGTCACCTAGTTCGCAGCGTAGCTCTAAGCACCAAGCGAGGCTCCTACCTGTGTGACCGAGGCCTTAGAGATATAGTTAGAAACTCCCGTATCTGAGAAATGTGTGAAATATAGGATATTATAAGATGAGGTAGAAACTGGAGAAGACACTGATAATGCCACGTGAAATGAGTGAATAGCAGAAGGGTTCCCTACGTGGCAATGTATAGATGAAAATTCTCCCAGGAAAACATTTAAAAATATGGAACTATAGCTGGGAGTTAACATCTTAAAAGTGGAAGTTTTGATGATAACAGACCACAGGTCTCACTAAAGTGGAAGTCCTGATGATAACAGACCACAGGTCTCACTAAAGTGAAAGTCCTGATGATAACAGACCACAGGTCTCACTCAAGTGGATGTCCTGATGATAACAGTCCACAGGTCTCACTAAAGTAGAAGTCCTGATGATAACAGACCACAGGTCTCACTAAAGTGGAACTCCTGATGATAACAGTTCACAGGTCTCACTAAAGTGGAAGTTCTGATGATGTCTCTCTGACGACTCCTCTCCATCCATCTCTGCACTCTGCAGTTCTAAGGGTTCATCTTTGCACTCTGCAGTTCTGTTGCATCTCTCACTTGGTCAGTCCAATGCATTACGGATGGCAAGCAACAAAACATGGCAGGCTTATTGCCAGGCGACACTCTCTTCCAACCAACCAGACTTAAGTAAAAAAACCAAATTACATGATTGCAAAAAGCATTCAAATGACTACCCATCTCCACGAAATTCATGGATATATACATGAACATATACCCCACAAAGACGAACACTCCTTTTCATATAAAGTGAGATATCGTCAATCAAAGGAAAAGGAAGGGATGGAGGAGAGAGGAAAGGAAAATCAGGAATGAAACACGTTATACTACTGACTAGAAATTAAAAGGGACACGCATTGGGACTTTTCCCCTTGTGTGTCATCCTTCCAAGCTTCAAATAATAACAACCCTCTCCAAACAGTCTCCTTGACTCCACAAGCAGTGTCCCCAAAGAATCGGCGAATTCGTCGAAGACATACTGTCGACAATCTGTCAGTGATTTTCAGTTTTTCGAGAGAAAGTTCGTGGTAATTCTTAGTTCTTGTGATGTGATGTCATGATTATGGTACCAGATGTTATGTCATGATTATGGTACCAGATGTTATGTCATGATTATGGTACCAGATGTTAAACTGGTCGATTATCTGTTTTTTAATATGATGTTTCTACATATTTGGTGTTGAAAACACTTAAAGGTGTTCATATAAACTTGCTAGGTTTTAAAAACACCTATCCTTGTTCGATTCTTCGATTCCTTTGGATGGATTCGAAAACCAAGTGAGCCCGAAGTGACTATCTACTGAGGGTTCGGACAAGACCTGTAAGGGTATATGGCAATGCTCTCTGTATGCCTGCTCTCGTCAGTTTACCGTAATTTAAAAAGAAATTATTAAAAATGTCTTAACCGTTGTCCGTTTTAGTCTTTTTATGTCTTAATGTTTTCTTAACCACTTAACAGTCGGATTTTTAACATGGGACATAACACAATGATGAACTGTGAACGAATAAATTCTATACGAAAATATATTCCGTTCGAAGAAAACAAGTTGAAACAAGATCTCTCCAAATGACGTTCGGGAGAAACACTCCCAACAAGTGGAAACAAGATTTGCCCGAACGAGGCTCGGGCTCGTCAGTATAAAAAGAAACTTCGTGCCCGAGTCCCGCTCGGGCAAAACTGTCAAGTGGTTAATACAAAATAAATTATAGGTATTATTAGCAGGGATATAATGGGTTGATAAATAATATATTAAAAATCCTTTGTAATATATTTTTAATGATACATTGATATTTATTCATATTAATAATTGTTATATTAAATACAGATTATTAAAAAAAAAAAAGAAATTTCAATTTAATTTCTGTGCCATCCATTGTCATCCAATTATGCCATGTGTTGCCAGTAGGAGGCAACAGAGGTTACCCTATCAATCTAATCATCAGGTCTTACCCCCCAAGCATATTGTCTTGATGTTCGAACAAGTTAACATGTCTTGTACAGGTTCACACTCATTTTCAATACTACTTTCATTCAAGAAATTCCTTCTCTGCGTCTTCACGTTGCATCTAGTCACCTCTACTTAGGGTTCTTCGAGATATGTTTACTCAAGTGATGTACGAGGGTAGTCCCAAAAGTACCCGACCTAACAAAGAAAACACAAAAAAATTGGGAAAAAATATTTTTATTTCTCAACATAGTCTCCTTTTAGCTCGACACACTTTTCCCAGCGATGTTCAATAGCTTCGATACCCTGTTTATAGTGAGAACTGTCGAGCACCTCAAAATAACCATCAACCGCAGATTCCACCTCTTCATTGTTGGAAAATCTTTTACCACCGAGCCATTGTTTCAAGTTTGGAAAAAGAAAATAATCCGAGAGGGCTAAATCTGGCGAATAGGGTGCGTGAGGAAGCAATTCGAACTTTAATTAATTGATTTTGGCCATCGCGATAACGGATGTGTGAACTGGTGCATTGTCTTGATGAAATAACACTTTCTTTTTCGCCAAATGCGGCCGTTTATTCTTGATTTCATCACTCAAACGCTGCAATAAGTTCGCATAATACTTACCGTTGATTGTTTTTCCTTTTTGAAGATAATCAATGAAAATTATCCCATGCGCATCCCAAAAAACTGACACCATGACCTTGCCTGCAGATGGAACTGTCTTCGCCTTTTTTGGAGCTGATTCTCCCCTTTCAGTCCATTGTTTTGACTTCCTTCGTCTCAGGTGTAAAGTGATGGACCCATGTTTCATCCATGGTTATGAATCGACGCAAAAACTCGGCTTTATTGCTGTGAAACATCGCCAAACACTCGATTGAAACATCTTCATGACACTGTTTTTGTTTCATTGTGAGCAAACGCGGCACACATCTTGCGCACAGCTTTCTCATGTCCAAATTTTCAGTCAATATGCGATGTACTCGTACAGCACTTTTTGAAATGCCTACCATGTCTGCTAGCTCGCGCACTTTCAATCGACGGTCATCCAATACCATTTTGTGGATTTTCTTTACCATTTCTGGCATGGTCACGTCATTTCGTCGACCACTGCGATGTTCGTCTTGGCAGCTCATACAGCCTCGTTTAAACTCTGCCACCCAATATTTTACTGTTGTAAACAAAGGAGCAGACTCCCCCAGAGTAGAATCTAGCTCAGCTTTGATATTGGTTGGACTTAGACCTTTCCTTTCAAATGAAAGTATTGTATCACATAACGATGACCAATATTTTCCATGTTTACAAATTCACTGAGAGCGTTCACTATTGATGGCTGCCCCAAACAAATACTAAACAACGTAGCGTCTTAAAACTTGAAACTTAAGCTTTATAAGTTTAGTACTTTCTATCATAGTCATTTTTTAAAGCAACAACCGCCATCTATACGTCAGGTCGGGTACTTCTGGGACCACCCTCGTATACGTCGCTAAATAAATATTGATTAAACATGAGTGAGAAACACAAACTCAGTGGTCCCGGTGGAAACAACTAACTTCCATTACTAAGAAAGCTTATAATGCTTTCTTTTAAAACATTATCGGAAATGTTGAAGATGTCAATATCCGCGGCTTTATTTAGAAGGGATAGTCCGTGATACAGTGGGAGAGCACATGGCAGGTAAGATCTACTTGTTGGGGGCTTAAATAGGTCAATATTTCTGTGCCTCGAATAGTTGTCACAGCATATGAAACATATTGTCTTCTATCAGTTCAGTAATTGAAAAATAAGTTAATAAAGATATCCGGGACTCTGAGGTTATCCATTTTGCCAAGAAGTAATTTGTGATTTACCTGATCAAAAGTCTTAGAGAAATCATGATAGGAACTTGTTTTCTATCATCTAAAGTTCTCGATATATGATATAGTCATGAAATATCATTAGATTTGATCAATAATTTGAGGAGATTTGACCCAACATTCTCTCTAAGAGCTTGGCTATAGAAGATAATATGACAATAGATCTATAATTACTTATTCCATTTTTGGAGCCGGGCTCATGAATATGTATCACTCGTGTCTTCTTCCACTTGCGAGGGAATTTGGCATTATTTAAAATTAAGTTGAATATATAGACAATGGCCTCGGACACTACTTACTGCACCTGATCATCTAAGGCAAAATAGAAGACCGAAGAGGTGTTGGCAGGAGGCAAATCTCCTGGCTCCGCAATATACGTGATTGGATTGGTATAAGGGACATTGGAGATCTTTTTCGGGCTGCCGGGGACAAAGATGTCTACTCTCAGGTGATATTTAACGTTGGGGGGACCTGACATGACACTGGGAAGAAGGGCTCGGAAAATGTTTCTCCATATCCTTTTAAAAAGAACGTAGGAATGTCATCAGGACCCAACACCCTTGAATTCTTAATCTTTCTTATTGCATTACAAATATCTCTGGGAAAATCTTATATGGTATTTGTGTTAATAGGAGTATATCTCTCCAAATCACTACAAATTGAGGATCGGGGGACTTGATTCTCACAAATTTGTATCAATAGGAGTGTATCTCTCCGAATCACTACAAATTGAGAATCGGGGGCTTGATTCTCACAAATTTGTATCAATAGGAGTGTATCTCTCCGAATCCCTACAAATTGAGAATCGGGGGCTTGATTCTCACAAATTTGTATCAATAGGAGTGTATCTCTCCGAATCACTACAAATTGAGGATCGGGGGCTTGATTCTCATAAATTTGTATCAATAGGAGTGTTTCTCTTCGAATCACTACAAATTGAGGATCGGGGGCTTGATTATCACAAATTTGTTTTAATTGGAGTATATTTCTCCAAATCACTACAAATTGAGGATCGGGGAATTGATTCTCACAAATTTGTATCAATAGGAGTGTATCTCTCCGAATCACTACAAATTGAGAATCGGGGGCTTGATTCTCACAAATTTGTATCAATAGGAGTGTATTTCTCCGAATCACTACAAATTGAGGATCGGGGGCTTGATTATCACAAATTTGTTTTAATTGGAGTATATTTCTCCAAATCGCTACAAATTGAGGATCGGGGGACTTGATTCTCACAAATTTGTATCAATAGGAGTGTATCTCTCCAAATCACTACAAATTGAGGATCGGGGGCTTGATTCTCACAAATTTGTTTTAATTGGAGTATATTTCTCCAAATCCCTACAAATTGAGGATCGGGGGACTTGATTCTCACAAATTTGTATCAATAGGAGTGTATCTCTCCGAATCACTACAAATTGAGAATCGGGGGCTTGATTCTCACAAATTTGTATCAATAGGAGGGTATTTCTCCGAATCACTACAAATTGAGGATCGGGGGCTTGATTATCACAAATTTGTTTTAATTGGAGTATATTTCTCCAAATCACTACAAATTGAGGATCGGGGGACTTGATTCTCACAAATTTGTATCAATAGGAGTGTATCTCTCCAAATCACTACAAATTGAGGATCGGGGGCTTGATTCTCACAAATTTGTTTTAATTGGAGTATATTTCTCCAAATCACTACAAATTGAGGATCGGGGAATTGATTCTCACAAATTTGTATCAATAGGAGTGTATCTCTCCGAATCACTACAAATTGAGAATCGGGGGCTTGATTCTCACAAATTTGTATCAATAGGAGTGTATTTCTCCGAATCACTACAAATTGAGGATCGGGGGCTTGATTATCACCAATTTGTTTTAATTGGAGTATATTTCTCCAAATCGCTACAAATTGAGGATCGGGGGACTTGATTCTCACAAATTTGTATCAATAGGAGTGTATCTCTCCAAATCACTACAAATTGAGGATCGGGGGCTTGATTCTCACAAATTTGTTTTAATTGGAGTATATTTCTTCAAATCACTACAAATTGAGGATCGGGGGACTTGATTCTCACAAATTTGTATCAATAGGAGTGTATCTCTCCGAATCACTACAAATTGAGAATCGGGGGCTTGATTCTCACAAATTTGTATCAATAGGAGGGTATTTCTCCGAATCACTACAAATTGAGGATCGGGGGCTTGATTATCACAAATTTGTTTTAATTGGAGTATATTTCTCCAAATCACTACAAATTGAGGATCGGGGGACTTGATTCTCACAAATTTGTATCAATAGGAGTGTATCTCTCCGAATCACTACAAATTGAGAATCGGGGGCTTGATTCTCACAAATTTGTATCAATAGGAGTGTATCTCCAAATCACTACAAATTTAGGATCGGTGGCTTGATTCTCACAAATTTGTATTAATTAGAGTATATTTCTCCAAATCACTACAAATTGAGTCATAGTGATTTTTAAGATGGTACAAAACTAAATTGTTTTTCGGTACTTGATCTTTTTTTACTGCCTCAAAGAAAAAAATGCGACATAAAAAGATATCTGCAGTATATGACGCTGATGTAGTAAGCGATCGTGTGTGTCAAATATGGTTTAAAAACATTCCTTAATGTTAGTGCATCACTAGAAGGTGGTCAGATATAATACAAAAAGGTGGTGTCTGCTATAGAAAGTCGATTGCCACTAATAAAGAACTAATCAGCATTGTACGAAACGAGAAATTGCTAAAATATTGAAAATATCATAAACCATCGTTCACGACCATTTGTTGCGATATTGTAATAAAATAAATTTTGTAAAAATACGAAATTATTTTGTAAAAAAAAAAAACAAAATTTAAAACTTTTAGAAAAAAATATTGAAACATCTCTGGTCACTATAGATGAATCACTTAATAATCTATGACAAATGTTAAAATTATATCGCTCTCCTAGCAACTTTTCCACTTTGTATTTTTAACTCCTATCAATATGGTAGCGCTCATAAATCTGAAAATTTCCATTACTCACGAAGTAACACGTTCCGAATGTTTGACATTAAGATACAGGGCCTGTACTAGATTATTTGACACCCTCTGTAAGGCGAGCGACTTGTACCCAAAAAATTCAATTTGGATTTTTAAAAACACATTTTATCTAGGAAATATTACAAAACTTGAATCTACTAAATTTATATTTTTATTGTCTATATAGTTCTTTTGCAATCTCAGTAGCGTCTATCAAAAATTGTTCAAGACCCTCATAATATATGCAATGTACAAGATAATTTTTAGTCCCTATACTAAAAAAATGTAGCATGGTTCCTGAGACATTTCACAAATTTACGCCAATAAAACCTGTTAAGTTTATTTAATGCGCACAAATTTCAGATACAGACTTGTTTTTATACATTATTCTTAGACTCTATATTATGTGTGTAACAATACTCTTCAAAAGACACTCTGAGCATTGTCACACTGCACAGAACAAAATATTGTCAATATGGTAAATATAAATGTACCCACAAATCAACAAAACCTTGTAACGACGTTCAGTATTTTAAATTATTTTATCAACTTTAATATAAGCCTCGATTCTAATAAATAGCAAATTATTTAGGTAAATACATTACATAAAACTAACAATAATGACAAAGTAATACATCTCGTTACAAATTAGCAGAAATGTGGCAGTTTGTTAAAATCAAATAATATTTGGCGACGTTCGTCAAAAGTCACTACGTTAGTCTGCATTGGCTAGGATGGGGTATACGATAATTGGATTTTCGATTTTTTTATACCTAAAATTAAATGTTCGTAATGAGTATTAATTCATAGTGGATCTTGGCCTATTTAAAGATAGATACAAATCATACAATACATTAGAAAGTCAGTATAATGAAAATTAGGAATTAAAACGTCAGTTTAGAGAAAAACAATTTTTCGATTTATAAAAAAACGATTCGATTTGTAAAAAAATAACGATTTTATCCCATCCCTTTGAGATACGACATTTCAAACGTCACAGGGACCATGCTACATTTTCTTGAGTATAACACGACTTGTCTTCTAGCTGTATATAAATCAGCCTCCATATTTTTTGTAGCATTCTTGAAAGATTCACTACAAAATTAATGTTGTACCAAGTGAAAAGTGGTTCCATAAACTTATTAATGGCACCAACAAGGGCCTTATCTTCATCTCGGAAAGTGTTCTCATATAAATTTGTTAAGCTTTTATAATCTAAGATATAAATAAATGTGGTAGAAATTAGTGTTTTGTGATGAATATCTGAAATTAGAATTTATGATAGAGTAAGCAATAATTAGATTTAGATAATTGTTAGAAAAGTTTATAAAACGAATGCCCTCTTGGAGCTAGTTGATAAAACGCCTGTTTTCCAACTCGGAGGTTCGATTTTCAATGGAACCTAGATTTTTTAAAAGAGGTGTGGCGGTCGTCGCGGAATATTGTCGCATACATACGGTCAATGACCGATGAAACGACCTTCGGATTCCTCGATAAATTATAGTAAACAGTCCGAAGGTCTCATGCCGGTCATTGACGCCGGCCGAGCGACCGCACCACACGCCAGAGAGAGAGAACGCACCACGGCTATTTCACCAGTTCCGTATTTAGATGAATACCTACATACGACAATAACCGTTTCTGCATTCACAGAAGCGAGACGTAAGCATATCGCGAGCGCACTCTCGCGCGCATTCTAAAAAGATATAAATACCTACGTTACTAATAAAATTGGACAGACTCTCTTTCCGCATTGCGATCTAACGTGTTTTATTATTTATCAACAAATCATCATCATCTCTTCCCTTAAGAACCATTCTGCTAAAGAGGTTTTCAGTCTGGTATTCATATAAGACTTTTTAACGTATTTCTGGTTGATTGAAAGAAATTGTGATATGGTGATTATCCCACTATGTTGTATTGTATCGTTGGTGAGTTTCGTAGTCGAGAATCTCCTCGTAATTTCAACGTGAACTCAGTTGGAAAGCGAAGATATGCTGTAGAGTTTGTTTTAATTGAGTGAGCCGTTGTATACCAGCAAACTCACCGGCACACCACTGTACTGGATCCGATGACACACCGAAGTGTTTTTTATACACCGAAGTGTACTAGATCCGATGACACACCGAAGTGTTTTAGGTTTTTAAAGGGGGGCGTAGTAACATAAAGTTTGTAAACCACTTAGAAATTTGAAGACGACTGTTTCAAGATCTAATTGTTTGAAAAATATTTGCTTGATGCCAGAAATATACGGGACCGGGACTCGACGCAAATCTAGTTGATCACGTTAAAACACGAGATCGAGATATAGTGTAAAAATAACTCTTCTATTTTTACACCGATTCATTGTCACAGCACTCACTATACTATTGGTAAGTTTGTTCTAAGATTTCACAACTCGATTAGCAAAATTATATAATATTTCCTCGAATTATTAGGAAATAAAATAAAAAACATCTCTATTAATATATCATATATATAAATCACTTGAAACCTGCGCCCTATGCGGCTGCTTAATTTATCTAATGCTAGTGTCAGCCCTACAATCTATAAATTTGACGTTTGTATACAAAACAGACTCAAGCCACATTAAACCTGTTTTTAGATGTTATTTATAGAAATGTTATACCAGAAAATACGGTCTTGTTACAATTGTTTCTTTTTAAAATTCAATAGAACAATAAAATACACACTTTATTGTTTAAATATATTTATATAATAATATTCTTAACAATTTAAATCAGTGATTCCCAACAATGATAATGTCGATTTTGATTTTTTGAGTATACAAAATTTTCTATAATGAAACATCTTAGCCTAACTTAATGATTAATTTGTAAATTTCACTTGTCTCCCATTTGCTTTTATTAGTAGCTTTTCTAAAATAAATACCGCAACCTAACACAAAGCGCTATACTTTCATACATCGATACGCACCGTTAAAGCTTTGGTTTCCTAAGAAAGTGGTGTCGTTATATAGCGCACGTAACAAAAAATTGTCTATGCAAACCATATGGCGTGGTTTCCTAGAGAGCGTTGGTTGTGTCGTTATATAGCGCACGTAACAAAACATTGTCTATGCAAACCAATGGCGTTGGTTTCCTAGAGCGCGTTGGTTGTGAGTGTAATGTCAAATAGCAATGCTGCCATTTGCATGACGGCCGTGATAGCGGAATAAACAGTCATGGAACGATTTTTCCCGTGTAGCGAACACCGTTTTAAAATAAAAAATGAGTGCAAACGTAATTTGGACCAGCGAAGATGACTAAATATTGATTGATTTTGTAAGAAATACTGAAGCTTTATATAATGTGTAGAGCAAAGACTATAGAAAAGCCCAGTTGAAACAAAATATGTGGAATAATATCGTTTGACGTTTCCAACTGACAGTTGTGGGTTCTCATTTCTGCCGTCTGGTGGCGCGCCAGCATCACGTCATGTTACGTGCGCTATATAACGAACCCGCTTTCTTAGGAAACCGTAGCTTTTAAGGCGCAATTCCACTGAGGCAACATATAGTTTGCGGCGTTGACGCATGCTTCACACAGTCTTTCAATCGGAGGAACACGAAGCTACAAGAAGCAAGTACCTTTATAGCATGCTACATGTTGATTGTTGTTGCCAGAACGCATGCGTCATCTTTCGACATGTTTCAGCGTGTCGAACAATGTCGCCATTATCCGAAAGTCACCGGATCGGTGCGGCTTGTAGCGTGCGACATGGAGTGGAATATTGATAAAACTACCTTGTTTATTGAAGATTATCATAATTCACCGGAGTTATGGAATAATACAATGAGTGATTATAAAGACAACAGGATAGAAAATGATAAACTGAAGCAGTTAGCGAGTAAATACGATAGCACTGTAATCGATGTGGAAAGAAAATCAAGAATTAGCGTTCAGCTTTTCATCATTCTGAGCTTCTTGACTACCAACATAGAATTCTCTTCTCCAACACCGTGGCTTTCTTTTTTTTTCTGCGATTCAAAACTATTACCAAATATGCAGGCGCCTCGATTGTTTGTAAATACATAATGTACCAAACTGACGTTGCCTCCATGGAATTGTTTAAGACGCATGCTACATGTATTGACGACAAAGCGCATGCGACTCGGGGAGTCAAAATCCGCATGCGACATTATTAAATTTGTGGCACATAGTCGCACACCTAGGAACAGACAACACTAGGAAACATGTCGCATGCCTCATGTCGTTCAGTGTTGTCTCAGTCGAATTGCGCCTTTAGTCATCCATATACCTTTTCGTACAACTTCTACGACCTCTCTGATTTTATCTGTTTCCTTCTTTCAGAAGGACTCCACTTCCCTTCGCCTTCCTTCCCTGTGATGTGTAACTAGTACACATTGCTTCTTAAAACTTTAATATCTCTACAAATATAACAAATACTGGGTTCAGATTTTAGGTATTCCTCCGTGATACATTTACGCATTGAATGAAAAAATATTAATAATAATTAGCACTTATCGGCCACATCAGAAATATTTTGGGAAAATCGGGAATAAATTCACCAATACAATCAAACATGTGCCAGTGTGTGACGTAGGTATATTCATTCTAAAAAAACACTATGGGTGAGGAAGCGACGCTATTCACGTCTCATTCTCACTCTACTTCGGTATATGGGAACGCAAGAAATAGAATCTCAGTTCGGAGTTGTGTTTCTTCCTTCGAGGTATAACATACACAGTGTTAGTGTTTCCGTCCCGTCGATTGCTTGCGGGAGTTCATTTGAAGTTGTCTCTTCGCCCGTTTTGTGAACGTCGGCCGATGTTTTTTCATGTTTACAGCAATTAAATTTAAATGATTATCACTTTTGAATTCAAATTTAGTTAATTTAAGCGATTGGCTATGAATATTCTTATTTTACAAATTTAAAATCGCTCATTTTTACATGTGTATTGAATACACAGCACCGGAACGGGCGGATTTTTTTTAGCACAGGAAGGGAAAGGTTAACACGCATTACATTCACATTTGCACTGTATATGTACAGCACCGGTACAAATACTGTAAAATAGATAGACGACTGCCGCTCAATACTCGGAGATTTTACTTCTTGCGTTATCGGCGAAGAGCAGGGTGAAGAAATTCCTTTTTGGCAGGTAGAAATTTGTCGAAATAAAAACACAATAGGAGTTCCAGTAGGTGAGAATATATTTTGAACGTTTTCCGCTTCTTGTGTGCAGCCCGTTGCTTATCGTAAGCCCCTTTATTCGCCTGTATATGCCGTCACGGCTTGCTAATGCTATGCATACCACGCGATTTCTGCGGGTATGGGCTGTCCGATCATCTATATCAGGGTTTCTCAATCCCGCACCCGCGGAGCTATTTGCATACGCCCGCTACAAAGTATTTAATAAAGAAAAAAAATCTAAAAGTATTTTTTTAATAATTTATTGAAATCGTAAATAATATATTAGGTGTTAACATAAGTTGTGTCCGTTTTTTTCCAAATTTAAAAATGAGCACCAAAAGTACAACAAAATGGTAAAGGTTATACGTCATTCGAAAGAAAAATTTCTGCTCTACAAGATATTGTGTTTGCTTTTACGTTACATATATTATTTTATTTGATTACAAGCCTTCAAAATGGAATGTCAAGTAGACGAAAGTGAGCATTTTCGACACCTCCTTCTGTTCGCGTTCAATCGAAGGAATTAAGCTGCCAAAGCTGCTCGCGATATTTGCGAAGTGTACGGTGAAGATGCTATAAATGAAAGGTCAGCTCGTCGATAGTTTTTCCTTCAATAATGACGTCGAATTGCGGAAAATGGTTGGACGAATTCCTCGAGTCAAGACCGGATGGTTTTTATCGCACCGGCATTGAAAAACTTGTAAAAAGTTGGCAAGAAGTTGTAAATAATGAAAGAGAATACATTATTGACTAATTTGTTGTAAAATAATGAAGGAGAATACATTATTGATTAATTTGTTGTAGTTTTTTTTGTGGTGTCCTCTTCATTTGAAAAAAAAACGGAGACAACTTACGATGTTAACACCGAATATATAAACATTTATGTTATTTTGTCAATTTTATAAATTCCATTCTCTGTGAGTTACCAATACCAAATTATAAAACAAGAGTTTTATAACATTTTAATTAAACTCTTGATTTTAAGATACATTTTGTATATTTTTATATAAAATCTATTTCTTTTTTTTTTGTTTATTATTTTCTTCTCCTTGTTTCATTTTCTGTTTTTTTTTTATCATTTTGTTATTGATTCTATCTGATTTTTTTTTTCATCATCCTTTTCTAGTATCTGACGGTAAGTAATACACATCGTTTGTAGAGCATCGTCTCTGTCGTACGATGCGCTAACAGTCCGGTATCCTAGTCACGATGCGGTTAGAGCATCGTGCAGCAGAGACGACACTCTACAAATGATATATATATATATATATATTACTTACCGCCGTCTACTGTATATTTCTTTTACTTCTTATTGTACTTTGACTCTTTATTATATTTTATCTCGTTTTACTTTTTATATGTTATCTTTTATTTGTAAGTGTATAGTTTTTCTTTTAATACATTTTTTTTGTAAATGCCCTCACAGGTGTGTAAATGTTAAATTTACATTTATACACTGTACTATAGTGTAACGATTTATAATAATTAAGTAATTATGTAATAAATGTAACACATAATGCTTATTTTTTTTTTTAAATCCAGTTTTCGCCCTCCACTATTTTCCTCAGTCACGAATCAAGATTAATTCTGTGGAGATGCGTGCACAAAAGAAAATTAGAGTGTCAATGTTTGAAAGAAGGTATGCTAGAATGAAGGCAGAAACGAATGCATAGATAGAATGGATGCTTTTAAATAAGATGCAGAAAGGTGTTTTAAGATGGTCTGGACTGAACGAATATATAAGTCAGAAGTGTAAGGTGTGCGTGGAAGAAGAAGACCGAGAAAAACTTAACTGGACCAAATTTTAAAAGAAGGTAAAGGGAGAAGTAGGAATAATAAACAATTGTGTGTGACAAGATGTGAAATATTAATGTGGAGGAGGTGAAAGTTGTGTACTTAGAAAATCTTGGAGATCTGTTCTCTCTGTATAGTATTACACTTTCATTGTATACAGTACAATCTGGCGGGTTTATTGTCATGTGTCAATTTGCAATGCGCAAGAGAAGATTGTATTGCACGGCCATCTTTCAACAAACGTTGGCTACGTACTTGATCCAGCTCAGATCTTTGTCTATGGTGGCTCCAAGGAGCTTAATTCTTTGACGAGCGAAATTCTCCCCTCGCCCAGCCACAGACACGGCTCTCGACGCACCATTTTTCTGGTGACCACCATAACCGTTGTTGACCAAAACCAGTGCCTCATTAACATCCCGCTCGACGCTGTCCATATCTTATCCGACGACTATGAGAACAATACTATCCGTTAGTGCTTGTATGTGCACGCTCACCAAATTCCATCTGCAGAAGATCGTCCACTATTAAGTTCCAGAATTCGGGGCAACACACGGATCCCTGAACACATCCTTTTGTGGCAGAATTATTTATGGTGACGTCCTGCAATTTCATGAATACTTTTCTGTCTTTCAGGTAGCTGAGTATCAACGTGAAAATGTTGTGTGGATATGCTCTATTCAGAAGCTGGACTCGGAGGAATGCCCACCACGCATGGTCAAAGGCGCTCTTTATGTCAAAGGACACAGCAATGGCAATTTTCTTTTCTTGCCCGCCTCGGTATCCCCATGACATTATTTAGGGCGTCCTCAGTGAATCTTTGATACACAAAGCCGTATCGATCGCTAAGTTTGCGCTCGCTGTTCATACTCAAGCAGCTTTCCAAATACGGAGATGAGACAAATCGGTCAAAAATCCACCACATCCGACCCCTGTCTGCCAACTTTCGGAACCAGGAGAGGACAGGCTCCCTTCCAGGTAGTCGGGAAGTGACCGATTCGGGAACAAGCGTTCATCAGGCCGGGTTAGGTTAGGGCTAGATTGGGGTTAGGTTTAGGTTAAGTTAGGTTAGGTTTAGGTTAAGTTAGGTTTAGATTAAGTTAGGTTTAGGTTAAGTTAGGTTGAGGTTAAGTTAGGTTTAGGTTAAGTTAGGTTTAAGTTAAGTTAGGTTTAGGTTAAGTTAGGTTTAGGTTAAGTTAGGTTAGGTTAAGTTAGGTTTAGGCTAGGAGATGCAAGCCCTCAACATCCGGTTTGGAAGACAAGTGTTATCCCGCAAGGGAAACGTCGTGATGATGTGTAATTTATGTAGTTTTAAAAATTATAAAAAGTAAAAAAAATTAAGTTAGGATCTAATTTAGAATAGTATTTTTCGACTCCAACTACATAAAAAACAAATCAACTCGACAAGAGATTTAAATGAAAAATATATGCTGGTCCAAAAGAGTTTAGGAAACTCTTTAATACAATGAATAAATTAAGTTGAATGTTTATTGCATATCTTCCTGATAAATCATTTCGTCTTAAACAATACGCCCAATTGATTATCATTATATAACTACGTTGATAAAAAAAAGCGATATAAAAACTGTATGACATTAGTGTTTGATTTCCATTTCGAATTATATAATTCCGTGTTGTGTAATGTTGTTGTGGTGGCAAGTGACATATGTCATTTGAAACATTTATTATTTGTTTTACATCGAGAAAAAAACGGGTTTTAACGTAACAAAAACATTTTTTAAAGGCTGTTAATAATATTGATGACAGAATTTTTTTAAATTATATATTGTCTCATATATTTGTTGTGTTTTTTTAAAGGTTTCGTTTCGTACAGGTTAGGATTTTTTTTTAAATATATTATTAATTAACTTAATACATACATACACGCCATCTCCCTTTCGGGGTAGGCAGAGTAGAAAGAGCGTCAGGCTTTCCTATCTCGACACATCCTTCGCCTCATCTACATTCATACACATCTTAGAACTTTTACAATTTATCTGTTTCCTCCCTTTCAAAATGTCATTTATTTGATCCAACCGTATTTTCCTCGGTCTTCCACTCACATTTGCACTATATATATCTTTCGTTGTTTAGCCTCTTCTACATTCATACACCTTCTCGTAAAACTTTGCGTTTTCTCTGACTTTCTAAGTTTCCTTTCAGAATATCACTTATTTGATCCAACCATACTTTCCTTGGTCTTCCTCTTACACGTCTTGCACTCACATATGCACTTTATATCTGTTACATTATTATTTTTACTATTTAGTATTGTCCACACCCTCGTTTCACTCCCATATATCAAAGTTGGCATCAAAATTCTATTATGGACTGTCATTTTAGATTTTGATACTGTACAGTTCGAGTATATATGTTTAAGTGCCCTATTGATTTTGTTTCCTATCGCTACATGCCATACGATATCCCTCTTAACTTTTCCACTATCTGAGAAAATACTACCCGAATAGCAGAATTCCTCAACACGATTGTCGAAAACAATTTATTATGGAGCATCTAACTCTGCAACAACGTGTTGAAGTTATTAAAACATTTTATTTAAATAATTGTTCAACTGTGAATACGCGAACAAAATTGTGTTTTTTTTTTGTTTAAATCATGTGCCAAGCAAGTCAACCATTCAGCGTGTAATGAAAAATTTTGACAATTTGCATAAACTGGGAGATAAAACAAAGTCTGGGTGACAATGTAGTCAACGTACGCCAGAAAAGATTGATGGAGTGAGGCAGAGTGTTGGTGAACGTCCGTGCACCTCTCATCGACGCCGTCCACAAGAATTGGGAATGTCTCCATCATGTTTGTTAAAAATTATCAAAAAAGATTTACATTTTTATCCGTATAAAATTCAATTGACACAAGAGCTACAGGAAAATGACTATAAACGGCGGTCAGATTGGAGTGCTCGGGTTTTACAGGTCGGTATAGACGACCACCATTTTTGGCAAAAAATCGTCATGAGCGACGAGGCATATTTGGACTTGGCTGGCTTTGTTAATAAACAGAATAACCGCTACTGAGGCAGTGAAAATCCTCAATTGATACACCAACGACCATTACACCCTCGTAGAGTGACTGTATGGTGCGCCATTTGGGCCGGCGGCATCATTAGGCCATATTTCTTTGAGGATGCTAGAGGCAATGCTGTAACAGTTTCTGGTGATCGCTATCGTGACATGTTGGTAAACTTTCTTGTGCCCGAATTGAATCAATTGGGCCTACAGCATATGTGGTTCCAACAGGACGGTGCCACATCACACACAGCTCGTGCTATGATGCAAATTTTACGAGGAACTTTTCCCGGCCGAATAATGTCAAAAAGTGGTAATATCGACTTGGCCCCCACGATCCCCTGATTTGACCGCTCCTGATTATTTCCTATGGGGGTACTTTAAGAGAAAGGTGTACACCAAGAAACCAACCACAATCCCGATGCTTAAGGACAACATTCGAAAAGAAATTGCTGAAATAACACCAGAATTCTGCGAGAATGTTATGAAAAATATGCTTGAAAGAGCTCGCGTTTACGCCATGACTAGAGGCGGCCACTTGATCGACATTAACCTTTCCTTCCCTGTGTTGGGTATCTTCTACACGTTGCTTCTAATAACCATCAATATCTCTATAAATATAATAAATACAAGGTTAAGATTTTAGGTATTCCTCCATAATATATTTACGCATTGATTTAAAAAATAATATTAATAATAATCAGAATTTATCGACTACATCGAGGTGTTTTGTAAAGATCGAAAACAAATTCGCATTTAAACGCGGCGAACGCCTCGTCTTGACGATAGGTGAATAGTATGCGGGAAGCGCGACACTATATTCGCATCTCACTCTTGCATACTAGACTGAATTGCGAGGAGCTGAACTGTCTCAACGTCGCCAGGAAAGGCGTATGCGCCAGGGTATGCGACTGATGTTCCGCGCCACTAGTTGCCTCTAGGCTCGCAAATAGGTTAGACGTACGCCCGTTCCGTGAGCGTTTTTAAATGTTTTCAGATGGTTTTAGCAAATAAATCAATGTTTTCAGCAAATAAATCTCAATTATTATAATTTTTAACTTCAATTATAATTAATTAAGGGGATTATCTATGAATGTTCTTATTTTTCCGATTTAAAATCGCTAATTTTTTATTGCGTACTCACTACCCAACACCGTAACACGCGTATTATTTTTATCATTGTAAGGGAAGGGTTAACATATACTCCATACATAATAGTTAAGACCATATAATCAATCAATTCAATATTAATTATAAAATTGTGTTTCATTTAAAAGTTATTTAAAAAAAACAATGGCATGGAACATAAAACATACCCTGTATTATATTTAATGACTTGATAAACATGCGATTAAAAACTTTGTTTGCATCACAACAGAAAGGTCATTGAAATGTCACACTTTTCTATCAAAATGACTTTGCAACATTCATTCTCAATTCTTTCTCTTTACATCTGTCATATAATTTGTTTATCAGACTCTGAAATTCACCTTCATTCTTCACTTTATCTACCGTGTCTTCAGCATAAAGAAATTCACGAACATTCCCATTCCATATTTGAATACCTCCCATAGAAAAGGAATTAATTCTAAAAATCACAGTTATGCTGACGTGATTGTGATTTTTATTAAATAAGTTCCAAAAAGTGTATCACGGTAAGTGAACACTTGCCGTGCTTTTTTATGCCTCGGATGTTTTAAGAATAATTCTACAGTTACATTTTTTTCTGTGTTTCTTTTTATATAATGAGGTGTGAGCTAAAATAACATCTGTGATGCTCTCAGTCAAGTGTCTTCTCTTTACACGAGAGTTATGCCTGATGGTCGTAAAATATGTAAATATGCATATATAAGATATATTTTTTTTATTCCGTAAATATGCGTATATCAGATATTTTATTTTTGTTTTTATTCCGTAAATATGCATATATCAGATATTTTATTTTTGTTTTTATTCCGTAAATATGCATATATCAGATATTTTATTTTTGTTTTTATTCCGTAAATATGCATATATCAGATATTTTATTTTGGTTTTTAGACCATAAATATGCATATATCAGATATTTTATTTTGGTTTTTAGACCGTAAATATGCATATATCAGATATTTTATTTTTGTTTTTATTCCGTAAATATGTATATATCAGATATTTTATTTTTGTTTTTAGACTGTAAATATGCATATATCAGATATTTTATTTTAGTTTTTAGAGCGTAAATATGCATATATCAGATATTTTATTTTGGTTTTTAGACCGTAAATATGCATATATCAGATATTTTATTTTGGTTTTTAGACCATAAATATGCATATATCAGATATTTTATTTTGGTTTTTAGACCGTAAATATGCATATATCAGATATTTTATTTTTGTTTTTATTCCGTAAATATGTATATATCAGATATTTTATTTTTGTTTTTAGACTGTAAATATGCATATATCAGATATTTTATTTTAGTTTTTAGAGCGTAAATATGCATATATCAGATATTTTATTTTGGTTTTTAGACCGTAAATATGCATATATCAGATATTTTATTTTGGTTTTTAGACCGCAAATATGCATATATCAGATTTTTTTTGTTTTTATTGATATATCAAATATTTTATTTTTGTTTTTAGACTGTAAATATGCATATATCAGATATTTTATTTTGGTTTTTAGACCGCAAATATGCATATATCAGATTTTTTTTTGTTTTTATTGATATATCAAATATTTTATTTTTGTTTTTGGACTGTAAATATGCATATATCAGATATTTTATTTTTGTTTTTAGACCGGTAAATATGCATATATCAGATATTTTATTTTTGTTTATATTCATATATCAGATATTTTATTTTTGTTTTTGGTCTGTAAATATGCATATATTAGATATTTTATTTTGGTTTTCAGACCGTAAATATGCATATATCAGCTATTTTATTTTTGTTTTTAGACTGTAAATATGCATATATCAGATATTTTATTTTTGTTTTTAGACTGTAAATATGCATATACCATATCAGATATTTTACTTTTGTTTTTAGACAGTAACCAGGCACACTCTTATATCAGATATTTTATTTTTGTTTTTAGACCGAAGATGCATCGAGTGTTTGTGTACGGCACACTAAAAGTAGGAGAGCCAAACCATTTCCTGCTCGAAGAGAATAAGTACGGGCATGCCAAAAAGTTGGGCAGTGCCATCACCACAGAGAAATATCCTCTCATCATCGGGACTAAATATAATATTCCCTTTTTGCTTAATGAACCCGGACAGGGGCACCTTGTTAACGGTAAAGAAATATTTATCCCCAATATTCACTTGCTTTTTATTTATTAATTTACGGTTCATTTTGACCGCCATAAATTTTTATAAAACATAATATTAATAATGAAAAGACAGAGATGCGCACACTAGAGCAGGTCGATGTGTTCTGTTATCTGTTTACGTGTGGTGGGGAAGTTGAAAGGGACAGTGGAAGAAGGGTAGCGACAGGGAACAGCAAAGATTTACCTTTACACTTAATGTTATGTACAACAATTGTGTGTCAATACTAGGAAAAATGACAATACATAATAGAGTGTTGGTGCCCACCTTGGTGTACGGAAGTGAAACTTGGATTTGACAGAAGAAGGATAGAAGTAAGATTAATGGTGCGGAGATGCGTACACTATGGAAAATTCTTCGAGTGTCAATGTTTAAAAGAAAGCGGAAGGAAGACATCAGAAATGAATACATGGACAAAAAGAATGAAGAAAGTAACTTTAAGATGGTTTGCACATGTGGAGAGAATGAGTGGTGAAAGAAACTGGAGCAGGTTGATGTGTTCTGTTATCTGGGCAGTATGTTTATGTGTGATGGACGATTTGAAAGGGACAATGGAAGAAGGGTAACGACAGGGAACAAGGTAAACGGATCACTTAACGTAATATACAACAGCCACACAATATCAACAGTAGTAAGAATGATAATACATAATAGTGTGTTGGGGCCCACTTTGATGTACGGAAGTGAAACTTGGACTTGGCAGAAAAAGGATAAGAATAAGATTAATGCTGTAGAGATGCGTGCGCTAAGAAAAATTTGTGGAGTGTCAATGTATGAAAGAAAGCGGAATGAAGACATCAGAAATTAATGTACGGATAAAATGGATGTTTTAAGTAGGATGAAGAAAGGAGTTTTATGATGGTTTGAACGTGTGGAGAGAATGAAAGAATGACTAAGTGAATATACAAGTCAGAATTCCAAGGTGTGCGTGTAAGAGATAGACAGAGGAAAACGTGGCTGAACCAAATGGACCAGATTTTGAAATAAGGTAAGTTGAGAAAGATGAATAATAGAAGAGTGTGCTCGACGAGATGTATGAATGTGAAGGAGGCGAATGGTATGTGCTTGGATAGAAAAGTTTGGAGATCTGCCTACCCTGCAAGGGTCACGGTGTGATGTATACTGTTTAGAGAGCAGACTCTCCTCAAGGGCATTCTAACTCGAGATTATTATTATTTATTTTTTTACCTGGTGAGTTTATTGCCATGTGGCAATCTCTTCCAACCAACCAGAAAGATGTTTTTATAGGCCCTAAGTGTTAACCAGACTGGAATCCTATTTTAAAAAATCTGGGTTCCAGCGGGGATCGAACCCGCAACCTCCGGATCGGCAGACAAGTGTCTTACCACCAGGCCACGGAGATTATTGACAGATTAAAGACACGATAGAAAAGATTACAAAAAAAAAAACAAGTTGCTGTAAGGATAGGAAGGTGGTGGCTGGGGTCATTAGATTAGGAACTTTATTTGATAAGAAAATGGTAGAAAATTTAACCTCCCCACTATCATCGTTATATGAGGGCCTATCATAATGAAAATATGCAGAACAGATGGATTCCCCCCGCGCTCCCGAGACCTCACGGCAATGATTTTTTTATGGAGACCAATCAAAGATAAAGTTTTATGGCATAAAACCTAGAACAGTTAATGAGTTGAGAGCAGCTATTGAAATAAAATACGCCTAAATACCAAAACAAATTATTTGTGATGTTTACGATTCAACATTATCAGCAGTGTATTTTATTTATTTTACACATGACTAGAAATATACATAATTTGTGAAAAAAACAACAGGTAATTTAATTTGGACACAATTTTAATGGATCTGGGTATGTTGCCTTTCATTTGTCGTGTCCCCAGTAAACTAGACCTCCGTGGCCTAGTGTTAAGACACTTGTCTGCCCATCCGGAGGTTGCGGGTTTGATCCCCGCTGAACCCAGATTTTTTTATTGGGTGTACAAATAAGTCACCGCCGTTTGACAAAAGTTGGCGCCACCAGTAAGTTATGGTTAAAATTGTCAGATGTAAAATGTCATTATCGTAAGGTTGGACATCTGTCAACAACATGACCTTGAAATATTAGTGAATTTTTATCAGTATAACATATTTTTTTGTGTTCGAAAATGTCAAGTTTTGAGCCGAATAAGCGTCATTTGCGGGAACTTTTGATTTACTTCTTCAATTTGAAGAAATCTGCAGCTGAGGCGCATCGATTGCTTGTAGAAGCATATGGTGAGGCTGCCTTAAGTGAGAGAAGTTGTCGTGAGTGGTTTCAAAAGTTTAAGAACGGTGAATTTGACATCGAAGACAAAGAACGTAGCGGAAGGCCGAAAGTGTACGAAGACGCGGAATTGGAAGTATTATTGGATCAAGATTCGTGCCAAACGCAAGAAGAACTTGCACTTACATTAGGAGTGACTCAACAAGCAATTTCACATGGGTTGAAATCATTGGGAATGATTCAAAAACAAAGAAATTGGGATTCATATGAACTGACACGGAGAAACTTTGAATGCCAATTTTCCACATGTGAAATGCTGCTTGCCAGGCATAAACGAAAGGGTTTTCTGCACCATATAGTCACTGGTGATGAAAAATGCATCCATTATGATAATCCAAAAAGGAAGAAATCATGGGGATCCCCTGGTCATGCTTCAACATCTACGGCTAAGCCAAATATTCATGGAAAAAAACTCTTGTTGTGTATTTGGTGGGATCAGCTTGGTGTCGTGTATTATGAGTTGCTCAAACCGAATGAAACCATTGCTGGGGCTGTCTACCGAACATAATTGATGAGATTGAGTCGAGCACTCGAGGAAAAGCGCGCCCACTACTACGCCAGACACGACAAAATTATTCTCCTGCATGATAATGCTAGTCCACATGTTGCGGCACCGGTCAAAACCTATTTGGAAACACTCAATTGAGAAGTTTTACCCCACCCGCTGTATTCACCAGACATTGCTCCTTCTGATTACCACTTGTTTTGATCGATGACGCATGGCCTGTCTGAGCAGCACTTCACATCATATGAAGATACCAAAAATTGAGTCGATTCGTGGATAGCCTCAAAAGATGATGATGATGACTGACGCGGTATTCGTATGCTGACAGAAAGATGGGGAAAAGTAGTGGCAAGCGATGGGTACTACTTCGAATAAAACATGAGGTTCCGTTCTTTCACAATAAATGCCCATTTTTTTTATAAAAAACGGCGGAAACTTATTTGTTCACCTAATAAATAGGATTCCTGTCTGGTTAACACTTAATAAAAACATCTTTATGGTTGGTTGGAAGAGATTGCCACATGGTAATAAACTCGCCAGGTTAAAAAAAAGAAACTAGGCTTTTGCCTAGTTTCTTTGTATCTCACTGAGGACATATGGCATGAAAAAATAAATCGATACTTCTTTCCAATTTTTTATTGTAAACCCTGTTGCACATTCTCATCAACCTGACAAACAGTGACACTCAATTATACATGTATACATCACGCGAAATCAAACTCCTCACACTTCATCACTCCAGACAGACCAAAACATTCATCCCACAATATACCGCACACAAACATAAAGCAAGCAAAAAAATGCACATATATAAAAATATAAATATAAAACAACAAAAAACAGCACACTCAAGAGCTCACAGAAACCTTTGCTATAAGTCATTCCTCTTGCAAGCCCAAGCACTCAAACTCCTGTCACAATAACAACCACACTCCGATCGACTGCCTAAATGGTTTTCCTACCTTTAGCTTTATTGAATTCGGCACCCCATTGTATGTCATTGGAGCTAAATAGACATATTGCCTTTGGGCAAAAGAGGTTTTAACTCTAGGGATGGTGGACATTTCATTAGTTGCCATGCGTGTCATGTGTCTCTGCTGAGTCTGCATCTTCCCTTCCTCTCGAAGGTAGTGCCAGAGAATGGATTTGAGATGTAAATTGGCTATGTGTTCCAGAACAATGTGACATATACACAATTTACTTTTTTTTTTTTTAACCTGGCAAGTTTATTGCCATGTGGCACTCTCTTTCAACCAACCAGAAAGATGTTTTTATAGACCCTAAGTGTTAACCAGACTGGAATCCTATTTAAAAAAATCTGGGTTCCAGCGGGGATCGAACCCGCAACCTCCGGATCGGCAGACAAGTGTCTTACCACCAGGCCACGGATTACTTGAAGTTGGAGCAGGAATTTGTCGTACCACGCATTTGTTTGGAGTGTAGGGATGAGGAGGTTTCTTATTTCTAATAAGATGGTGCATTTCCTGGCGTATAATGGTTCACTTACTTAAAACAAACTTCACGGCACAGTGTAACTTTCCAATTGAATCGATGTTAGAATGGTTAAGTAATGTTCACTCACTTAAAACAAACTTCACGGCATAGTGTCACTTTCCAATTGAATCGATGTTAGAATGGTTAAGTAATGTTCACTCACTTAAAACAAACTTCACGGCACAGTGTAACTTTCCAATTGAATCGATGTTAGAATGGTTAAGTAATGTTCACTCACTTAAAACAAACTTCACGGCATAGTGTCACTTTCCAATTGAATCGATGTTAGAATGGTTAAGTAATGTTCACTCACTTAAAACAAACTTCACGGCATAGTGTCACTTTCCAATTGAATCGATGTTAGAATGGTTAAGTAATGTTCACTCACTTAAAACAAACTTCACGGCATAGTGTCACTTTCCAATTGAATCGATGTTAGAATGGTTAAGTAATGTTCACTCACTTAAAACAAACTTCACGGCACAGTGTCACTTTCCAATTGAATCGGTGTTAGAATGGTTAAGTAATGTTCACTCACTTAAAACAAACTTCACGGCACAATGTCACTTTCCAATTGAATCGATGTTAGAATGGTTAAGTAATGTTCACTCACTTAAAACAAACTTCACGGCACAGTGTCACTTTCCAATTGAATCGGTGTTAGAATGGTTAAGTAATGTTCACTCACTTAAAACAAACTTCACGGCACAGTGTCACTTTCCAATTGAATCGGTGTTAGAATGGTTAAGTAATGTTCACTTACTTAAAACAAACTTCACGGCACAGTGTAACTTTCCAATTGAATCGATGTTAGAATGGTTAAGTAATGTTCACTCACTTAAAACAAACTTCACGGCATAGTGTCACTTTCCAATTGAATCGGTGTTAGAATGGTTAAGTAATGTTCACTCACTTAAAACAAACTTCACGGCACAGTGTCACTTTCCAATTGAATCGGTGTTAGAATGGTTAAGTAATGTTCACTCACTTAAAACAAACTTCACGGCACAATGTCACTTTCCAATTGAATCGATGTTAGAATGGTTAAGTAATGTTCACTCACTTAAAACAAACTTCACGGCACAGTGTCACTTTCCAATTGAATCGGTGTTAGAATGGTTAAGTAATGTTCACTCACTTAAAACAAACTTCACGGCACAATGTCACTTTCCAATTGAATCGATGTTAGAATGGTTAAGTAATGTTCACTCACTTAAAACAAACTTCACGGCACAGTGTCACTTTCCAATTGAATCGATGTTAGAATGGTTAAGTAATGTTCACTCACTTAAAACAAACTTCACGGCACAGTGTCACTTTCCAATTGAATCGATGTTAGAATGGTTAAGTAATGTTCACTCACTTAAAACAAACTTCACGGCACAGTGTCACTTTCCAATTGAATCGATGTTAGAATGGTTGAGTAATGTTCACTCACTTAAAACAAATTTCACGGCACAGTGTCACTTTCCAATTGAATCGATGTTAGAATGGTTAAGTAATGTTCACTCACTTAAAACAAACTTCACGGCACAGTGTCACTTTCCAATTGAATCGATGTTAGAATGGTTGAGTAATGTTCACTCACTTAAAACAAACTTCATGGCACAGTGTCACTTTCCAATTGAATCGGTGTTAGAATGGTTAAGTAATGTTCGACTATAAAGTCCAAGAAACGATACTGTTATACTGAATAAATAAATTGTTATTGATTTACAGGAGAGATTTATGAAGTGGACAGGAGAATGTTGGATAAACTCGACGAACTAGAAGGCCACCCGGATTACTATGTACGGGAAACAAAAAAATTCATCCTCAAAAATAGGTAAGTTTATTCAAATATATTAGGGGTACCGTATGATAATTTAGGTAATTTTTTAAAATAAAATCTCAAACTTGAAAAAAATAATAATTCAATAAGAAATGACTGTGCGACCGTCTGTTATTTGAAGCCATTTTTCAGCCTTCAATCCCTTAAAGCACTACGGCCCGCGGGACAACACCGGCCCGCGAGCACCACTAATCCGGCCCGTCATAGTTTATTTTGATGACAATGACTGTAGAATAGGTAGATGGTTGCCACTCATTCCTCGGAGATTCCGGCTAGACTTCAATGAGTCTCTGTGAAGAGAAGAAACTCCTCATTGGCAGATAGGACTTTGTAGAAATAAAAACACATTGTGACATTTCAGAAGTCGAGAATATATTTTGCGTCCTTTAGATCAGGGGTCTCCAAACACCGGGCCAACACCGGCCCGCGAGCACCACCGATCCGGCCCGTCATAGTTTATTTTGATAACATTGTAAAATTTACAATGTAAGTAAATCATACAAAATAATAATCAGATGTGTTGTTTATAGTTAAGGCATTAACGTTGTGGAGGTTTAAAGACATTGTAATTTATTTTTAACAAACACTGTTTATTCCACTTTTTTATGACGGTATAACCCTACCGGTTTCAAGGCTTTCACCTCATCTTCAGGGGAGCGCAAACAAGACTAAATGCTGTTCGGACTGGTACCGATATAGACACTTCAACGGTTGGAGGCGGGAGGGGTGAGGGGAAGGCTAGGTATTATTTCGGCCAAGAGCGGGGAGATTTTGGGGAAATAACTATTCAACAGATGCTCTGATCTGTATATTGACTTAGAAATTTCTAGGGCCTCCAATCTGTCCAATCTATTTCCGTTGTCGCTAATATGTAAGAATTTGGCATCATTGATAGAAAAAGTATGATTCTCACGGTGACAATGATTAGCCATTTCAGAATAAATTAGAGGATTTGTTAAGGCAGATTGGTGTTCACGAAATCTCTTTTCAAAAGATCTTCCTGTCTTTCCTATATAGAAATTATCACAGTCAGCACATAAAAGTTTATACACACCGCTGTTGTTAAGTATTCCATTTTTGCCTTTCCCATTAAATAAGAGTTTCCGGAGATTGAAGTTAGTGTAAAAAGCTGGCTTTATGTGACTTGGAATATTTTTGGTTATTTCATTTGATATATTTTTTATAAATAGGACTTTGCTCCATTTATAGGTATGCTTATAGGTGTCGTTAAATATATAATCTTTTATGAGTTTCTTTTTTGTTTTGTTTTTTAAAAGTGAATCAATGAGGCTTCCAGGATAGCCATTATTTGTAGCAATTTTTTTGATGGTTATTAATTCCTTTTTAAAATTGTCGTCGGTTAATGGGACACTGAGCAATCTATGAAGCATACAGTTAAAGGCGGCGAATTTATGATTATTAGGATGGTTAGAAGTTGCTGGAATTATGGAGTCTGAATAAGTATTTTTCCTATATATATCAAAGTCAAATGTGCCTTTTTTCCGAGATAATGTTAGGTCCAAGAAATTTAATTTTCCGTCCTGTTCTGTTTCTAATGTAAATTTTATAAAACTTTCTATTGAATTTAAATATTTAAGAAAATGGTGTAATTGTCTATCGGTACCCGTCCAAACACAAAGAATGTCATCTGCATACCTAAACCAGCACAGAACATTTTTGGTTAGCTTAAAATTACTCCTAAAGATACATTTTTCAAAATAGTTCATAAATATTTCACTGAGAAGTGGAGACAACGGTGAGCCAATAGCTAAACCATTCGTTTGTTTATATATTTTATTGTTGAAGTTAAAATAATTTTGTTTGATGCATAAGTCCATTAGTGAAATCAATTCTGAATTTTTAACAAGGTCCTTACTTTTGTCATTTATGATATTTTTTGCGAGCTCTAAGGATCTCCAACCTGGTATGCTTGGATATAGGTTAGTGACATCAAAGGATACCAGTTTTGCATTATGAGGCATTTCTATGTTATTTAATTTATCAATTAATTCCAATGAGTTTTTGATTGAGTATTCAGCTTTAAATTGGGTTAGATTATAAAACTGTTCTTTGACAAACTTACATATTTTATAGGTTGGTGCCTGGTTATATGAGACTACAGGTCTTATAGGTATATTGTTTTTGTGTAATTTGGCTAAGCCATATAATTGCGGTATTTGTGGATTCATTATACACAAATTCTTTTTAAAATTTTGGTTCATGATGGAGCTACAATTTTTAAGGACGGATTTTACTTTAGTCTGCAGAGAATTTAAAGGGCTGGTTTTTATTACTTGAAATTTATTGTTATTAAGAAATTCTAGGACTTTTTCTTCATAATCCTTTCTATGAAATATAACTATTGATTCACCTTTGTCTGCCTTGGTTAATGTTAAATTATTATCTTTCAAAGTCTTTTTGATGTTCATGGCCGTGGCTAGTTCCTTCCGGGCGATGTTATTCACTTGACACATGGCGATGGATTTCTTGATGTCGGCTGCACACTTGTAAAACCAAATCAGGCCAAGAATCAGTGAAAAGTGCTAAAAAAACATGGCTTAACAAAGAAATCAAACAGTGTCATATACAAAAGAACGTCTTACAAAATTATATAAAACTTTTACATACAGAACTCATTCATTGTTTGCATCCGGTTGAGTGGGACCTTTTTAACGATTATGTGTATGAATCTGTCAGTGCATTTGGATCGAAAAAGAAAAAAACTCTGGATAAAAAACTAAATAAATTAAAATGTGACCAGATTAACGGAATACCTAACATTAACACAAGCGACAAAAGTCAAGATTTAAAATTCGCAGAAAAAGTGTTTAACCTATCGAACCATAAATTTAGGGATGAAGAACTGGACCTTTTGTCAAAAGGGCTCAAATATTCCCTAATTCAAAAAAATGTTCCCAACCAAATAGAGCAGCTCGCTGTGGACGCTGTTGCACTACTTCGTAATGAGGACAAAAATGTGCAATACAAGTGTGCAGCCGACATCAAGAAATCCATCGCCATGTGTCAAGTGAATAACATCGCCCGGAAGGAACTAGCCACGGCCATGAACATCAAAAAGACTTTGAAAGATAATAATTTAACATTAACCAAGGCAGACAAAGGTGAATCAATAGTTATATTTCATAGAAAGGATTATGAAGAAAAAGTCCTAGAATTTCTTAATAACAATAAATTTCAAGTAATAAAAACCAGCCCTTTAAATTCTCTGCAGACTAAAGTAAAATCCGTCCTTAAAAATTGTAGCTCCATCATGAACCAAAATTTTAAAAAGAATTTGTGTATAATGAATCCACAAATACCGCAATTATATGGCTTAGCCAAATTACACAAAAACAATATACCTATAAGACCTGTAGTCTCATATAACCAGGCACCAACCTATAAAATATGTAAGTTTGTCAAAGAACAGTTTTATAATCTAACCCAATTTAAAGCTGAATACTCAATCAAAAACTCATTGGAATTAATTGATAAATTAAATAACATAGAAATGCCTCATAATGCAAAACTGGTATCCTTTGATGTCACTAACCTATATCCAAGCATACCAGGTTGGAGATCCTTAGAGCTCGCAAAAAATATCATAAATGACAAAAGTAAGGACCTTGTTAAAAATTCAGAATTGATTTCACTAATGGACTTATGCATCAAACAAAATTATTTTAACTTCAACAATAAAATATATAAACAAACGAATGGTTTAGCTATTGGCTCACCGTTGTCTCCACTTCTCAGTGAAATATTTATGAACTATTTTGAAAAATGTATCTTTAGGAGTAATTTTAAGCTAACCAAAAATGTTCTGTGCTGGTTTAGGTATGCAGATGACATTCTTTGTGTTTGGACGGGTACCGATAGACAATTACACCATTTTCTTAAATATTTAAATTCAATAGAAAGTTTTATAAAATTTACATTAGAAACAGAACAGGACGGAAAATTAAATTTCTTGGACCTAACATTATCTCGGAAAAAAGGCACATTTGACTTTGATATATATAGGAAAAATACTTATTCAGACTCCATAATTCCAGCAACTTCTAACCATCCTAATAATCATAAATTCGCCGCCTTTAACTGTATGCTTCATAGATTGCTCAGTGTCCCATTAACCGACGACAATTTTAAAAAGGAATTAATAACCATCAAAAAAATTGCTACAAATAATGGCTATCCTGGAAGCCTCATTGATTCACTTTTAAAAAACAAAACAAAAAAGAAACTCATAAAAGATTATATATTTAACGACACCTATAAGCATACCTATAAATGGAGCAAAGTCCTATTTATAAAAAATATATCAAATGAAATAACCAAAAATATTCCAAGTCACATAAAGCCAGCTTTTTACACTAACTTCAATCTCCGGAAACTCTTATTTAATGGGAAAGGCAAAAATGGAATACTTAACAACAGCGGTGTGTATAAACTTTTATGTGCTGACTGTGATAATTTCTATATAGGAAAGACAGGAAGATCTTTTGAAAAGAGATTTCGTGAACACCAATCTGCCTTAACAAATCCTCTAATTTATTCTGAAATGGCTAATCATTGTCACCGTGAGAATCATACTTTTTCTATCAATGATGCCAAATTCTTACATATTAGCGACAACGGAAATAGATTGGACAGATTGGAGGCCCTAGAAATTTCTAAGTCAATATACAGATCAGAGCATCTGTTGAATAGTTATTTCCCCAAAATCTCCCCGCTCTTGGCCGAAATAATACCTAGCCTTCCCCTCACCCCTCCCGCCTCCAACCGTTGAAGTGTCTATATCGGTACCAGTCCGAACAGCATTTAGTCTTGTTTGCGCTCCCCTGAAGATGAGGTGAAAGCCTTGAAACCGGTAGGGTTATACCGTCATAAAAAAGTGGAATAAACAGTGTTTGTTAAAAATAAATTACAATAATCAGATGTTTTATTTAACGACCAATTAAGAAACACAATAACTGACATACATAATGAAATTGAACATTTTAACTGGAATCAATTATATGAGATTTATCCTAAAAACTTACAATAAGTGACATATGGTACATGGGTAATTCACATAATGAAATGAAACATTATAATTAAGATTAATGAGATTTATGTAGCTGTAACTTTCCACTGACAATTGTTTGCAATTGTGGATCAAGTTTACTAGTGGAAATTATCAGCAGTGACTTCAAATGCTCATTAGTTAATTTGGATCTGTAAATATTTTTGGTATATTTCATTTTGGAGAATGTTTTTTCACACAGATAAGTAGTGCCGAAAGTGGAAAAAAGCCACGAGCAAATTTATGCAACTGATCAAACTGTGCGAGTGGAAGACTGTTATAAAATTCCAGCAATGATTACTTGAAATATTTTTCTTTATAAATATTGCTACGCTGCAAATCAATCATTTCCATTTGAATTCACGCGCGCTGCGCCATATATATCTCACTCGCTGGCTAGTCCCTATATGAAAATTTGCGCGTAATTCAAAACTACAGTATGTTGGTATGGTGAGCTAGCTAGGTCTTGGCCCTTGGGACTTAGTGGAGGAGTCAGTGTGGCCCTTAGGCTAAACAGTTTGGAGACCCCTGTCTTAAAGCGTTGCAAAGATTCCTGCCTACTAAAACCAATCTCTGCTCTTTCCGATTCTGGACTATGCGGACGTATGTTATTTGGATGTTACGGAGGAACAGCTGGACAAATTACAACGTCTTCAAAATGTTTATATAATATTTATTTTTAACCTGAGAAAGAACGATCATATAACTTCATACCAGAAGGCATTGAACTGGTTGAACGTGAGAAATAGACGCCAAATTCACATATTATATTGTATCACATCCTTAACTGTCCTGCCGCCCCCTCGTATCTCTCGAAAAAATCTCAGTTTGTTTCTGATCATAGATTTGCACTGCGTTCAAACAGTGATTATTTATTGGTGTTTCCAGTTCACCGCTCTTCTTTTTTTACGTCGTCCTTTACTGTCCATGCAGTGAGACTCTGGAACCAGTTACAAACCAATATCTCCATCTTGGCATGCTTTAAGAAGCGACTTGTCAGTAATATAACGTGTTTCATTCCTGATTTACCTTTCCTCTCCCCCATCCCTTCCTTTTCCTTTGATTGATGATATCTCACTTTTACTTTAATATGTTTATGTCCATAAATTACATAAATATCAATAATATTTTGAATATTTTTTGTGACCATGTAACTCGCTTTATTTAATTTTTTTTTTAACCTGGCGAGTTTATTGCCATGTGGCAATCTCTTCCAACCAACCAGAAATATATTTTTTTTTATATAAGGCCCTAAGTGTTAACCAGACTAGAATCATATTTAAAAAAATCTGGGTTCCAGCGGGGATCGAACCCGCAACCTCCGGATCGGCAGACAACTGTCTTACCACCAAGCCACGGAGGTCGACTTTTGTCTGGTGGGTTGGAAGAGATTGCCGCCTGGCAATAAATCTGCCAGATTGTATTTACAATGAATGGTTAAATAAATAATGTTATATAAACCCCTCAATTGAAACAACCTTCTTTCGTCTTTCTATAAACTTTTTATACCATTTCAATTAAAATCCAATGTTTTGGATGCAAAGTGCTTTTCATGACTGAATCTTATGTTAGGTCTAGCAGTTGGTTTTGCTACCTGACTTTTTCGAAGCCATTGTTTTGGTGATCTCGGTTGAAGTACATAACCCATTTTACATCCTCAGTCACAAGATGCTGAAGGAATTGTGAATTCTCTTCTAATTAGGGATTTTTTTGCTGTGATTTGGACTCTTATTTGCTTTCTCTTTTTTCACTGACGGTGTTTCGGGGGTTGTGTGTGCGTTCTCTTCTCTTAAACCTGTTCACCGCGTTAAAAATCAAATTCCACGAATCCTGTGCGCGGCACAATTTCGGCGTTTTTTAATTTCTAAGTTTAAACGCGTATTTTGTTTAGAACCACTGATATTTGATTACAACACCAAGTAAACATGACATTCAAGTATTGGGTGTACAAATAAGTCACCGCCGTTTGACAAAAGTTGGCGCCACCAGTAAGTTATGGTTAAAATTGTCAGATGTAAAATGTCATTATCGTAAGGTTGGACATCTGTCAACAACATGACCTTGAAATATTAGTGAATTTTTATCAGTATAACATATTTTTTTGTGTTCGAAAATGTCAAGTTTTGAGCCGAATAAGCGTCATTTGCGGGAACTTTTGATTTACTTCTTCAATTTGAAGAAATCTGCAGCTGAGGCGCATCGATTGCTTGTAGAAGCATATGGTGAGGCTGCCTTAAGTGAGAGAAGTTGTCGTGAGTGGTTTCAAAAGTTTAAGAACGGTGAATTTGACATCGAAGACAAAGAACGTAGCGGAAGGCCGAAAGTGTACGAAGACGCGGAATTGGAAGTATTATTGGATCAAGATTCATGCCAAACGCAAGAAGAACTTGCACTTACATTAGGAGTGACTCAACAAGCAATTTCACATAGGTTGAAATCATTGGGAATGATTCAAAAACAAGGAAATTGGGTTCCATATGAACTGACACCGAGAAACGTTGAACGCCGATTTTCCACATGTGAAATGCTGCTTGCCAGGCATAAACGAAAGGGTTTTCTGCACCGTATAGTCACTGGTGATGAAAAATGGATCCACTATGATAATACAAAAAGGAAGAAATCATGGGGAACCCCTGGCCATGCTTCAACATCTACAGCTAAGCCAAATATTCATGGAAAAAAACTCTTGTTGTGTATTTGGTGGGATCAGCTTGGTGTCGTGTATTATGAGTTGCTCAAACCGAATGAAACCATTGCTGGGGCTGTCTACCGAGCACAATTGATGAGATTGAGTCGAGCACTCGAGGAAAAGCGCGCACACTGCTACTCCAGACACGACAAAATTATTCTCCTGCATGATAATGCTCGTCCACATGTTGCGGCGCCGGTCAAAACCTTTTTGGAAACAATCAATTGGGAAGTTTTACCCCACCCGCTGTATTCACCAGACATTGCTCCTTCTGATTTTCACTTGTTTCGATCGATGACGCATGACCTGTCTGAGCAGCACTTCACATCATATGAAGATACCGAAAATTGGGTCGATTCGTGGATAGCCTCAAAAGATGAAGCATTCTTCCGACGCTGTATCCGTATGCTGCCAGAAAGATGGGAAAAGGTAGTGGCAAGCGATGGGCAATACTTCGAATAAAACATGAGGTTCCGTTCTTTCACAATAAATGCCCAATTTTTGATAAAAAACGGCGGAAACTTATTTGTACACCTAATAATTTTCTGATAATAAATAATAGTCATTACTCTTAAGGAGACTCATTAAATAAAGGAGATAAACTAAACATTACGTAAAATACACAAAGGAATGCTACAGATCAGATCACAGGCATTTGTGCTTCCCGCGAAGAACACGTTAATATTTATATTACTGCTTACTTATTTTCATCTTTCGTATTGTGGTTTGTATGTGTGAACATCATTTTCCACTATACTCAAGAAAATATAGCATGGTCCTTGTGACGTTTGAAACGTCATATCTCAAAGGGATGGGGTAAAATCGTTTTTTTTTACAAATCAAATAGTTTTTTTATAAATCGAAAAATTGTTTTTCTCTAAAGTGACGTTTTAATTCCTAACTTTCATCACACTGACTTTGTAATGTATTGTATGATTTGTATCTATCTTTAAATAGGCCAAGATCCACTATGAATTAATACTAATTACGAACATTTCATTTTATGTATAAAAAAAATCGAAAATCCATTGGCCACGAACCCCACAAAGACGGACAATCACCCGAACATTATTTTTCATATAAAGTGAGATATCATCAATCAAAGGAAAAGGAAGGGATGGTGGAGAGGAAAGGAAAAGAAAAATCAGGAATGAAACACGTTATTTTATTGACTAGAAATTAAAAGTTTTTTCAGTCGTTTCTTAAAGCGTGCCAAGGATGGAGCGAGTCTTGTATTGGTTTGTAACTGATTCCAGAGTCTCACTGCATGGACAGTAAAGGATGACGTAAAAAAAGAGGAACGGTGAACTGGAAAGGCCAATAGACAATCTCTGCAGTAGATAAGTTTTGAAAAATAAGAATTTAAAGTCCTCTTAACCTGTACACCCCGTTAGAAATCAAATTCAACGAATCCTGTGCGCGGCACAATTTCGGCGTTTTTTTAATTTCTAAGTTTAAACGCGTATTTTGTTTAGAACCACTGATATTTGATTACAACACCAAGTAAACATGACATTCAAGTAATTTTCTGATAATAAATAATAGTCATTACTCTTAAGGAGATTTGAAACTTGGATTGTCGTCAGATCACAGGCGTTTGTGCTTCCCGCGAGGAACACGTTAAGAATAGTCTTAGAATAGTCCTTTTAAGAATAGTCTCTCTCGACTCTGATTGATTCCTGACTCCGACACCATCTCTACAGCCATGGTTTCAAAAGACTTCTTTGACCAAGAAGTCGGTTTTTATTCTTCCCTTGATATATGTGGCCTGGTGGTATCCGTGGCCGGAGGTTGCGGGTTTGATCCTCGTTGGAACCCAGATTTTTTAAAATAAGATTACAACACTTAGGGCCTATAAAAACATCTTTCTGGTTGGTTGGAAGAGATTGCCACATGGCAATAAACTCGCCAGGTTAAAAAAATATATATATAACTGTGGCTGGGTAACATGTACTAATTAAATGTTGTATTTACTTTTCAGTAGTGGCTCCGAAGATCAGGTAGACTGTTGGGTCTACATCCTGAAGGATTACTCTAGAGTTGCACTTAACAAGAAATACCACACTGACTACCGATCGGCTGGCGAGCACGGACTACCCTACATAGAAAGGTCTAAGAGAGATCCTAACTATCCAAGCCCCAGGGAACAAATACGAGGCTTCTCTGACAAATGATCAATGTGTCCTCGAAGACATCAATTCACAATTTGTGTATTGAAATATTAAGGAGGTCATAAAAATAAAGACATCCTACATGCATATAAGATAAACACATTTATTTAAAAAATTACATTCCAAGTTATTGTTATGCATTGTTTATTCCAATGGTTACTTCTGTATATCTATTCTATTATACTACGAGGGTCATCCAGAAAGTAAGGTTACAACATTTATGTAGGATCGAAAAATGCTTGTATTTAATTGAAATTCACAGGATACTTCACAAATATATTAAACTATTTTTCAACATAATCACCGTCGAGATCGAGATATTTCTGTAGTCGGGGCACCAGCTTTTGTATACCAGTGTCATAGACCTCCGCCGCCAGCTCTTTCAGCCACTTCTTCACAGCTTCCTCGACCTCCTGATCGTTGGAAAATTGTCAGGGTGTAGTGACACACCCACGTCTCATCCCCCGTCACGATAGAGTCCAGAAAAGCTTCTCCCTCCTGTGCAAAACGTGTGAGCATTCTGGGCACCCATCTCGCACATAACTCTTTGTAACCAAGTTTTTCCGACACAATATCACCGAGGAGACTTCGAGAAATGTCAGGAAATTCTTCGTGAAGATCGTCAAGCGTCACACGGCGGTCATTTCCCACTTGTTCTTCAATTTTTTGCACAAGTTCGTCAGAAATCACTGCCTTGCCTCGTCGTGAGTATCAGTACGGCCTTCTCTGAATAACCTAACCCACTTCGTGACATGTCGACTCATCACATTACTACCATAAACTTCCACGAGCTTCCGATAGATATCCGCGGCGGTATTGTTCTGCAAAGTCAAAAAACGGATGACCACGTGGATCTCGCACTGGCGGGAGGTGGCTGGAGCGCGCGACGACCTCTCCATCGGAAGAATTTACTGTGACTGAACAAAATGGCCGGCAAACACGCGGGACCAAACAAACTGGCCGTTAGGATCCCCCCTGCACGCAAGGTGTGCCAACTTCGAAACAAAAAATTTCCCCCGGCCTCAGGACCCCTTGTAACCTTACTTTCTGGATGACCCTCGTATATAGCTAGTGATAGTGTGTAGTAGGTAGTGTACGCCACTGGTACAAAGAACTGTATCAATAGGTGGGTGGCTGCTGCTCGATACTCTGAGAATTCAGCTCACGTTGAAAGGCGTAGATCGGTGAGAAGTAGCAGGGTGAATAGATTCCTCTTAGGCAGGTACTAGATGATCGCAAGTAAAACACAGAAGGCAGAGTGAACTGAGAATGCTTTATTTTGGCTTTTTCGCTTCTTATGTGCGGGCAATCGCAAACGCCTGTTTTCGCCGCTGCATGCCGTCACAACTCGCGAAATGTCACACTTTTCGGAAGTTTTGCGCATGCAGAGGCCGGCCGGCTTGCGATATAGTCTCGAGGTGGTCGCTCATAAGTCACATTTCCGATGCAGCGCGGACCCCGACAAACATAAATATACACACAAAAAAACCAAATAAATACACATACCAATATTATATATCAAAACAACCCATGAATTTACACATCAAACCAATTAAGAAAACCAATCAATTATATATTTTAATGGTGACGCATACGTCCGATGCAGATAGCATAAGTAATGTTATCATAATCATACTTAGGAATAAAAGGTAACTAAGCTAGTTACAGGTTCTACAGATTGACAAATTACAGTCCGAGTCATTGTTATACATTGTTTATTCCAATAGTTACTTATTTATATCTATTCTATTATATAGCTAGTAATAGTGTGTAGTAGGTAGCGTAAGTAATGTTATCATAATCAAACTTAGGAATAAAAGGTAACTAAGCTAGTTACTGGTTCTACAGATTGACAAATTACAGTCCAAGTCATTGTTATACATTGTTTATTCCAATAGTTACTTATTTATATCTATTCTATTATATAGCTAGTAATAGTGTGTAGTAGGTAGCGTAAGTAATGTTATCATAATCAAACTTAGGAATAAAAGGTAACTAAGCTAGTTACTGGTTCTACAGATTGACAAATTACAGTCCAAGTCATTGTTATACATTGTTTATTCCAATAGTTACTTATTTATATCTATTCTATTATATAGCTAGTAATAGTGTGTAGTAGGTAGCGTAAGTAATGTTATCATAATCAAACTTAGGAATAAAAGGTAACTAAGCTAGTTACTGGTTCTACAGATTGACAAATTACAGTCCAAGTCATTGTTATACATTGTTTATTCCAATAGTTACTTATTTATATCTATTCTATTATATAGCTAGTAATAGTATGTAGTAGGTAGCGTAAGTAATGTTATCATAATCAAACTTAGGAATAAAAGGTAACTAAGCTAGTTACTGGTTCTACAGATTGACAAATTACAGTCCAAGTCATTGTTATACATTGTTTATTCCAATAGTTACTTATTTATATCTATTCTATTATATAGCTAGTAATAGTGTGTAGTAGGTAGCGTAAGTAATGTTATCATAATCAAACTTAGGAATAAAAGGTAACTAAGCTAGTTACTGGTTCTACAGATTGACAAATTACAGTCCGAGTCATTGTTATACATTGTTTATTCCAATAGTTACTTATTTATATCTATTCTATTATATAGCTAGTAATAGTGTGTAGTAGGTAGCGTAAGTAATGTTATCATAATCAAACTTAGGAATAAAAGGTAACTAAGCTAGTTACTGGTTCTACAGATTGACAAATTACAGTCCAAGTCATTGTTATACATTGTTTATTCCAATAGTTACTTATTTATATCTATTCTATTATATAGCTAGTAATAGTGTGTAGTAGGTAGCGTAAGTAATGTTATCATAATCAAACTTAGGAATAAAAGGTAACTAAGCTAGTTACTGGTTCTACAGATTGACAAATTACAGTCCAAGTCATTGTTATACATTGTTTATTCCAATAGTTACTTATTTATATCTATTCTATTATATAGCTAGTAATAGTATGTAGTAGGTAGCGTAAGTAATGTTATCATAATCAAACTTAGGAATAAAAGGTAACTAAGCTAGTTACTGGTTCTACAGATTGACAAATTACAGTCCGAGTCATTGTTATACATTGTTTATTCCAATAGTTACTTCTTTATATCTATTCTATTATATAGCTAGTAATAGTGTGTAGTAGGTAGCGTAAGTAATGTTATCATAATCAAACTTAGGAATAAAAGGTAACTAAGCTAGTTACTGGTTCTACAGATTGACAAATTACAGTCCGAGTCATTGTTATACATTGTTTATTCCAATAGTTACTTCTTTATATCTATTCTATTATATAGCTAGTAATAGTGTGTAGTAGGTAGCGTAAGTAATGTTATCATAATCAAACTTAGGAATAAAAGGTAACTAAGCTAGTTACTGGTTCTACAGATTGACAAATTACAGTCCGAGTCATTGTTATACATTGTTTATTCCAATAGTTACTTCTTTATATCTATTCTATTATATAGCTAGTAATAGTATGTAGTAGGTAGCGTAAGTAATGTTATCATAATCAAACTTAGGAATAAAAGGTAACTAAGCTAGTTACTGGTTCTACAGATTGACAAATTACAGTCCGAGTCATTGTTATACATTGTTTATTCCAATAGTTACTTCTTTATATCTATTCTATTATATAGCTAGTAATAGTGTGTAGTAGGTAGCGTAAGTAATGTTATCATAATCAAACTTAGGAATAAAAGGTAACTAAGCTAGTTACTGGTTCTACAGATTGACAAATTACAGTCCGAGTCATTGTTATACATTGTTTATTCCAATAGTTACTTCTTTATATCTATTCTATTATATAGCTAGTAATAGTATGTAGTAGGTAGCGTAAGTAATGTTATCATAATCAAACTTAGGAATAAAAGGTAACTAAGCTAGTTACTGGTTCTACAGATTGACAAATTACAGTCCGAGTCATTGTTATACATTGTTTATTCCAATAGTTACTTCTTTATATCTATTCTATTATATAGCTAGTAATAGTGTGTAGTAGGTAGCGTAAGTAATGTTATCATAATCAAACTTAGGAATAAAAGGTAACTAAGCTAGTTACTGGTTCTACAGATTGACAAATTACAGTCCAAGTCATTGTTATACATTGTTTATTCCAATAGTTACTTATTTATATCTATTCTATTATATAGCTAGTAATAGTATGTAGTAGGTAGCGTAAGTAATGTTATCATAATCAAACTTAGGAATAAAAGGTAACTAAGCTAGTTACTGGTTCTACAGATTGACAAATTACAGTCCGAGTCATTGTTATACATTGTTTATTCCAATAGTTACTTCTTTATATCTATTCTATTATATAGCTAGTAATAGTGTGTAGTAGGTAGCGTAAGTAATGTTATCATAATCAAACTTAGGAATAAAAGGTAACTAAGCTAGTTACTGGTTCTACAGATTGACAAATTACAGTCCGAGTTATTGTTATACATTGTTTATTCCAATAGTTACTTCTTTATATCTATTCTATTATATTATATAGCTAGTTATAATGTGTTGTGCGGTAAAGTTGTGTACTTGAATAGAAAAGTTTAAAGATTTGTTCTTTCTACCTATCCCGCAAGGGGACACAGCGTAATTTTTAAAATATCTCTTATTATTATTTAACCTGCCGAGTTTATTGTCATGTGGAAATGACTTCCAACCAACCAGAAAGATGTTTTAATGGGCCCTAAGTGAAAACCAGACTGGAATCCCATTTTTTTTAAATCTGTATTTCAGCCTTTGATATGTATAGTATGTATGTAAGCTAGTTACTGGTTCTACGAGACAATTTTTTAATGAAAAAAGAAATGAATGATGGTTGCGTTTGTTTTTCATTCAAAATTTTGTTTTTACGTGGATCTAAATTAGAAACACGTAAAAGCAAACTGTTTTTAAGCGATAACATACATTTCCTGTATTTAGTTTACAATGGTGCCATAGACAAAAGCATTTTTAACAAGGTAACATGTAACAAATGGGATTAAATATTTCAAGGCTGTTGTCACTTCCTTATTCACTTTAACAGGCAACGAAGAAACTTGTCCAAATATTGAGATGTAAATTTTAGTTGTAATATTTGCCCAGATGGTACGAATATTTCGACGAGTTAACTATCGGTCTCAATTGATATCTTTGCAGCTGCAAAAACGTTTTAATCAAACGGATTAAGCACCCATCTCTTCGAAAAATCATTTGTTGTCATCCTTGTCTTCATACCCTCCAACAAGCGGTCAATAATAGTATCAGATAATAAAAAAAAAAAGATGCGTGAGACTCTCGCGTAGTAGAAGTGAAACTTCTTAACTCCTAGGAAAAGTTAATTTTATGCATTGATTTTTTTCCATTTGTTAACGATGCGTATCCAGAAAGTAAGTGTACTGAGGCTCTCACGACCGGATGGATTTTATTTTCGACATGTTGGCTACACGGAAGTGTAGCCAACATGTCGAAAATAAAATCGAACATGTCGAAAATAAAATAAAATAGCCTGACCCTTCCCCTCCGCAACGAGACCGGTTCGAGGTCAGTACGTTGAGAAGTGTCGACGCGACAACACGTTTCGTGAAAAATGTCAATCCAATCTCCCGCCAAGTGCGAAATACGCGGCGTCATCCGTTATCTCGTTTGGAAGGGAAAACCTCCGGTTGAGGTTTATAATGAGGTGAAAACTGCATATGGTGATAAAGCTATGAATCGTACGAGTGTGTACAAGTGGTGTTGCGAGTTTAAAAACGGTCACGTCACACCTCTTCACCCTCCGCCAAAAAGTTCAAAACCACAATTTCAGCCAAGAAAATCATGGCATCCGTGTTTTGGGACTGTCAAGGCATAATTTAATTGAATATATGCCTCAAGGGGAGACCATCAACTCTGCAAGATACTGTGAGACCCTAAAAAAATTGCGGAGGGCGATTCAGAACAGGAGGAGAGGCATGCTGACAAAGGGAGTCTGCCTGCTGCACGACAATGCCAGACCACACACGGCCAACGTCACGAAGGAACTGCTCGCCTCGTTTAAATGGGATGTCCTGAACCATCCCGCGCATTCCCCTGACCTAGCACCTTCAGATTACTATCTCTTTACCTCCCTGAAGCTGCACATGGGTGGAAAAAGGTTTTCAACCGACGAGGAGGTAAAGGAGGAGGTGGAGAAGTGGACGGAGGGGTTGGCGGGAAACTACTTCAAGGAAGGCATCAAAAAGTTGATACCCCGCTTCACCACCTGCATTGAGAGGAATGGCGACTATGTCGAAAAATAGCTTACATATGTACTACGGTAACCACGTAATTTTTTTGTTTAAATAAAAAAATTGTAACCTACAAAAATTCAGTACACTTACTTTCTGGATATGCCTCGTATATAAATTTACTTCTCTGTCGTCCCCATCTGACATTATCTCCAACTTCACACACCCTTCGGATTTCTGTGTTACGTACTCTATCACGAAGGGTTTTACCAGCGATACTCCTGAGTACCTTAATTTCGCTGGTTCGAAGTAGATTTTGGTTTATGACAGTGTCGGCTCTGGACTCTATGCTGTATGTCATTATGGGGCGGACACTGGTCTTGTATATCCTCACCTTGCTTTGGATGAATTTAAACTTGTACATTATGCATCTCAAACAGCATGCAATGTTAACTAAACATGTGGTGAAGGAACCATTACTGAACGAACAGTGCAGCATTGGTTCGAAAAGAATCGAGTACATCCCGTTACTGTTGAAATATACAAATTGAAAGCTTTATTGGAAGAAGAAAGTTGGAATTTCTTCATCCCCCTTACTCGATCAATCGCCAACCGATTTTTACCTTCAATCAAGCGCCTCGATAATTATTTACGGCTGAAAAAAATGAATAACAGAGAAGCAGCAAAAAATGCCAATAAAGAATTCTCGTATTCTAATCTGCCTGAGTTTTATTTTATAGGCATAAAAAAACTTGTTATTCGTTGGCAAAAGTGCCTATAAACAAATTTTCTTTGATTAACAAAGTTATGTTTGATTCAATTCGAAGGCCTGGTGGTAAGACACTTGTCTGCCGATCCGGAGGTTGGGGGTTCGATCCCCGCTGGAACCCAGATTTTTTAAAATAGGATTCCAGTCTGGTTAACACTTAGGGCGTATAAAAACATCTTTCTGGTTGGTTGGAAGAGATTGACACATAGCAATAAACTCGCAAGGTTAAAAAAAAAAAGGGATAAATCGGCCATTATTTTTTGAATAACCTAATATTTTTTCTTTTCGTTTGTGTACATCTATCTGGTGGGCTTATTGCTGTACAGTAATTTCTTAAAACCACCTATTTATACTTGCTTTTTAAATTTTCAGTTACAATGAGTCGACCATAGAAGATCTGATGGACATTTAAAGAAGGCTGTGATCAACCGAAACAGGATTTATCGAGAGAATGATACAAGACTTTACGGTAGTGTTTCTTAACCTTTTTGAGTCGTGACCCTGATTATAGTTTTACAGTAGAGTACTGATTATCCAACCTAAACGGAATTGCGGGAGATAATGACAGATAATGCGGGATTGTCGGAAATAAGTTATTTAATTGAAAATATGTTTATCAAAGGTTTCAGTTTAAACTTTATAGAACTCTGTATTAGAATATTAAACAATAAATTTCTACGTTATTCTACTAATTGCGTTTCACCTGAAGAGAGCCTCGGAATGGGAGGTAGAAACATGTGTAGCAGGGATTAATCTAAAAGTGGAATAATGAAGTAATTTATTGTTAAATACTACCTTGATCAAAAAGTTTTAGGACTTTATTCATAAAATCGAAAATACAAGTTCATTCATCAAAATCGATATGATCCCCTTCAAAATACTCCCCATCGACTGCAACGCACTTACGCCAGCGCTTGATCCAATCCTCGAAACACCGCTGGTACTCAATTTTCTGTATGTCCATCAGAGCCGTCTTCGATTTTTTCATGACATCCTCTGGGGTGCTGTAACGCGTTCCGCGAAGCGGTTTTTTAAGTCGGTTGAACAGGAAAAAGTCGCAGGGAGCCAGATCAGGTGAATTCGAAGGCTGCTGGATAGTATTCGTGTTGTTTTTGGTCAAAAACTCATGGAAATCATGTCTTTCGCGATTTCAACGCGGTCCTTTTTTTGCATTAAATTGAGGTCTTTTGGCACCAGTTTTGCAGCGACATGTCTGAGACCCAAATCACTAACCAAAATGTCTTGAGCGGATCCATAAGCGATGTTCAAATCCTCTGCCAGCTCTCTGATGGTCAATTTGCGGTTTTCGGCCAACATTTCTTTGATTTTATCGATGTTTTCATCGGTTTTCGACTGTCACTGCGTTCGTCATCCTCGACCGACTCACGACCACTTCTGAAGCGTTTATGCCACCGAAAAACACTTCTTCAACATTTCCGAGGTCTGCGGACTATTAAATCCGTTTTTCACACAAAATTTAATGCAAACTCGTTGATGCCATTTTCAAACTTGTAAAAAATCGAAAACACGCACAAAGGTAGATGTACTCAATACAGCGTAACTTTTACAAATGTCAAGCTATGACACTGAAATTTGGAGGGAAGTGTCAATGATAGATGTGGTAACCAAACAAAAAAAAAAACCAATCGGGTGACTGACAGCGCCACACGGTGGCCGGTCCTAAAACTTTTTGATCAAGGTAGTATTGCATAAAAATATGTTGTTTTATCACTTAAAATCTTCGGAAAAAAGCTTTAAAAATTATGTTCAATTAAAAAAACTTGTATATGATACAAAAAAGATACAGAGTACTTGTATTATATTACACTTTCGTTGTATACAGTACAACCTGGCGGGCTTATTGCCATGTGGCAATATCTTCCAACCAGAAAGATATTAAATAAGCCTTAAGTGAAAACCAGACTGGAACCTTTTTAATAAAATCCAGGTTCCAACCGGAATCGAACCCACAACCTCCGAGTTGGGAGACAAGCGTCTTACCAACTAGGCCACGGAGTATTTAAAAGTGATTAATTATTAATGTTTGGACAAATAGATCCTTCGTTTCTTAATGTAAAAGTAATATAAATTTTATTTAGAATATTAACTTTTCTTAACAATTTATTCTCCATTTAATTCTACCATATTTTAGGCAAATTTATAATTCCGTCATCGAATAATTTTGTAATTCCATCCTCCAATAACTTTATTATTCCATCCTCCAATAATTTTTGAGCCAAGAATTTCTCCAGGTAACTTTTGTAGATACATCTTTTTAATGAATTTAAATTAATTGCAGGTTTTAAACTGTTTTTACGTTTGGAAATCAAACATGTTTTTAAAATTGGCATTACTTATTATTTTTTTACATTTTTAACTACGGTCGGATAATCTGTAATATTGAATAATCAAAGATCGAATAATCGAGACTCTACTGTAATTTTATTTTTGCGAACTTAAGTAAATATTAATTGAACTGTCCCATACATATGTGCACGCCACGTCATGGACGAGATATCTCGTCAATACTTTGGTATCTAACAACTGCATCACAACTAAATATTATTGACATGTTTATAAATCAGCACACGCGCTGACATCTATCCGAATCATATATAAACATTTTATATTGTTTCAAATCATCTTTAAACCATTTATCGACATATTTTAAAGACAGTTCCATTTGACTTTTGTAGATGTCACCGTTCAGGGCTGTCCCTTTTTAAAGTTGTAGCCGAAATACTTAATTAATTCTTTGTTTATTAAGTTCGCGATCTTTGTTATTTTTGTATGTTGGTTCTTTTTTTCAAGTTTTTTTTTTGGTAATTTAACGTAATTCATTTTACATCGCTGGGAACTAACATATACTATTATTATTTTTTTAGTTCTTTTGCGTAATTGTTTTTCTTTATTTTATATCTAAATCAGACTATTTTTTGTACGAGTACAATAGTGAACAAAAATTAGGTACTCGTGCATATTTCTTGCTGTGTAGTGAAATATTTTTAGTATATTGGATATTTGTCTAGTGTTAATATGAGCGCGTGACAACCCTGAACAAATGTCGAATTTTAAATTTCTATTTTTATTAATAAAAACTGTTTTAAATGTTATATTTCACAATCTCTGATAAGTCAATAATTAGTTATTTGTAATTTTAAGAAAAATAATGGAAATTGATTGAGTTATTTTTTGCAATTATATTCGGCCAGACAGGATTCACAATTTTTTTTTACGGCAGAGAAAATGTTAACCATGCGATGGGCGTGGCCGGCCTGTGTGGTATCTGTCCATTTGTTGTTCAAGCTGAAATCTTTTGGGTTTTAGTGGAAATATTATTGACAAAATCTTAATGCAAGTCAGTTGAAAATAATATTTGGCGCGACACATTTCTAAATTCAAACCGGTTCAATATCGGATCACGACTCATAGGTTAAGAGACTATGTTCAATTTTGGATCATGACTCATAAGTTAAGAGACTATGTTTTAAGTGAACGCATGACATTCCCACTTGCCAAGAATATGTGATAATTTATGATATCAAATAACTTATTTATGGTTGTGTGTAGGAAACTGCTTTTCATATGTGAACATTATTGATAAGTTTTTATATTGTATAAATCATATAACTTCTTCTTTTTGAAGATAACAGACAGGGAAAGCCTTCTTACTTTTCCGACTACACCCACATCTCGCTTTGTGCAAGAGATACGAACTTGAAAAGATGTCGTAAATCAAAATTCCGTATGTCAAGTTATCTTTTTTCATATTAAATTTGAAAAATATATCAACGAATTATTTGATATAAGTCTAGTCTAGAGTGTACTGAGTGGTGCATGGCAGTGCGGTAACGCATTGCACCTCCGTACGGAAGATCGTAGATTCTGCAGTAGGCACTACTTTGGAATCGTAACTCCTACAAATCCCTTGATCGATTTGATTTTATCGAGCTCCTCACGTTTCAAAATGATTATTCATATTTTCGAGGGTGCAAGAATGTAAAAAATGTAGCACAAAAAAATAAGATAAAGAAAACATTAAGCCGGCAGTTTTAAAACAATGTCCGTTGTACGAGGTCGTAAAAAAGTATTGTGAAAGAGAGATAAATAGAAGTTTCGGTCATCGCACGGTAGTGAATTATTTATTATTCATTTGTTTGGGATTCGAAAATTCACCGTGTTTAAGACACGCTCATGGATACTGGTAATAATTATGAAACCTCGTTATTGCTGGGTCTGTTAGTTGATGATCCGCTCGCCACTTCAATGTCAATGTTAAGCTGCTTTTCTACATCGATCATGTGATCTGTGAGAAAATAGCCTGATCCTAGATATACACTCCCTCTCGCAGATGTCACAGACATGTAGAACCTACCGAGTCGCCTTGTAATGTTGATGCATATTCGTAGCACGCTAACTGTTTTTTATTCATCTAGCCATTGAGACGCCATCAGCCCCATAACAAATGACTCTCCATCCTTCACGGTCCCGAGTCACCTGTTCCCAGTCCTTAGGCGCCCCGCACAAAGTCAGCGACTCTCGTAGACTCCTTATAACTCTTTCTCTGCCCACCATCTCATTTTTGGGAACCTATGATCGCCCATGCATAGCATATGTCCGATTCGTCGTAATTTCGCCTTTTCAATCATAATTATAGAACAAAAGCTGATTAGTTGGAGGAAATTGCTTTGAAGATATACACCTGTCGGAAGTATTTGTATCAAAGTATTAAATATATAAATAAATAAAGAAGTGTCCATATTTGAATTGCAGTCTCTTATATAGTATCAAAGTGCCTTAACAATACAATCAAATGTTTTTACGTTCAAAATCACTGGAAGATAATTTCAAATGTATTCATATAACTCGACAATATTTTTACTGTATAATGTTTTTATGGGCTATTTGTAAAACAAGATCCGGAAAACAGACTACAATGAAACAGAAGATGTTTTATGGGCTATTTGTAAAGACAGGATCCTGAAAACAGACTACAATGAAACAGAAGATGTTTTATGGGCTATTTGTAAAGACAGGATCCTGAAAACAGACTACAATGAAACAGAAGATGGTTTATGGGCTATTTGTAAAGACAGGATCCGGAAAACAGACTACAATGAAACAGAAGATGATTTATGGGCTATTTGTAAAGACAGGTTCCTCAAAACAGGCTACAATGAAACAGAAGATGATTGAAGCAGTAATTAATGTGTGGTTTCGGGATGAACGAATATTGGAATATTACAAAAAATTTATTGAATCCATGTCAAAATGTTCACAATAAGTTATAAATGCTAAAGGGGGATATATTCCTTATTAAAATAATGAATATTTGAACTATTTAAAAATGTTTGCATTTTCACGGCTAATAAACAATTATCTTTGTTCACAATAAGTTATAAATGCTAAAGGCAGATATATTCCTTATTAAAATAATTAATATTTGAATGATTTTAAAAGTATTTGGACTTTTGATGCCTACTAAACACTTGTTTCAACTATTTTATCTTTGTTCACGTTAATTCCTTTCTGGGATACCTTCTCCAGATATTAGCTCAATATTGCATGCAATAGTGGGGAACATACTTAATGGTCCCAAACACCTTATGTATGGCCAAATACTAACTCAACTAAGACTGAGGTCTCGCAAGAGTTTTATTGATTACCCACAAACCTCTTTGAAAAGATATTTGTTTCACTTTGTGGCGTCATGTTTATAAATATTGAATAAAATAAATAAAACACTTAATTTTTATTTTTTATTCACCACTGTTTTATTTTATTTGAGTCCATTACCGGTTTCAAGATCTCCGTCTTCCTCGTCAGGTATAGTTGAACTAAATTATGTCTAAAAGTTTTTTTTTCTAATTGTAATAGATACAGGAGAGACGGAGGGGAGTAGTGATTAATAAGGGGCGGGTAGTAGGTAGGCGGCAAAAATACGCAGCTAATAAAAAATACGCAGAAAACTGTACTTTCATGTTTTTCATTGCTGCTTAAAAATGTCGTGATTCATAAACAAAAAGGCATTAAAATATGATTCATAAGCAAAAACGAAACTTGCTGTCTTTTTGCTTATGAATCACATTTTACTGCTTTTTTGCTTAGAAAAATCTAGCATTTTATAAAATTAAAGAAGACATTATGTCAATTTTTGTATTGTAATAAATGGTTTTCTGTATTTTTTATGGATTGTGGTTCAGAATTTGATATGGGATATTGCCTTAAATTTAGTTCAATTTCTGATTTTTTCCCGTAAGTTCCGTTTTTGCTTATGAGGGCAGTACTCCCTTCCCCTTATTAGCCACTTCTCTCCACCCCTTCTCCTGTATCTATTACAATTAGAAAAAATGCATTTTAGACATAATTTAGTTCAACTATACCTGACGAGGAAGACGGAGGTCTTGAAACCGGTAGTGAACTCGAATAAAACAGTGGTGAATACAAAATAAAAAGTGATTAGTTTATTTTATTCAAAATTTATTTTATCTTTGCTCATATTAATTCACATTTCTGTATAATCGATAAAGTGTTCGTTTTGATTTTAATTTGATGTATTTTGAATATTTATTATTGTAAAGATAAAATGTCCTTCCTCTGATTTTGAACAAGATTTTAAATATATTTTTATTCCAGATCTCTATTTACAAAGTATTTTTATTGTGAAATATTCCCACAGCTACATTGTATTTAATTAAATAAATTATATATGATAAGCAAGCTTTCATTTTAACCCCAAATACCAAATACAGGTAGTAAATATGTACCTATATTCATTTTAACCCCAAATACCAAATACAAGTAGTAAATATGTACCTATATTCATTTTAACCCCAAATACCAAATACAAGTTGTAAATATGTACCTATATTCATTTTAACCCCAAATACAGGTAGTAAATACGTACCTATATTCATTTTAACCCCAAATACAGGTAGTAAATATGTACCTATATTCATTTTAACCCCAAATACAAAATACAGGTAGTAAATACGTACCTATATTCATTTAAACCCCAAATACAGGTAGTAAATATGTACCTATATTCATTTTAACCCCAAACACAGGTGGTAAATATGTACCTATATTCATTTTAATCCCAAATACAGGTAGTAAATATGTACCTATATTCATTTTAACCCCAAATACAGGTAGTAAATATGTACCTATATTCATTATAGTGATGGATAGTCATTGGAATGTTTTTTGCGACTATGTAACTTACTTTATTTACTTAAGTCTGATTGGTTGAAAGAGATTGTCGCCTGGCAATAAGCCCGCCATGCGTTGTTGCCTGCCATGCCTTATGTGTTGGACTGACCAAGTGAGAGACGCAACAGGACTACCCTTAGAACTGCCGAGTGCAGAGATAGAGGTAGAGAAGTCTTCAGAGGCTACCATAGAAGTCACGATGCTTAGTCATTGACTACATAACAATGATGATGAGCATCACAAGATAAACAAGGTAACAATGGATGGGAGAAAGTGTTTGACGGCAGATATGGGTCGTTGTGATCTATAGAGTTAGGATAATAATACACATGTCGGATCAACAGATATGGTTCAAGTCCTATCCGCCACCTTTCATTTTTCCCATCGGGTCCCACATCAGATACTATATTATTTCGTGGGGATGGATAGTCATTTTAATGTTTTTTGTGACTATGTACCTTGTTTCATTTACTTTTGCCTGGTTGGTTGGAAAAGATTGCTGCCTAGCAATAAGCCCGCTACATTATATTTGCAATAAAAGTGTTTAAATAAATAAAATTCACTTTTGAACTATATTTTCTAGAAAGTATCTTTAACCACTTATCAGTTTTTTTTTTTATACTGACGAGTCCACGAAATTTCTTTTTATACTGACGAGCCCGAGCCTCGTTCGGGCAAATCTTGTTTCGTCTTGTGTTGTTTGTTGTTGTAGTGTTTCTCCCAAGTGTCGTTCGGGCAAATCATGTTTCGACTTGTTGGGAGTGTTTCTCCCGAACGTCATTTAGGCAGATCTTGTTTTAACTTGTTTTCTCCGAACGGAATATATTTTCGTATAGAATTTATTCGTTCACAGTTCGTCATTGTGTTACGTCGCGTGTTAAAAATCTGACTGTTAAGTGGTTAAGACAGTTTGGACATGTGGAGACAATGAATGACGATATAATGACTAAGCGAGTATAGAAGTTTTTTTTATTTATTTATTTTTTCAAAACAGGCTTAGTCCAATAACTTTGAAAAATATAAGATGTGTTAACATTAAAAAGAATGAAAAATCATACAGAATAAAAAATAAAAAAAATTATTGTATAAAAAATAAAAAGTAATGTATATGCATACATATATACACACGAACATACACATATATTCAAAGTCACTTAAATACGTTGATGAGTGCTTTCTAACGCGCTCAATCTTAGAAGATAATTTACTTTTGCTTTTGGTAATGTGATATGGAATATGTCAATATCCGAAGCAGTCCCGTTCAGAAGAGTTAAGGCCCTTCCAACAGGCATAGCGGCTGGAAGACCCGTTCTTGCGTATGTTATTGAGAACAGTTCTTGCCGGCGCAGTCTAGAGTAATTGTTAGAAACATTTAATGCTAATCTTTGTAGTAATGCTGGACAGCTCATCACAACTCCTCGAACGAGTCTGACAACGTGTACCAGGAGAGGCAGATCTCTTCTTACGCTCAAGGAGGTATACCCGAGCATGCCCAGCAGAAACTGAGTAGGATAAAGCCATGGATAGCCACCAAACTCACTCATATATATGAGTGAGTTCTGCGCACCCACCGGGCTCCAAATGCAAGCATTGCTTTCTAATTTGCTACGGATCAATGAATTAAACAACGTTTTGAGCACCAATTGGTTTTCAAACGACTTAGAGATTCTCATTACAAATCCTAGAGTTTTATAAGCTGAGTTGCACATAACTTCTATGTGAGGACCAAACGCGAGATTGCTGTGGAACAAGACACCCAGATCTTTAATATTATCTGTGCGGGGTATAGGTATAGATTCTAGTGTATATCTATGGAATTTCAAGACGTGTAAGCGATGAAACGACATAATTTTGCACTTTGATGCATTGAAATATAATTTATTATTGTGGCTCCACTCACAAACGTTGTTGAGATCTGACTGTAGGTCTAAGCAGTCGGTATAAGAACGAATTTTTTTAAAGATTTGGAGGTCATCAGCAAATAGAAGAAATGTGGATTTTTTTATAACTCTACCTATATCATTAATAAAAATAAGGAATAAGGTAGGTCCAAGATTAGACCCCTGCGGAACACCTGAGTAGGCAGTGAAGTAATCGGAGTTGTAGATTCCACGTGAAACAAATTGTTTTCTATCTGTAAGATAATCTGACAGCAGCCTTAGTAAGTTACCTGGGATCCCAAATTCACTAATTTATTCTATTATTTTTTTTTAATAAGTTAGAAGTGTAAGGTGTGCGTAAAAGACTTAAATAAAAAATCAAAAACACAATCAATAATACATTTTATTTGACATTACGTAAACTCTACAAACATGGGTTGTACGCAGCACCCATATTAATATGCGAACAAGTCACCATTCCTCCTCCCTTGGGCACGGCGACCCTGAACAGTTTCCCTTGCGGCATACAGACACACAACTTGTACTGGGTAACACCGGAAGCATTATCTATGCCTTCCTTAACAATCGGTATACCTTTAACATCGATGAATACGCCTTCTCGTCCGCCAAGAACTACCGAACCGTTCACAGAACGAAGTGTTATGTCTTGATCCGCAGACCAGAGCATTTGAAGAGAGTCCATGTGTGTTCCTTCGGCTCCGTTGAACGAGGCTGTTGAGTCTGAACGGATGTGGAGGTCTTGGTCGACGGGTGATACAATACGGCTTGTGGAGACCATCTGGAAAAAGTAAACAGTTATTGGTTCCGTAATATCTTTGATCTTGGGTAAAATTTTGATAAGCGCAAAAATTCAAGTACAGGCGGTTCTCGACTTTCGTGCAGTTTGTTATTTCGTACTGTATTTATAAGTTAGATTTTTATTAATATGTATCGCAAAAACGCGTGTACTTCCATGTAATGACTCTCCCCTTCTCATCGACCATTATTCATTAGTCCCTCCCCTCCTCTTCGGCATTAGTCACGCCCTATTCCGGATCACGGGTTGTCTTGAGTTAGGACATGTGTTCATAAGTTGTGTCTTGTCAGTTTATGTTAGGATGTGTGTTCACTTTATGTACATATCTGTTATGGTGACAATTTTCACCTGTATCAATTCATAAACATGCGTGAAAAACAGACAGAAAGAAATCAAGGTCTGATAAACTTCATACGATCGAGACAAAGATGGATATAATTAGACATTCGGAAAGAGGCGAATCTTTTTCTTCAATCAGTCGTTCGTACGACTTAGCCCGATCGACAATATGTTCAACCCAAAATGAAGGAGAAAAACCTGATAACGAACTCATTGTTAAGTCTTTGACAATCAAGAATATGAACGAAGCCTTCGTGCATCTTGACAAATTTTTGACCGTCATGGATAAATACGATCCCAATGGAGAGCGTATAGCTCATGTACGAAGGGGAATAGAAAAAAAGAGATCAAGAAAAGAGAAAGAGTAGTACAATGCAACTATCTCTTGATAAATTTACAAAGAATTCCCCAGAAACTAATCAATAAAGTGTTATGTATGTATATGCTAATACACCTCATTCCATAAAGTGTTATGTATGTATATGCTAATACACCTCATTCAATAAAGTGTTATGTATGTATATGCTAATACACCTCATTCAATAAAGTGTTATGTATGTATATGCTAATACACCTCATTCAATAAAGTGTTATGTATGTATATGCTAATACACCTCATTCAATAAAGTGTTATGTATGTATATGCTAATACACCTCATTCAGTAAAGTGTTATGTATGTATATGCTAATACACCTCATTCAGTAAAGCGTTATGTATGTATATGCTAATACACCTCATTCAATAAAGTGTTATGTATGTATATGCTAATACACCTCATTCAATAAAGTGTTATGGATGTATATGCTAATACACCTCATTCCATAAAGTGTTATGTACGAGTATGTATATGCTAATACACCTCATTCAATAAAGTGTTATGTATGTATATGCTAATACACCTCATTCAGTAAAGCGTTATGTATGTATATGCTAATACACCTCATTCAGTAAAGCGTTATGTATGTATATGCTAATACACCTCATTCAATAAAGTGTTATGTATGTATATGCTAATACACCTCATTCAATAAAGTGTTATGTATGTATATGCTAATACACCTCATTCAATAAAGTGTTATGAATGTATATGCTAATACACCTCATTCAATAAAGTGTTATGTATGTATATGCTAATACACCTCATTCAGTAAAGCGTTATGTATGTTTATGCTAATACACCTCATTCAGTAAAGCGTTATGTATGTATATGCTAATACACCTCATTCAATAAAGTGTTATGTATGTATATGCTAATACACCTCATTCAATAAAGTGTTATGTATGTATATGGTAATACACCTCATTCAATAAAGTGTTATGTATGTATATGCTAATACACCTCATTCAGTAAAGCGTTATGTATGTTTATGCTAATACACCTCATTCAGTAAAGCGTTATGTATGTATATGCTAATACACCTCATTCAATAAAGTGTTATGTATGTATATGCTAATACACCTCATTCAATAAAGTGTTATGTATGCATATGCTAATACACCTCATTCAATAAAGTGTTATGTATGTGTATGCTAATACACCTCATTCAATGTGCAGGAGTGCTATTTTCTTTCCTTTGCTTTTCCCTCGCTGTCTCTCCATGAACATATGACAGGTAAACTTGATATAGATAAAAACAGCATTCATGCTGCCTGGCTATAATGATAATACTGCCCAATAGTGTAGTGAGTGCTGTGACACTGAACCAGTGTACGAGACGTCTGGACAAGTTCCTACACACAAACCCAGGAGTGCTGTTCTGTTTCCTTTGGTTTTCCCTCGCTGTCTCTCCATGAACATATGACAGGTAAACTTGATATAGATATTAACAGCATTCATGCTGCCTGGCTATAATGATAATACTGCCCAATAGTGTAGTGAGTGCTGTGACATTGAACCAGTGTATGAGATGTCTGGACAAGTTCCTACACACAAACCCAGGAGTGCTGTTCTGTTCCCTTTGCTTTTCCCTCGCTGTCTCTCCATGAACATATGACAGGTAAACTTGATATAGATATTAACAGCATTCATGCTGCCTGGCTATAATGATAATACTGCCCAATAGTGTAGTGAGTGCTGTGACATTGAACCAGTGTACGAGACGTCTGGACAAGTTCCTACACACAAACCCAGGAGTGCTGTTCTGTTCCCTTTGCTTTTCCCTCGCTGTCTCTCCATGAACATATGACAGGTAAACTTGATATAGATATTAACAGCATTCATGCTGCCTGGCTATAATGATAATACTGCCCAATAGTGTAGTGAGTGCAGTGACACTGAACCAGTGCATGAGACGTCTGGACAAGTTTCTACACACAAACCTAGGAGTGCTGTTCTGTTTCCTTTGCTTTTCCCTCGCTGTCTCTCCATGAACATATGGCAGGTAAACTTCATATAGATATTAACAGCATTCATGCTGCCTGGCTATAATGATAATACTGCCCAATAGTGTAGTGAGTGCTGTGACACTGAACCATTGTATGAGACGTCTGGACAAGTTCCTACACACAAACCCAGGAGTGCTGTTCTGTTTCCTTTGCTTTTCCCTCGCTGTCTCTCCATGAACATATGACAGGTAAACTTGATATAGATATTAACAGCATTCATGCTGCCTGGCTATAATGATAATACTGCCCAATAGTGTAGTGAGTGCTGTGACACTGAACCAGTGTATGAAACGTCTGGACAAGTTCCTACACACAAACCCAGGAGTGCTGTTCTGTTCCCTTTGCTTTTCCCTCGCTGTCTCTCCATGAACATATGACAGGTAAACTTGATATAGTTATTAACAGTATATGATGATAATACCAACCTTAGCATGGAGCTGCTTGGTGCGGTCCGCAAGATTGATCTGAGTGTCCAGGTTGGAAAAGACCACCTCCCCGGTGTGCGGGTCCATAATCTTCATCTCTTTTATACCACGGAATACCGTGTGGGTCGCGTTCACCTGGAATGGTTTAAATCATTTATTGTTTTAACCAGAGGTTATCTGGGAAGACACGGATAATTCCCAGGATGTAGCGAGACACTCCAAAGTTTTTATACTTTAAGACCCGATCAAAGTCAAGACAACATTTCCCAGTTCCCGACTTGTTTTTGAGGAATTCTGATTTTTGTGAAAGTTTTACTAAAATTGCTATATCTTATACTTCAGAAATTCTAGGATGGGTCCTGTAACGTTTTAAACGTCATGTCTCAAAGGGATAGGGTAAAATCGTTTTTTTTACAAATCGAAGTCAATAAACCACTAAAGCACATATTACTCGAACGTGATTACGTGGCAACGACGCGCAAAGGACAGGATTTCTCGGAAACAACTTGGAGAGGGCTACATCTTGCAGTGGATGAATGTAGGCTGATGATGAAAAGAATACAAGGGATGACGATGTATGACAGAATACGGAATGAAGTGATAAACGGTCAATGTGAACTTAAGGATTATGAAAAAGAGCACTGTGAGACGGTTTGGGCATGTGGAACAAATGAATGATAAGACTATACTTAAGAAAATGTAGCATGGTCCCTGTGACGTTTAAAATGTCATGTCTCAAAGGGATGGGGTAAAATAGTTTTTTCTTACAAATCGAATCGTTTTTTTATAAGTCGAAAAATTTATTTTCTCAAAACTGATGTTTTGATTCTTAATTATCATTATACTGACTTTCTAATGTATTGTATGATTTGTATCTAATAGCCAATGCAAACTAATGTAGTGACTTTTGACAAACGTCACCAAATATTATTTGATTTTAACAAACTGCCACATTTTTACTAATTTGTAACAAGATGTATTAATTTTGTCATTGTTAGTTTTATGTAATGTATTTACCTTAATAGCTTGCTATTTATTAGAATCGAGGCTTATATTAAAGTTGATAAAATAATTAAAATTACTGAACGTCGTTACAAGGTTGTATTGGGGCAAATTTGTCAACCGTCATAGGACCCATCCTAGAATTTCTGAAGTATAGTAAATATTAAAAATATCATAATGAGACTTTGTATCACATACTCGTATTTGTTTAAATATTTTTAAGAGTTAAAATAAATAAAGAAATTTTATCACTTGTGGTGAATATGATATATATTTTCACCTTCATCTTAGGCTCTGCTCCTCTGGCGCCAGCGAGCGCCAACAGTACGGCACCACCCACAGAGGAGATAGTAACGGGAGTCCCCGCAAAGCCCTGCAGCTGCCCATCACGTTTGTACACGTGATCCAGGTCTGTGGAACCGAAGAACTTCATTGCCGATGCTTCGGGGACCAGTTCCATGCTTTCCATACCTGTAGGACAAGACCAACTTTATTTGACTAACACTTCACATAGTAATTTCTTTCACCTATCCAGTTTTATGTGATGGCCTTCGTAGCCTGGTTGGTAAGGCACTTGTCTCCCAGCCCGTAGGTTATGGGTTCGATTCCCATTGGAACACACATATTCGTAAAAAGATTCCAATCTGGTTTTCACTTAAAACCTCTATAACATCTTTCTGGTTGGCTGGACAATATTCCCCCGTGGCAATAAGTCCGCCTGTGTACAACAAAAGTGTGATATAATACAATACAATGTTAGGAATTGTGAATAGAGAATAAAGGATGACCAGTGAACAGAATGAAAAGCGAACGAGAGACAACGAAGTTGGCGTACAGTGGTCCTCTGCAATATCTAGAACTTCTGGTTGGCTGGAAAATATTGCCACGTGGCAATAACTCCACCTGTGTACAACAAAAGTGTAATATAATACAATACAATGTTAGGAATTGTGAATAGAGAATAAAGGATGACCAGTGAACAGAATGAAAAGCGAACGAGAGACAACGAAGTTGGCGTACAGTGGTCCTCTGCAATATCTAGAACTTCTGGTTGGCTGGAAAATATTGCCACGTGGCAATAACTCCACCTGTGTACAACAAAAGTGTAATATAATACAATACAATGTTAGAAATTGTGAATAGAGAATAAAGGATGACCAGTGAACAGAATGAAAAGCGAACGAGAGACAGGGAAGTTGGCGTACAGTGGTCCTCTGCAATATCTGGAACTTCTGGTTGGCTGGAAAATATTGCCACATGGCAATAACTCCACCTGTGTACAACAAAAGTGTAATATGATACAACACAATGTTAGGAATTGTGAATAGAGAATAAAGTATGACCAGTGAACAGAATGAAAAGCGAACGAGAGACAGGGAAGTTGGCGTACAGTGGTCCTCAGCAATAACTGGAACTTCTGGTTGGCTGGAAAATATTGCCACGTGGCAATAACTCCACCTGTGTACAACAAAAGTGTAATATAATACAATACAATGTTAGGAATTGTGAATAGAGAATAAAGAATGACCAGTGAACAGAATGAAAAGCGAACGAGAGACAGGGAAGTTGGCGTACAGTGGTCCTCTGCAATATCTGGACCTTGGTGCAACACCTGTTCCTCCATTCCTCCACGCTATAAGGTCATGTTGAATGCAGTCTCAAGAGGATCCTGTTAACTTCTACATTTGGATCTTATAGAACAATTTCCTCCTGCTTGTTTCACTCTATTTACTGTCCTCGTGATCATCAGCTTCTGCAGAATTTCTTGGTCGTTTTCATCAACACGTCCAAAGCACGTAAGGATCCTTTTTCTTGAATTTCTTTCGAGTCTTTCGTTAATCCCTTATTCTTGAATGATTGTGATGTTCGAATATAAAATCATGAAAAAAATTATAAACTAAGCTTACGTTCGCATGACCTTACAAATGTTTTTATAAGTTTACAAGACCAATGTTTGGTCTTTGTAAGAATTCGTATACCAAATATGAAACCCTCTTTTATAAAGTATAACGAACTTCTTAAAAGAGTTCAAAGAAAGGCACTGAATATAAAAAATTCTCACCGCATTTATTGAAATAACCAATACTGCGACATAGACAAAATCATGAAGGCTTGAAATGTTATAAGATCTCGAGTAATCATCATGATTGTTCAACACTACGCCAACATCATGATTGTTCAACACTACGCCAACAATTTTCTTTTAAACACAGATTTTTTAGATGAACTCAGTTAAAACTTCTCAAAATTACCTAACTGAGTGTTTTCCTAACTGAGTGTTGGAATCTTGGAACAGTGCTGTGACATTGAACCAGTGTACGAGACGTCTGGACAAGTTCCTACACACAAACCCAGGAGTGCTGTTCTGTTTCCTTTGCTTTTCCCTCGCTGTCTCTCCATGAACATATGACAGGTAAACTTGATATAGATATTAACAGCATTCATGCTGCCTGGCTATAATGATAATACTGCCCAGCCCGATAGTGTAGTGAGTGCTGTGACATTGAACCAGTGTATGAGACGTCTGGACAAGTTCCTACACACAAACCCAGGAGTGCTGTTCTGTTTCCTTTGCTTTTTCCTCTCTCTCCATGAACATATGACAGGTAAACTTGATATAGATATTAACAGCATTCATGCTGCCTGACTATAATGATAATACTGTCCAATAGTGTAGTGAGTGCTGTGACACTGAACCAGTGTATGAGACGTCTGGACAAGTTCCTACACACAAACCCAGGAGTGCTGTTCTGTTTCCTTTGCTTTTCCCTCTCTCTCCATGAACATATGACAGGTAAACTTGATATAGATATTAACAGCATTCATGCTGCCTGGCTATAGTGATAATACTGTCCAATAGTGTAGTGAGTGCTGTGACACTGAACCAGTGTATGAGACGTCTGGACAAGTTCCTACACACAAACCCAGGAGTGCTGTTCTGTTTCCTTTGCTTTTTCCTCTCTCTCCATGAACATATGACAGGTAAACTTGATATAGATATTAACAGCATTCATGCTGCCTGGCTATAATGATAATACTGCCCAATACTGTAGTGAGTGCTGTGACACTGAACCAGTGTATGAGACGTCTGGACAAGTTCCTACACACAAACCCAGGAGTGCTGTTCTGTTCCCTTTGCTTTTCCCTCGCTGTCTCTCCATGAACATATGACAGGTAAACTTGATATAGATATTAACAGCATTCATGCTGCCTGGCTATAATGATAATACTGCCCAATAGTGTAGTGAGTGCTGTGACACTGAACCAGTGTATGAGACGTCTGGACAAGTTCCTACACACAAACCCAGGAGTGCTGTTCTGTTCCCTTTGCTTTTCCCTCGCTGTCTCTCCATGAACATATGACAGGTAAACTTGATATAGATATTAACAGCATTCATGCTCTCTGGCATATAATAATAATAAAAAAAATGAATAATCAATACCTTGTCCAAGTCGTAGCACTCCAAGTATGGTAAAAGTGAGAGCAAGATTCCCGGCTGCCAGTAGAAGCAAAAGACAGACAAGTGTCCAGAATGCGAAGGTCTTCCTCCCATGCACGTCCAGGGAAGACTCTTCATTGCTACCGCTGGTCATTGCTGTGTATCCTGCTGAATTGGTAGTGGCTGGAGGAGACTGCGAATGGACCGGAGTCCTTGAGATGAGAGCTCTATCTAAACGACCCTCAGAAACAGGAGAGCCACCTCTAAGGCTTGATAGCATCTATAATGAAAAAATAATAATAAAAACTCATTATTTCAAAATACATTTTTAAATCAAAATCCCTTTTTAAATCAAAATCCATTTTTAAATCAAAATCCCTTTTTAAATCAAAATCCATTTTTAAATCAAAATCTATTTTTAAAATCTACCATAACATCCCCCTAACATATTCTTTTCCGATCATCCCTTACTGTATCATATATTGTAGGACTTTGTAATTTATTTTTATCAAACACTGTTTATTCCACTTTTTTGTGACGGTATAACCCTACCGGTTTCAAGGCTTTCACCTCATCTTCAGGGGAGCGCAAACAAGACTATAAACAACATATTGTAGGACTAGTTATTCTTCACAGGGTACGTATTTCTCCTACATTCATTCTGCTCCAATCACTCCTTTTCGTAGCTTCATTTCCATATGTCATCGTTGACCTTGTTCCCTGCAGCAACACTCCTTTTAATATCATTGAACATTTATCATATCATTCCTTACTCTAGCAAGGCACGCATTTCTACGACATTTTTTTAATGGACTTTCCTATCCACCCAAACTTGGATGATTTTTGCCACCAAATTCAAGTCATTATATATATGAGTCAATATGATAAAATTTATTTAAAAAAAATATTATAACAATTCTAGATAATTTAAAGTTTCATCTGATTAAGCTTAAAAAAATTAACAATCGATCTATAAGTGGAAAAGTTCCACGAAGAATGAAGAAACGCAACATTCATTGGATGCGGTAAAGATATGGCTTTCACTAAATCAAATCTGTCTCGCAAAGGACAACCGAAAAACACATGGTCTATAGTTTCATCGTCCAGACCACACTCGCAGCTGGAATTCTCCACAGTATCCATTCTGTAAAGGTGACTAGCCACCACGTAGTGGCCCGTCCGCAAACGACACATGATAAACACTACCACCTTGTTCATTCTTATTACGTTATACCACGGTTTCAAAAGGATAGATAATTGGATTGATTTTTTGTGTCCTTATATATACCAGTTATATGCCAATAAATCTGGTCTGATTGTTCTACTATACCTATTTAAATAGTGTCCGAAAGTGGATTAAGACCAATAATAACGTTTCACCCACTTACTTAAAGTGAAGTATACTTCAATATTTGTGTGATTTGGCTAATTGCTCATAATTTTTAGATCGCATCTGGCAACCTCAAGACCATTAATATATATCCAACTTTTTCTAGTTTATTTTAAAGAGAACCACAACACTCGAAATAGCCAAGAATTTTTTTATTACGTTTTAATTATATACATAACAATCTGGCGGGCTGATTGACATATATCAATCTTTCCCAACCAAGCTGTCTGCCTTTTTCGTTGTTTTCTGTGCAGTATCACGATCTGGTAGGTCATCGACGTTTTTGACGTCGGAATAGCGTTTCACCTACTTACTTACAAATGTCTTCGACTTTCTCATGTATTTAGCAGTGTTTCCGTACGACATTTTCAATCCTTTCGGATGTGTACACAGAACCACGGCTTCGTAACATGATGCGTACACGGCACTCATTGCGAAATATTTTATTGTGTAACCAAGGTCGAATGACAACTGAGTTTTTATATACAAAGCATCTTGGAGGAAGGGTCCTGATACCTACCTGCTTGCGTTTGAATCTACCCTCTAATGGTTTCCAGGAAAAAATGTAGTCATACACGCTCTTGTCAAATAGACTGTATATTGCAAATGTGAGTGGATGGTGTTTGATAGGAAGACCGAGGAAAGTATGGTTGGATTAAGTGAACCATATTCTGGAAGAAGGAACTGTAGAAAGTCAGAGAAATGTACCCATGTGGAAGAACCTAAGGATGTGTGTCGAGATAGGAAAGTCTAATACTCAGTCCTCGCTGGGAATCCCGACAGGGAAGTGGCGTGATGCACTTCATTGTACGGAATTCTATAGTTATTCGCCTCTGAATACATGCATTGACGAACCACGAGTTCCATGCTTAATTGAATGAATCTAAACCTGAAGACTCGATTACAGGATTCGAAGACAATTTTGTCTCCCGGCCACGCTCTTCAATAAATTCGAGATAAAAAATTAATGCATTGATAAAATGGATTTTTTAAGTGAGATGAAGAAAGGAGATTTAAGGTGGTATGGACATGTGGAGAGAATGAAAGAATGACTAAGCGAATATACAAATCCGAAGTGCAAGGAGTGCGTGAAAGAGATAGACTGAGGAAAACGTGGCTGGACCAAATAGATCAAATTTTGAAAGAAGTATAAATAATAGAAGATTGTGTATGACGGGATGTATGAATGTTGAGGAGACGAAAATTGTGTGCTTGGATAGAAAAGTTTGGAGATCTGTTCTCTTTGCCTATTCTGCAAGGGACACTGCGCGATGATATGTATGTTTGACGATTGTCACACGAAAAAAAAAAATCTATTCCTAATCATTCCTTATTCTATCAAACATCGTAATACCAAATAAATTACACACATATTGAATAAAGTAAATGAATATATAGTAATTTATAAAATAGAAAAATCAAACATTTCTTTATACAAATTCCATTTTTCCTTTTTAAAAATAACTTTTATATTCTCGACCTAAATTGACATATTTATATTTGTCAAATAAAACAATTTACCAGTAATATCTAAGCTTAATATTATAAAGTTATATATTAACTGTAATATATACAAAAATAATGTGTAATTGAATAATATTATGTGGAAAAGTGAGTTTATTTACCTTATATTTTGACAGATAGGGTGGAACGTCGATATCGAGCTAACGTCGCGACGCCCCTCTACTATTGGTGGGTTGTTCAACCAATCAAATGGATCATGTCAAAAGCGCGAAATTTAAAATGTTAAGTTATTCGGAAAGCAATTTCATATAAATATATAAACACTTTGAATGGGGAAAAATTCAGTATTTATTTAAGTATATAAGGTGGGGTATATAGCTTTAGAAAGCACTTGAAGACAACTCTTTTTAGGTTGAACCTTTGTAGAGCTTCCGATATATGATAGTAACAATTCGGCTTTAGGTTTATTGTAGTGTTCATTGGCCAAGGAGACAGTTTGGAGAGGTTAGGTTAGGTTAGGTTTGAACCTTTGCAGAGCTTCCGATATATGATAGTAACAATTCGGCTTTAGGTTTATTGTAGTGTTCATTGGCCAAGGAGACAGTTTGGAGAAGTTAGGTTAGGTTTGAACCTTTGCAGAGCTTCCGATATATGATAGTAACAATTCGGCTTTAGGTTTATTGTAGTGTTCATTGGCCAAGGAGACAGTTTGGAGAGGTTAGGTTAGGTTTGAACCTTTGCAGAGCTTCCGATATATGATAGTAACAATTCGGCTTTAGGTTTATTGTAGTGTTCATTGGCCAAGGAGACAGTTTGGAGAGGTTAGGTTAGGTTAGGTTTGAACCTTTGTAGAGCTTCCGATATATGATAGTAACAATTCGGCTTTAGGTTTATTGTAGTGTTCATTGGCCAAGGAGACAGTTTGGAGAGGTTAGGTTATGTTAGGTTTGAACCTTTGTAGAGCTTCCGTTATATGATAGTATCCGATAACTTTTCGGTCAGAAATCGCGAATTCTCGGATGGTAGGGAGACCGGGTCTTCGTCAAGTGGTTTGTTGCTAACAAAGTACGGCGCATCCATAATGGTGCACGTAACTTTGTAAAACTTGGAGTTTTCGGCCGCGTGGACCCAGACCCGAATGTCGTACATATGATAGCCTTGTACAAGTTGAACTTGTTATGAGGTGCCATCTTACTGTCTGCTTGTGGAAAGAGGGCTTTAGAGAACCGTACGCATTTCCGGTGATGTGCTTCTTCCAGGATAGCTTCGCGTCGGCGGTCCTCGCATTATACCAGTATATAATCGGACGGCCCTCTGCACGCGATAAACGCGTGACAAGCATCGAGCGAGCGCAGGCTGACGGCATAAGCGATCCGATCAAGGTGCTTACGATGTGCGATGATCTAAAGCAGGGGTCTCCAAACTTTTTAGCCTAAGGGCCACACTGACTCCTCCACCAAGTAGCAAGAGCCAAGACCTAGCTAGCTCATCATACTGTAGTTTTGAATTACGCGCAAATTTTCGTATTGGGACTAGCCGGCGAGTGAGATATCTATGGCGCAGGGTGCGAGGGTGGACTCCGCTCCGTTTGCAATTTCAGTTGGTACTTACTTATTGTAAGTTTTTAGGATAAATCTCATATCATTAATTCCAGTTAAAATGTTCAAATTCATTATGTATGTCAGTTACTGTGTTTCTTAATTGGTCGTTAAATAAAAACATCTGATTATTATTTTGGATGATTTACTTACATTGTAAATTTTACAATGTAATCAAAATAAACTATGACGGGCCGGATTGGTGGTGCTCGCGGGTCGGTGTTGGCCCGCGGACCATAGTTTGGAGACCCCTGATCTAAAGGACGCAAAATATATTCTCGTCTTCTGAAATGTCACAATGTGTTTTTATTTCTACAAAGTCCTATCTGCCAATGAGGAATTTCTTCTCTTCACCGAGACTCATTGAAGTCTAGCCGGAATCTCCGAGGAATGAGTGGCAACCATGTACCTATTCTAGTCATTGTACCGGTGCTGTATACTGCATCTGAGTCCAGCTATTTTATTTAGGCCATTCACAATATTTAATGTATTCTGCAAGATATGTTTGTTCCTTCTTCTTCCTAGTGTCATGTCAGGTCCCCTCAACGTTGACTATTACCTGAGAGTAGGCATCTTTGTCCCCGGTAGCCCGAAAAAGATCTCCAACGCTCCTTATACCAGTCTAATCACGTATATTGCGGAGTCAGGAGATTTGCCTCCAGCCAACACCTCTTCGACCCTCTATTTTGCCTTGGATGATCAGGTGCAGTAATTTGTACTTTTCTCCTCTAAGTACATGACCAAAATAGGACACCTTTCGGATTTTAATATTAGTCAGCAACTCTCTATCAACTTTGGCTCTTTGAAGAACCCTCGTGTTGCTGACCATATCCGTCCAGGGTATCCGTAACATTCTCCGGTGCATCCACATTTCGAATGCTTCCAGTCGGTTCATACTACCAACTTTGAGGGTCCATGATTCCACTCCATGCAATAACACTGACCAAACGTAGCATTTGACTAACCGTTGTTGTCGAAGTTTCAAGTTTAGATTATCATCGCAGAATACGCTTCTCATTTTAATAAAAGCCGCACGAGACGATTCAATTCTGCACTTGACTCCGGTTTCTGGGTCGAGGTCTTCCACTAGGATACTTCCGAGATATTTAAATGTTTCCATTCTCTCTATACCAGCACCGCTCAATGTAAGACGTGATCCTGCCGGACAAACACCTTGAACTTAGTTTTACTCAAGTCCATGTTCAGCCCCAGCCTCACACCGGCTTCATTAATTCTATCTATGTTTGTTCCAACTTGACTTATTGTCTATGAGTACTCTTAACAAGAATGGGAAGACACGAATCAAGGCAAACGGAGACCTAACAAAAGAGATACCCACTGCAACCGGTATCAAACAGGGAGACAGTCTCAGCCCATTCCTTTTTAACACTATTATGGATAGAATCATATGGTAGAGGAGGTGACTTCTTTGGGCCAGGGTTACAAAATGGGAAATATGATAAATTGATCAGTATAGTGTGTTATGCCGACGACGCTGCAATATTGTCAGAAAGCAAAGATGATCCACCTTGCTTCTAAGAAATACAATATGACGATTTGTGTCAATAAAACAAAGTGCTTAACAATATCAAAAGAGCCACTGATCATCGATAACTTACCCATCGAGCAAGTCATGCGATTCACTTACCTATGTTAGGTGTAGAGATCTCCAGCAACTGGCATACCTATACCATATAGTGAAGTACGAGCACAAACTGATCATCGATAACGTACCCATCGAGCAAGTCATGCGATTCACTTACCTAGGTGTAGAGATCTCCAGCAACTAGCATACCTATACCATATAGTGAAGTACGAGCACAAACTAATAGAGCGACAGCTCTGGCTGGCTGCCTGCGGGACACTATCATATATGGAGAAACAGACACGTGCTAACCGAAAGCAAGGCCAGGATATATAAGACGTGCGTCCCCCCCATCATGACATATGGGATAGAAGCGAGAGCCGATACCAACAGGACAAAAAATCTTCTTCGAGTGGCAGATATGAGAACCCTACGCTCCATCGCAGGCAGAACCCTTAGAGATCAGATCAGAAATGAGACAATAAAGTCTGTCTGTGGTGTTGAAGACATAGTGAGGTGGGAAAGAAGCAGAAGTCACTTCTGGAGGGATCATGTAGACCGCATGGAAGATATAAGACTGGCAAGAATCGCTAAGACTGAAAACCCTAACAGCAGGAGATTACCAGGAAGGCCGCCGAAAAGGTGGAAGGACAGCTGGACGTCATCGTCACCGTCACAAACAGGTTACACAACCTCAACCAAGAGGAAGAAGACTCTCAAGTATTTTAAATCTTCGAGGTTCGAAGCGGCGTCTTTCCGCACAGAAGTCCAACATGTTACCGCACGACATGGTGTATATCTGCCATCTTTGAATAATTTTTATATGTGTGTTGGATTATTTGGGCCGAAGATGATATTGTCTCCCGGCTATGATCTTCAGTATGTTTGTATCATCAATTTGGTTACGCTGGGGTGTACCATACAAATCAAGAAATAGAAACAGAAGAGAAACATAATGTATAACGGAGGTGGATGAATGCTCGGATAGCAAGGTGTGGATAACTTTCCTCTCTGCTTACCCTAAAAGGGACACGATGTATGGGAAAATAAAACAAGACTTCAATATTTTTGAATATCTTCTTTTTTGGAAATATCTTATTGTGTATTGCTTCAGAAGAAGAGGCTTCACAAATAAATATACAATATTTTAACAACATATAACAACATTAATAAATAAACAAAAAAAAGCAAAAATTGCTGTATACATTGTAAAAAAAAAATTGCTGTACACATTGTAAAAAAAAACACAAACAAAATATTAAGTAAATATTCTTAATATTGTATTTTATTAGTAGAAAAAACAAAAACCTTGATTCTTTAAGATTTATTAATAGTGTGGAATAAAAATATAAAATTTGTTATATTTCATTGTCTAACGCAAATTGGTGTTAAATGTTTGAAGTGCCCAGTATAAGTATTCCGTTTGAAATGCCCAGATGTATTAATATTCTGTTTGAAGTGTCCAGACATATTATTATTCTGTTTGAAGTGCCCAGATGTATTATTATTCTGTTCAAATTTCCCAGATGTATTATTATTCGGTTTGAAGTGCCCAAATGTATAATTATTCAGTTTGAAGTGCCCTGATGTATTATTCTGTTTGAAGTGCCCAGATATATTATTATTCTGTTTAAAGTGCCCAGATGTATTATTATTCGGTTTGAAGTGCCCAAATGTATAATTATTCGGTTTGAAGTGCCCTGATGTATTATTATTCTGTTTAAAGTGCCCAGATGTATTATTATTCGGTTTGAAGTGCCCAAATGTATAATTATTCGGTTTGAAGTGCCCTGATGTATTATTATTCTGTTTCAAGTGCCCAGATGTATTATTATTCGGTTTGAAGTGCCCAAATGCATAATTATTCAGTTTAAAGTGCCCTGATATATTACTATTCTGTTTCAAGTGCCCAGATGTATTATTATTCGGTTTGAAGTGCCCAGATGTATTATTATTCGGTTTGAAGTTCCCAGACGTATTATTTTGTTTGAAGTGCCCAGATATATTATTATTCTGTTAAGAAGTGCCCAGACATATTAATCTGTTTGAAGTACTCAGATGTATTATTATTCTGTTTAAATTGTACAGATGTATTATTATTAGGTTTGAAGTGCCCAGATATATTATTATTCTGTTTGAAGCTCAAGTTCTTTCTTTATCTTACTTAAAATATCCATTTTAGTCATACACATATCTCTGATGTCTTCATTTCACCTTCTTTAACATACTGACACTTTAATTTTTTTAGCTAAGTCTAAGCTTCACTTCCATACATCAAGATCAAAATATGTAGATGGAAACATGTAAAAGATCACCTATTTTATGGTACATAGCATTCAATAGTTACATTTAAGTCTTTCTGTTTACGCCAGGAACTAATTACTGGCGTAAACAGAAAGATTAGTTTATTGGAACAGTAAGACATTTGTTACCGATTTGTGTCGGAAACCCGATGATAAATTTTTTTGTTATTCCACTATTTTTTATTTATCTTAAGCTAAAAATATTTCTACCTGTTATCACAAGAGATATTTTATTATCGAGAATTCATATCATAAATGATTTTATCGAAACCTAAGTGGTTAGCGTACTCGAAAAAGCTTTCTGGTTTTTAAATTTTCGCAGCTGTCATATCAAAATTCCACTGTGGTGGTTGCGTACCACAGTCGAACAACCACAGAAATTGTACTCGAGAGATATTTTCAAAAACAATATTTCACGTCTAAAATACACTTATTCATTTCATTTCGTTTCAACGATAATAACAAGTACTTATTGTGATGCCATGAAGAACATACCGAGTGAACATGCATTCATATAAAGTATCAGCTCTTTGCAGAATATTCAGCCCTAGTCTGAATAACAATAATAATAAAAGGACAATTTATATAGTGCCCTTGAAGAGACCAAACTCTCTTCAAGGACACTCCAGATTCAAACATACTCTTAAATTTTGATAAAACCTCCCAAAAAGGTTTGTCTTTAAAATTTCCTAAAGCTGCACACGTCACCCACCATTCCACGCCACCGGAACAGCAATGACAAAAGCTCTATCTAAATACCCCGTCCTTTGGATTGATTTGAAACAATCAATTTATTAGATGACGAAGAAAACGACTTCAAAGTTCTAATTCTGTCCGAAGGAACATCCAACAGATAGGAAAGATACAATGGAGACATGCCATTAAGGGACTTGAATACAAAGAGACAAAGTTTGAAATCAATCTGTTCGTACTTGTAGCCAATGTAGACTTTTTAAAAACAGAATAATTTGGCAATATTTATGACCACCATATATCTATTGGGTGTTAACATAAGTTGTGTCCATTTTTTTTTTCAATTTAAAAATGAGCACCAAAAGTAAAACAAAATGGTAAAGGTTATACCTCATTCCAAAGAAAATTTTCTACTCTACAAGATATTGTGTTTGCTTTTACGTTACATATATTATTTTATTTGATTACAAGCCTTCAAAATGGAATGTCAAGTAGACGAAAGTGAGCATTTTCGACACCTCCTTCTGTTCGCGTTCAATCCAGGGAATAAAGCTGCCAAAGCTGCTCGCGATATTTGCGAAGTGTATGGTGAAGATGCTATGAATAAAAGGACAGCTTGTTGATGGTTTTTGCGTTTCAAAGACGATAATTTCGACCTGAGAGACATGGAGCGTTCCGGACGACCAGTAGACTTCGACGAGAACCGCTTAAACCATATTATTTATGAAGATCCCCTTCAAACCACCGTAGAATTGGCCGAGCAGATGAATTGTAGTCACATGACTGTATACCGCCATCTTAAATCGATAGGAAAAGTCCAGAAGTTTGGCACTTGGGTTCCACATGTTTTGAGTGAAAACAACAAAAATCAATGTTTGACAATTTCTGCTGGTTTGCTAGCGCGTCATCGAGCTACGCATGGCCACAAGCAAAGGTTCCTTTACCGCATCATTACTGGTGATGAAAAATGTTTGAAGGGGATCTTCATGAATAATATGGTTTAAGCGGCTTCATCGAAGTCCACTGGTCGTCCAGAACGCTTCATGTCTTTCAGATCGAAATTATCGTCTTTGAAACGCAAAAACCATCGACGAGCTGTCCTTTCATTCATAGCATCTTCACCGTACACTTCGCAAATATCGCGAGCAGTTTTGGCAGCTTTATTCCTTCTATTGAACGCGAACAGAAGGTGTCGAAAATGCTCACTTTCGTCTACTTGCCATTCCATATTGAAGGCTTGTAATCAAATAAAATAATATATGTAACGTAAAATCAAACATAATATCTTGTAGAGCAGAAAATTTTCTTTCGAATGACGTATAACCTTTACCATTTTGTTTTACTTTTGGTGCTCATTTTTAAATTTGAAAAAAACAGACACAACTTATGTTAACACCTAATACATAGTAGCTGTATACAGAAACAGACTTGAGAAGTCCTGTAGAAGGTAAGACCCGATGTTATCACAGTTGTGTCTTTCTGGGTCGACACAGTATAGGTCTGGTGTTGTCAACACCATCGGGATGGAATGGAGCGGATATATTCGGGAGCTTCATCAGGAAATACCATCTGATCGGAGAAATGAGACAGTCGAGTGGCCAGGATATGAAGATCTTGTTATACGGCAGAATAAACAGTGATTGTACATCAGTCAAATAAATAATATAAACCTAAACAACATTCACTACTTACAAACTAATTTGGAATGTAAAATATTATAAGAAACATTATAATCAAAAACCACAAAAGTATTAACCGATTCAAACAGTAGAGTGTCGATTATTCGACCTAAACATGATTGTGGAGGGCGAGTCCGGCCACATCCTTGTATTTGTAAACCATATTACAAAAATATTAACCAATTCAAACAGTAGAGTGCCGATTATTCGACCTAAACGGGATTGTGGAGGGCGAGCCCGGTCACATCCTTGTAAATGTAAACCATATTACAAAAATATCAACCAATTCAAACAGTAGAGCGCCGATTATTCAACCTAAACAGGATTGTGGAGGGCGAGCCCTGCCACATCCTTGTAAATGTAAACCATATTATAAACATATTAACCAATTCAAACAGTAGAGCGCCGATTATTCGACCTAAACGGGATTGTGGAGGACGAGCCCGGCCACATCCTTGTAAATGTAAACTATATTATAAACATATCAACCAATTCAAACAGTAGAGTGCCGATTATTCGACATAAACATGATTGTGGAGGGCGAGCCCGGCCACATCCTTGTAAATGTAAACCATATTATAAACACATCAACCAATTCAAACAGTCGAGTGCCGATTATTTGACATAAACATGATTGTGGAGGGCGAGTGCGGCCACATCCTTGTAAATATAAACCATATTATAAACATATCAACCAATTCAAACGGTAGAGCGCCGATTATTCGACCTAAACGGGATTGTGGAGGGCGAGCCCGGCCACATCCTTGTATTTGTAAACCATATTACAAAAATATTAACCAATTCAAACAGTAGAGTGCCGATTATTCGACCTCAACATGATTGTGGAGGGCGAGCCCGGCCACATCCTTGTAAATGTAAACCATATTATAAACACATCAACCAATTCAAACAGTAGAGTGCCGATTATTCGACCTCAACATGATTGTGGAGGGCGAGTCCGGCCACATCCTTGTAAATGTAAACCATATTATAAACACATTAACCAATTCAAACAGTAGAGCGCCGATTATTCGACATAAACATGATTGTGGAGAGCGAGCCCGGCCACATCCTTGTAAATGTAAACCATATTACAAAAATATTAAACAATTCAAACAGTCGAGTGCCGATTATTCAACCTCAACATGATTGTGTAGGGCGAGCCCGGCCACATCCTTGTAAATGTAAACCATATTATAAACACATCAACCAATTCAAACAGTAGAGCGCCGATTATTCGACCTAAACGGACAGTTTGTCGAGGTTTGTGGTTACTAGGCGTGGAAGGACGACGCAACGTGAGGAAAAATCTCAACGTGTTGGACTGATGAAGTGTGAGATGCGACAGGACTACCCTTAACCATTACTCTTCGAACCGCGAAGTGCAGGGATCGACGGAGAGGAGTCGTCAGAGACTATCATGTCACGATACGAATTATATAATTTATTACGATATTTATGTAATATGACACTCATATAATGTGAATTGTGTTAATATTCGATAAAAAAAAAATTATGTACGAATTTGCTAGTGTCCTCAAAGAAGTACACTTACAGTCCACGAGCCTTCACATAATACCAGGTTTGGTACATGGCCCAAGAGTTCATCCCCCTGGTTTATAAGAATGTTGACTGAACTTGCTAACCAAAAGAGTTCATCCTCCTAGTTTATAAGAATGTTGACTGAACTTGCTAACCAAAAGAGTTCATCCCCCTGGTTTATAAGAATGTTGACTGAACTTGCTAACCAAAATTATTTATACATAATCATTTAATATTTTATTTTATTTTTTTGTCTATTGTAATCGACACAAATCATCCCTTTAACCTTTCCCTTCCTGTGCTAAAAAAATCCACCCGTTCCGGTGCTGTGTATTCAATACACATAAATACATGTAAAAATGAGCTATTTAAAATTGGAAAAATAAAAATATTCATAGCCAATCACTTAAATTAATTAAATTTGAATTCAAAAGTCATAATAATTGAAATTTAATTGCTGAAAGCATGAAAAAAAAATCGGCCGACGTGCACAAAACGGGCAAAACGACCACCTCGAATGGATGCCCGAAAGCTACTGAAGCAAGCGAACTGAGATTCCATTTCTTGCGTTCCCATATACCGAAGTACAGTGAAAGTGAGACATGAATATCGTCACTTCCTCACCCATAGCGGTATTTTAGAATGAATATACCTACGTCACACACTGGCACACGTTTGATTGTATTGGTGAATTTATTCCCGATTTTCACAAAAAATCTCCGATGTTGCCGATAAGTGCTAATTATAATTAATATTATTGTTTTCATTCAATGCTTAAATGTATTACGGAGGAATACCTAAAATCTGAAGTCCCAGTATTTATTATATTTATAGAGATATTAAAGATTTTAGAAGCAATGTGTACTAGTTACACATCACAGGGAAAGAAGGGTTAAAAAATAAATTGCTTTATTATCGGACAAACAAACATACGTACGAGTATTACATAGAAAATATTACGCGGCAAAAGGAATATCTCTACTGTTAAGCGAAGTTATTGGTGTACTATCATATGGTAAATTTTATTATTAAGTTGTATAAACGCTAAAGAATATAATAAGAAAATCTTGAATCGTTAATAAGTTATTAAGTCTTATGATAAATACAAGCATTTCATAATAAAGTTTAACATAATAAAAATCTATAAACAATTTCCAATAAAACTTAAAACTAAATTATACAGTAAATACACCAGTATTTTACAAATATTTCAGTCCAAGTATTTCAGAGCTGTTGCGAATATCTAACTAAAAATAAGAGTTGTTAGTTGAAAAAATAGAAGCGCCGCGACAGATACTTTTCAATTTGAAGCAGTATGCTCAGTGACGGACAGGGCCGGTTAAGGCTACCGGGAATTTTCGGTTAGTCTGATGTTGAAATGGGCAGAAATATTACGTACACAGTTTCTAATTTAAATAATATTGATTGTTTATGACATTTTTGTTGTTTGTTTGCCTTGTGTATGTCAATGGTTTCTAGGCTTTTTATTGCGTAAAATGTGTTTTGATATGTATTGGGTGTTAACATAACTTGTGTCCGTTTTTATTTCAAATTTAAAAATGAGCACCAAAAGTAAAACAAAATGGTAAATGTTATACGTTATTCGAAAGAAAATTTTCTGCTCTACAAGATATTGTGTTTGCTTTTACGTTACACATATTATTTTATTTGATTACAAGCCTTCAAAATGGAATGTCAAGTAGACGAAAGTGAGCATTTTCGACACCTCCTTCTGTTCGCGTTCAATCGAGGGAATAAAGCTGCCAAAGCTGCTCGCGATATTTGCGAAGTGTACGGTGAAGATGCTATGAATGAAAGGACAGCTCGTCGATGGTTTTTGCGTTTCAAAGATGGTAATTTCGATCTGAAAGCATGGAGCGTTCCGGACGACCAGTGGACTTCGATGAGGACCGCTTAAACCATATTATTTATGAAGATCCCCTTCAAACCACCGTAGAATTGGCTGAGCAGATGAATTGTAGTCACATGACTATATACCACCATAAAACTACCATAAGTAGTCAACATAATGTACCACGAAATAATAAATTACATTTATGGTGTTGCTCTATACGGTGTTTCCATGTTCCGCACACATCTCAAAGAAAGGAACCTGAGAACCCATCATAAAATATCAAATAAAATATATAATTGCGCAAAACAAAATATGGTTACAAGTTCCTTTCTTTGAGATGTGTGCGGACAATTTTTAACAGAGGTGCGGCCCCGCACACCTTAGAGGGAACGTTGCCTATAACGTAAAACCTCGTACGCGATAAGCAAGGTAGCTCACTTCTCAACTCAACTCCAAAAAAAAAAAACATGACAAGCCGAGAGTTAGTTCCGGACATTTGAAACATGAACTTAATATCTTTAATAAGAATTGATGATATAAAAAAAAAAAAATTGCGATGCGAAGATAATTTGATATAGAAAAGAAATCGGTCTCAACCGAAATTCTAGACTTATTTTAATTCCCAAACCCTTACTGAGTATATCGTTCAAGTGAAAAGTACCAACAGCGCTATTTTACAGCTAATCTTAGGGCAAAAAGCGTTACTTAATAACACTTAGAAATAGCATGCTGCACAAATACCACAACCCAAGTTTTTGATCAGCTTTTAATAAATATCTACAAAATAAACAAAAGATTCATTCAGACGATAGTATCGCCAAATACAGTGGATTCTTGCGACCTGTTCGACTTGTAAGTTTGATTCTACAAAAGGTACCCGAAGAATTAATGTAAAACAAAAGCAGATTCAGCCCAGTTGAATCGATTCACTTTGGGTCCGGGCTGTATGGCAATGCCTTCACCGTGGGTCCTGATTCTGACCATTTTGTAAATTTTTCTATTACATCATATTTAAAAGTAAACAGATTAAGACAGTTTTTTCGTTTTAAAAAATAACCCAAACGAAACAAAACCCAAATAACAGAATTCCCTTTACACCATTTACTCTGATCTTTCATACCTTTCTACCATTTAAGAGGGTCGCCGGCTTTGAGCTGGACCGCAAAGAGTGGGCAACACTGAACCGTGTTAGAACAGACTGCAGCAGAGCCCCACAGATGGGTCTACATCGATGACCCCAGTTGTGACTGCGGTGCTGGGGCTCAGACCCTACACCACATTATAAGAGAATGCCCTAAACACAGGTTTCACGGAGCTATGGAGGATATAAACAAACTGACAACCGAAGCCAAAAGATGGCTGATGGATCTAAATTTGATTTCATAAAGCGCCTGACTATGCCATACGCATATATATATATATATTACACATCGATCAATTAGTCCCGGGACTAACTACTAAAACAACATTTGTTTGCCAAAATTCTTCTTTATTCATCAACATAGTCTTCTTCAAGAGTGATACATTCATTCCAATGCTTTCCTAACTTTTCTATGCCAGCCGTGTAGAACGATTTATCTTTGCTTTCAAAATAGGCTTTAGTTTCGGCAATCACTTCTTCCCTGCGCATCCCAATATACGGAGGCCATAACCTTCCCGGCCGGCTTGAGTTTTTGGTCGCTTCGGACGACTTTCACCGGTTGTTCTCCACTCAGCTGACTGCAGATTTGATTCTGGAGTATAGTGGTGGATCAAAGTTTCATCCATTGTCACATACCGACGCAAAAACTCCTGTTTATTTCGCGTAAACAGTGCCAAACAGCGCTCTGAATCATCGATGCATTGTTGTTTCTGTTCCATTGTGAGCAAACGCGGCACCCATTTCGAAAAAGCTTTTTCATGACCAAATGTTCATACGAAATAGTGTCAACACTACCAAATGATATCTTCAGAATGTCAGCTATCTCACGCAACTTTACTTTGCAATTTTCCATCACTATTTTGAGGGCTTTTTTACGTTTTCTGGTGTAACAGCCTCATTTGGACGACCAGAGCGTTCAGCATCATTTGTGTCTGTACGACCGCGTTTGAAATCAGCATACCACCGACAAATGGCTGTTTTCGACGGAGCAGAGCCCGGATAACACTTTTCAAGCCATCGCTGAGTTTGAACGGTATTTTTCCCCATTAAAAAGGAATGTTTTATCAATACACGAAATTCGTTTTTTTCCATTGTTTTAAAAATAGAAAAAGTAGCGTCACTAAAACCACTGTAACTCAATGACACAATGTCGGAATGTCATGAAAGTTTGACATGTAACTTCTAAAGGTTGGTACTAACTGAGAATGGTATGGATTTGTTATTAGTGACGCCATCTGTCGGTTAGTCCCGGGACTTATTGATCGATGTGTTAATAGAGGGTAAAGTTTTCAAGATTTATATGACTATTGAAGATAAGGTAAGGTCATTTTAACAATGCCAAAACCTATGTTGTCTTTGGTCATACTCTTTAGCCACCCATCGCTAGTTGTACAGATATGATGCAAGAGAAAAAGAATATTGGTAATTTTTCTATGCTTTCCCCGTAGACAACCTCCATGGCCTAAGACATCTGTCATACAACCCGGCGATTGCGGGTTAGATTCCAATAAAAAACAGAATTAGTCTGGTTTCCAATTTAAGGTCTTTTAAATGTATTTCTGGTTGTTTGAAAAAGATAGCTAAGTGGCAATAAACCCGCCTGATTATACATAACAAAAGACACGCAATATTGGCTGAAAAAGATAGCTAAGTGGCAATAAACCCGCCTGATTATGCATAACAAAAGACCCGCAATATTGGTTGAAAAAGATAGCTAAGTGGCAATAAACCCGCCTGATTATACATAACAAAAGACACGCAATATTGGCTGAAAAAGATAGTTAAGTGGCAATAAACCCGCCTGATTATGCATAACAAAAGACCCGCAATATTGGTTGAAAAAGATAGCTAAGTGGCAATAAACCCGCCTGATTATACATAACAAAAGACACGCAATATTGGCTGAAAAAGATAGCTAAGTGGCAATAAACCCGCCTGATTATGCATAATAAAATACCCGCAATATTAGTTGAAAAAGATAGCTAAGTGGCAATAAACCCGCCTGATTATACATAACAAAAGACACGCAATATTGGCTGAAAAAGATAGCTAAGTGGCAATAAACCCGCCTGATTATACATAACAAAAGACCCGCAATATTACTCACAGATTACGGAATCTTTAACTATTCTTATGCCGAGATTTAAATGGTAAAAAAAGATTAACCGAGGTCGAGAAACCACCGTACGAGTTCTTATGAAATAACGAATTTTAATTAAATCCTGAAATAATCTATAGAAAACAATACAATTTGTATGAAAAAACAAAATTACAAGTCATTTTCGACATTCTCCCAATCTGAGCTCTCTTTTGATCTATCTTCCGTTTTGGCACTGTCAGGTCCACAAGTCAGCGATGTCGCCAGATGCTTCAGAAAGACCGCATTGTTGGGGAAGAGTGTCTTTCGGGAATCTGCCATAGAAGAGGCGGCTGACGTCTGAGGTAAGACTGCGTCCCAGGAGTGTAAAGACTTTTCGTAGAACTCCATGTGTTTTTTTGCCATTTCGATGAGAATCAATTTGACATCGATGTTCTTTTGACGGTGCCAACCGTGTAGATCGCTTCGAAGAGCCTCCGAAGCACACTGCAATCTGTAAAAAGGAAATGCGATTGATGTTTCCTTTACTCCTTAACTTTCCCTTTACGAAAACTATCCATTCCTCCCTTGGTATACCTTTCTCTTACTCCTTATGTTTAGTGCTCTTCATTCAATTTCAGGTAAAGTACCCAGCGGTAAGTAGAGTGGGTTTCACGAGAGTTTGCACTGCTGGTTTAGGGTGACCATATTTTAATTTATTTTGTAATGCCAGTAAAGTTAAAAGGAAAATGCCAGTAAAGTTAAAAGGAAAAGTATACCAAACGATTGTCAGACCCGCACTCCTCTATGGGTCCGAATGCTGGACGATAACTCTTACTCTAGGCAACTAGAAACTGCTGAAATGCGCATGCTAAGATGGTCAGCTGGTGTGTTTCTAAGAGACAAAATAAAAAGCTCACGCATTCGTGGAAGCCTAGATGTTACAGACATCAACAGCAAGATGGAGGAGAGGCGATTGAGATGGTATGGGCACGTTGGACGCAGAGCACCCGATCACATTGTGAACCAGGCAATCTCCATGGATCTTCCTCGAATAACAACCAGAGGAAGACCAAAGAATTCCTGGGTGGTGCAAAAAGATAACCTGATGCAGGCACGGCCTGGGGGACGTAGTCCGGGACAGAAGAGCATACAACCTGAGGACGAGGAGAGCTGATCCCAACAGTCTTCGCAGACAATGAGTTGGGATGGAGCCAGGGAGAAGAAGAAGAATCATAATTATAGAGCGGTTTTTTTAATTGAATTTTTTTGAATTCTTGAATAAACACACAATTTGCTTTGATTTCAACAAACTTTTTATTGATCATTGAAGTATAATGTATGACATTTAAACACAAAAAAAACAATATCCGCCAAATGTCCACCTCTTGCAGCTCCACAGATCTTCACTCTTTTGCCAAAATTTTCTACGACATTTTGGCATAATTGCGGTTCTAGCTCACCCATAACGCGAATATTTCATCCTTCAGCTCAGGAATTGATCGGGGGTAATTCTTATAGACCTGGCTTTTCACGTAACCCCAGAGAAAATAGTCCAACGGTGTCAGATCACATGATCTTGGTGGGCAATTAACATCACCGTTTTTCGGAGATTACAATACATAAAATAATTCGACAATTTGAACGCGTTGTTGTATTGTACACAACTCCATTTTTATAAATATCATACATTACACTTCTCAAATGTCACAAGACCCAGGCAAGTTCGCGACGCCATCTGTGTTTTATCCAAGAATTAAAAAACCGCTCAATTTGAAAAACCCTTTACATTTAAAAGAGAAGCTATTAAAAGGTCCGGACTCATCCCATAACATCCCCCCGGATGAGTTACACCCCACTAATATAGGGCAAACTCGGCCACGAGGACATCCGGTGTTTTTTAGCCCACACCCTTGTACACGTAGACTAACCCAAAAACAAAAAAAAATAATGAATGGCAGAAAAAAAAGAGAAAAACTGGTAAGAGGCCAAATTTTACCGAAATAAAATCACATAAATTAGACGCTGTAGCATCTTTAAATGACAAAGAACACTCCAAGAGTAGTAAACCAAATAATAGTAAAGTGTTCTTACCTGTCATGGTAGTCTTCAACGTCATGTGCCAGCTTCCCATTAGCCACAGGAGTTCCAGGTCCTTTTTTAGCGAGTTTATCCCTTGCTATTTCAAGTCCAGCTTGCATTCCGTCTCGTTCTCTTAATTTCGCTCTTACTGCATCAACATACAACAAGTATTCTTGCACAGGGTTCGCTAAATTATACGGAAATTCCTTAGCCATTTTTCCATGTTCTACGGAAGAGATAGAATACGGTTTCGACATTTTTTTTAATATATCTCCTAAATGTACGAAACCATCACTAACAAGACTGATAGAATTTGTTGTTGCTACTGTTTTCGTTTCTACGACTTCGTCCGTCTTGTTCCGAGTTTCGCTTCCGTGTCTTTTAAGCGTGTCTTTATTGAATCGTTCGATCTGAGACCAACTTTCTAACACTGGTCCGAGAGTTTGCATTTCGTTAACTAGTTCCGTACGTTCTTTGTTTATTCTACTGGATATAGAAGCGAAGAATTCTAGTTTGTCTTTTAAGCTTGTCATGTAATCGGAGGCTGACGTGAATTCTGGATCGCGAACTCTGCAGTTGACCGACGGAGGAATGTGTGTTGAGTTTGACGATGCTAAGCTGTAGAGAGAATCCGATAAGCTGGCGATGTAGGAAGTCTTCGATTTGAAATGCGAACTCATCTCGGATTGGGAGGCGGTGAGGAATATTTTGAGATCGTCGCTGTGAGATAAGATGGAGTGGGTTATTAGGCGCTCTGAAAGAAAAAACAAGGTCATTAATAATCGTAACAAGTCTTCGATTGTAATCAGACTTTCCTTCAATTAGTTTTTATTTATTTTTCAAATAGAAAAACAAAACATTGAAATGCTTATTTTGTGTTATAAATGGCAAACGAAATAATTAAAAATATTGTACCTTGGAAGTTTGCGTGTATTGGAGTTTCAATATCGCACTTTTATACTGAATGCGATATTGAAAAATCTTTCATTTCAAGAGAATTGAATCTGGCTGTTCATAGTGGAATCTTGCCCCAACATTAGAATATGTAAATGAAACTCGGACGTAAAAAAAAGAGTGATGAAAGTAAGGTAAATACCGTAGAAATAAGAGCTTTGTGTAGAATATATTTATATATGTACACACTGTGTTGCTGTCAAACAACTAATATTTTGTAATTTGTTTTATCAAACACTGTTTATTCCACTTTATGTTACGGTATAACCCTACCGGTTTCAAGGTGCACACCTCATCATCAGTGGAGCACAAACAAGACTGAATTCTGTTCAGGAAGATTATTTGAAAAGAGATTTCGTGAACACATATCCGCCTTAACAAATCCTCTAATTTATTCTGAAACAGCTAATCATTGTCACCGTGAAAATCATACATTTTCTATAGATGATACCAAATTCTTACATATCAGTAGTAACGGAAATTAATTGGACAGATTAGAAATCATAGAAATATCCAAGTCAGTGCATTGGGATGAACATCTGGCAAACACATATAACATATTTCCAAGATCTCACAGCTGCTTGCTAAAGTTGTCTCCTGCCTCCCTCCATCCAGAATCCCCAACCCAAAAGTTTACCGTTAGAAGTGCGTATGTCGGTAACAGTTTGATCAGAATTCAGTCTTCTTTGTGCTCCCCTGATAATGAGGTGTGCACCTTGAAACCGGTAGGGTTATACCGTTACATAAAGTGGAATAAACAGTGTTTGATAAAACAAATTACCATGTCTTTAAACCTCCACAATGTTAATGCCTTAACTATGAATAATATATAAAAATAAATAACATCTTGAAACTTCCACAGTGTCTTTAAACACAGAATACCTTAACTATGAATAATAAATAAAATGCAGGTTTTTCGGGAATAAATTTCTTGCTTCAATTTGTACAATTTTGCCGCGTAAATTTGAGGGATGAGCTTATATTGGGTTAGTCAAAAAGTTTTGAAAGCGGAAATGAAAATACATTTTTTTTGGGGGGAAATCACTTTTATTGCTCAGTATAGTCTCCCATAAGATCAATACACTTGGTCCAACGATCTTCCAACTTTGTTGTCCCATCACGGAAGTGACTTTCTGGAAGGCCTGCAAAATACTCCTCTACGACGGCTATAACCTCTTCGTTTGATGAAAAATGCTTTCCACGAAGGAATTTTTTGAGGTGTGAGAACAGCCAGAAGTCAGAGGGAGCTAAATCTGGCGAATAGGGTGGATGCTGCAACAATTCGTACCCCAATTCACTGATTTTCGCGATGGTTTTTTGAGCTGTGTGAGCAGGTGCATTGTCTTGATGAAAAATGATTTTTTTCTTCTGCAAACCGGGTCTTTTTTCACAATTTTTTTCATCCAACTGGTCCAAAAGGTCACAATAATAATCAGAGTTGATTGTCTTACCAGTTTGGAGAGAATCTATCAATAAAATTCCTTTTGCATCCCAAAAAACTGACGCTAACACCTTCTTGGCCGATTTCTGGACACGAACTCGCTTCGGAGACAAAGTGCCTGGTTCACACCACTCCTTAGCCTCTTGTTTTGATTCAGGATCATGGTGGTAGACCCAAGTCTCATCCATAGTGATGAATCGACGCAGAACATCCTTTTTATCCTTTCGAAATTGCTCCAAATGTTGCTCAGAAAGTCGCATTCGAACGTGTTTTTGTTGCATTGTTAGCAAATGCGGCACCCATTGTGCACATAGTTTTTTGAAACCCAAAACTTAAGCCAAAATATGCCATGTTGTTCCATGTGAGATGCCTATGGTGTCAGCTATCACATCCACAGTCGATCGATGATCTTCCAAAACCATATCCTGTATTTTCGCTATGATTTCTGGTGTTGATGCACTTTTTGGACGTCCTGAGCGTGGATCGTCTTCAACGCTTGTACGGCCACGCTTAAACTCCAAAACCCATCGGTGAACGGTTGGAAATGAAGGAGAAGACTCCTTTAATACTTTCACCATCTTTGCATGGATCTCAGTAGCCGATAAACCTTCCAAAACAAAGAATTTAATCACTGCACGATATTCGGATTTTTCCATTGTTAAAAAATACACTGACACATCAACTTCAAATGGCTTGTAAACAAAGAATGAATTGACAGATCGAAATGAAATTTTGAGTACGTTCTTATGAAAGATGAAATATTAAAATGGCGTAGAAATTTTGGTTTTCTACTTCTCCATAGATGTCGCTTTCAAAACTTTTTGACTAACCTATTACATAGGTCTGTAAATATGAAACCGGATTTTTTTTATAGAAAATACACATTTATTGTAAGAAAATGGTAAAAAATATTTCCCATCGCTAGCTACACATTTTTCCCATCTCTCTGGCAATTTGTGGATGCCACGCCAAAAAAACTGTTGCTCTTTTGAGGCAAACCAATCATCGAGCCATTTTCGTAAGAAGTGAAGCGCTGTTCAGCAAGTGCGTGTCCCATCGATGCAAATAAGTAGTAATAGGATGGAGCCAAGTCTGGTGAGTAAGCCGCATGCTAAAGTATTTGCCAACTAAACGCGTCAATCGTTTCCTTGACCGGTTTCTCTGTGTGGGATGGTGCATTATCATGAAGCAAAATCACTTTGTGTTGCCTCTTTTGATGCTCTGGTCGTTTTTCACGCAGTGCTTGGTTCAAATCCATCATTTGTTGTCGGTAGCGTTTAGTATTAACGGTTTCGCCAGGTTTTAGCAGCTCGTAATATATAACACTCTTCTGATCCCACCAAACACAGAGCATTGTCTTCCGTCCATAGCGATTTGGCCTTGCAGTCGATGTCGCTGGTTTGCTTGGAGTTACCCATGATCTTTTATGCTTAGGATTCTCGAAATATATCCATTTTTCATCGCCAGTCACAATTCGATGGAGAAATGATTTTCTTTTATACCTGGCGAGCAGCATTTCGCAAGTGGTTTTTCGGTTTTCCTGCTGTCTTTCATTCAGCTCATGTGAACCCATTTTCCCACATTCTGGATCTTTCCCATGGCTTTCAAACGTATGGAGATGGCTTTTCGTTTCACATTTACTTGATGCGCGAGTTGTTGTTGAGTTTGAGCGTCATCCTCATCCAACAATGTTCGCAATTCGGTGTCTTCAAACTTTCTCGGTTGTCTTCCACATTCTTCATTTCTCACGTCAAAATTGCCACTTTTGAATTTTTTAAGCCACTCAAAGCACTGTGATTTACCAAGAGCATGCTCACCGTAAGCTTCGACAAGCATTCGATGCGATTCTGCAGCAGTTTTCTTCAAATGGTAACAGAAAATCAATGCTGTCCGCAAATCGTAGTTTTCAGGCACAAAAACAGACATGTTCAACGCTATGAAAACATATGTAGTTGTATTAAACTTGTATTGTTGAGAGTTAAAAGTCTTTGACAAATGTAAACACAAGAAAGAGGCGCCAATGACGCTGTTTGACAATCACTACATTGACAACTAGAGCCATCTGTGAGCAAATTCCGGTTTCATATTTACAGGCCTGATAGGTAGAATGCAGGCAGTCACTTAATTTTCAGACTAAAGATTGAACAGTTCCATATTGTAAAATGCTCTGCTACCAAAACGTATCCTAATAATCTATAACTTGAATAAGAATGATAAAATAGAGAACACCCACTGACAAATATGTTGAGCAAGGCGAGTCGCTGCAGCACAAAGTCTCTGGAGTACCTATCCAGCTGAGCCAGCAGGGTGTGGCGACACGGCAGAGGGGGGACCACAACCAGGCTCCTCTCCGCAAGTCTTTCGTGTAACGCCTGCAACAAAACAAATACTTTCAACTTATTTAATAATGAAGAATGTTTTTAATATAATAGGTTAGTCAAAAAGTTTTGAAAGCGACATCTATGGAGCAGTAGAAAACCAAAATTTCTACGCCATTTTAATATTTCATCTTTCATAAGAACGTACTCACAATTTCATTTCGATCTGTCAATTCATTCTTTGTTTACAAGCCATTTGAAGTTGACGTGTCAGTGTATTTTTTAACAATGGAAAAATCCGAATATCGTGCAGTAATTAAATTCTTTGTTTTGGAAGGTTTATCGGCTACTGAGATCGATGCAAAGATGGTGAAAGTATTAAAGGAATCTTCTCCTTCATTTCCAACCGTTCACCGATGGGTTTTGGAGTTTAAGCGTGGCCGTACAAGCGTTGAAGACGATCCACGCTCAGGACGTCCAAAAAGTGCATCAACACCAGAAATCATAGCGAAAATACAAGATATGGTTTTGGAAGATCATCGATCGACTGTGGATGTGATAGCTGACACCATAGGCATCTCACATGGAACAACATGGCATATTTTTGCTGAAGTTTTGGGTTTCAAAAAACTGTGTGCACAATGGGTGCCGCATTTGCTAACAATGCAACAAAAACACGTTCGAATGCGACTTTCTGAGCAACATTTAGAGCAATTTCGAAAGGATAAAAAGGATTTTCTGCGTCGATTCATCACTATGGATGAGACTTGGGTCTACCACCATGATCCTGAATCAAAACAAGAGGCTAAGGAGTGGTGTAAAGTTCGAGCGAGTTCGTGTCCAGAAATCGGCCAAGAAGGTGTTAGCGTCAGTTTTTTGGGATGCAAAAGGAATTTTATTGATAGATTATCTCCAAACTGGTAAGACAATCAACTCTGATTATTATTGTGACCTTTTGGACCAGTTGGATGAAAAAATTTGTGAAAAAAGACCCGGTTTGCAGAAGAAAAAAAGCATTTTTCATCAAGACAATGCACCTGCTCACACAGCTCAAAAAACCATCGCGAAAATCAGTGAATTGGGGTACGAATTGTTGCAGCATCCACCCTATTCGCCAGATTTAGCTCCCTCTGACTTCTGGCTGTTCTCACACTTCAAAAAATTCCTTCGTGGAAAGCATTTTTCATCAAACGAAGAGGTTATAGCCGTCGTAGAGGAGTATTTTGCAGGCCTTCCAGAAAATCACTTCCGTGATGGGACAACAAAGTTGGAAGATCGTTGGACCAAGTGTATTGATCTTATGGGAGACTATACTGAGCAATAAAAATTATTTCCCCCCAAAAAAAATGTATTTTCATTTCCGCTTTCAAAACTTTTTGACTAACCTAGTATGTAAAAATAATAATAACATGGTAATTTGTTTAGTCAAGCACTATTTATACCACTTTATATAACGGTATAACCCTACCAGTTTCAAGGTTTTCACCTCATCATCAGGGGAGCACAAACAAGACTGATGATGTGGTGAAAACCTTGAAACCGGTAGGGTTATACCGTTACATAAAGTGGAATAAACAGTGTTTGATAAAACATATTACAATGTCTTTAAACCTCCACAATGTTAATGCCTTAACTATAAATAATATATTAAATGCCAGTACGGCAAAAAAGACAAAAATGTACAAAAAGGAGTCTTGTTTATGCTCCCCTGATGATGAGGTAAATACCTTGAAACCGGTAAGGTTATACCGTTGCAAAAAGTGGAATAAACAGTGTTTGATAAAACATATTACAATGTCTTTAAACCTCCACAATGTTAATGCCCTAACTATAAATAATATATAATAAAAACACATTTGAGATCTAGTCTTGGACAAGATAGATTGTCAGATATGACTATTACGGAGCTGTATGAGAAGGTGTATGGATAAAAAGGTGTGTTGAGATATGAAACTCTGGCGCTCTATCCTCTCTGTCGACCCCAACAGAGAAGATTTATGTATTAATATTAAATTTAAACTAACCTTAAAATCGTTATATCTTCTTCTAACAACATATTCCTTTTCTTCAGGGTCCCATCGTCTGCATCTCGTTCTAATCCTGAATGATACATACGTCCCCCAAGGTTCCACCACTTTTTGAGGATTATCAACTTTGGAAACAATATCTTGTCCCAGTTCCAATATAAGTTCAGATGTCCTGTCCAAATCTTGAAATGCAGACATACTCTCCGCCGAAGGGGATTGCAATGATCCGTTTGATTCTGTGAGTGAACTATCGTTTGAATTATTGCAAGAATCACTTTTACTGCAAGCACTGATCATCTTCTCTTCAGATGTAACTTCCAAAATGGCACTTTGTTCCTCTCCATCAGATGAAGCCATTTTGAAAATTCTTTTGTTTTTTTTTTTCTTTATAAATATTCCAAATTCAAAAATAAAATTTAATTTAATTTATTGTCTTTGATAATATTCCATATCAATTTTCATTCGAAATTGTTCCAAATACAAATTTTATAAATTCTTTTATATATTTTTTTGAACAGATATTACGCATTGATCTTCATGTGATACGATTTAATTTATTTTTTTGTATTGTACAAATACATATTCTTAACATTCCAAATTTGAAATTTTGTTTTATTCCTAATGTGGCTGACTACTTGTTCTTGAGTGACCTAAAAATCGAAATATTAACAGGATTACGAATGTAAAATATGACAAGAATAATTATAATATAATCCACTTACATTCTAATAAATCCCAAACAGTCCTTGACCTATAAACTAAAATGTTGAAATAAAATTATTTCATACCCGCTTTCGCTTGACATATAATTTTGTTACTCAAACATGTCAAACGTCACTGACAATCTATGTTCGAAACGTCAAAAATGCACAGATGCATTCAGCTGCTAAATTTGAGTTCCCACTTGAAATATATTTTTTCGTTTGTATTATTTTTTATACACTATGTGCATATACATTATTACATGTCATATGGATAAAAATAAAATACATAGCATATTTCCCCACAGGCCGAAACATATTCTTCGAACCATCCACGTCCCCTAATCCGCAAAAGCAGGCATCAAATTGTGCCAACAGTACAAATATAACATATATTTATCTATTTAAAATATTTATCTTATAAGTCACAGCATTATTCCCCTGCTCCCATCTTCGTAGTATATTATAATTTTTAAAAAATATGTAAACATCTCTATATATTCTCTCTCTACATACATATATGGTATATAAAAGCTTGTGACATATAAAAATATAAGTAACATATGTACGAGTATATTAATATATAATGTATATCAGTGCTTCCCAAATTGGGGGCCGCGGGATTTCTCGTGGGGGTCGCGAAAATATTCAGTACAAAGTACAAATATTCATGTGAGTATTAAATTGTTTCATGTGAGTATAGTTTTTATTTAAAAAAAAGTTTTTAAGCAATATGTGTATTTTAATTGTAATAATTATTGCCAAATAAATCTTCAACTATAAAAAAAATGTTTTTTTTTTGGGGGGGGGGGGGGGGGGGGGGGGGGGGGGGAATTAATTACTTCAGATTTAGGGGGCCGTTACATGAAAGTAATTGGGAAGCACTGATGTATATAACTATATGCAGGGGCGGCTCGTGACTTTAAAAACAGGTGGGGCATGATGAGGCTGAAGTCCACCCCCCCAATTTTTTTTTTCAAAAACAAAATGAACTGTGTATATTTTTAGTACAGTGAGGTCGAACCAAGAAAATACTAAGAATTATCAATTTTTTTATTACGAAATTCAACAAAAATAATTTATATTCAAATATTAATATTAACAAAACTATCATTATAAAAAAAAACATGTATTTTTCACAAAATCAAATGAAAATATTTTTTATTAACGTATAAAAATTAAATAAACAAAACTCTAATTATAAAAATATGAATTTTTCACAAAATCAAATGGAAATCGTTTTCATTAATATAATACATGAACATGAAAAGCAAAAAATAAACGTCGCTCATTACAGCGCCGGGCAGGCGTACTCCTGCCCCAAACAGAACTTTACGCAGCAAACGAAAAGCGACCTTCTATATACGGTAATACAGAACTTTTCTCTTTACCTCCACTGACTGACCAAACACGACTCGATCGCGTAAGAGCAACTGTTAAACTGAAGTTAGCGACCGCGTGACCACGGCAGATACTAAAATGCCCCACCGCAACTCGTTTAGTTGTATGCGTGCATCGTATTTCGTACTTCATGCGCGTATATATTTCACACATATTTACCAGTAATAAGTTAATATCGTTTTTATTCAAATATTTATAAATCATTACGTGCAAATAATATTCCGAAAAACTAAGAATAATTACAATTATACCAATAATAAAAACACGTTTCAAAAACATTTCAGCTAATTATTATTTTTTTATTAGGAGAAATGTGTGTTGGGCAGTGTCCCGGTTGCCCTTTAAGACGAGCCGCCCCGGACTATTTGTATTTTATAACATTGATATGTGTATAAAATTCTATCATATCCTCTCTAATACCATTATTTTTCCTCCACTACCCAAAATATCCCAACTAAATAAACCCACGCCCGTTTCACAATATTCGATGAAGGAGTAAGGTGTCCTTAAGTCGGACCGACACCCCAAGCACAAATCATCAACAGTACATACAGTACCCGGCGGTAAGTAATACACTTTGGGCTTAAGAAAGAGACTGTCGGCCATAATTGGCTAACTTCGGCTTTGTAGAGCGTCGTCTTTGTCGCTTGACAACGACTGACAAATCGCGACGGAATACATGTATGAATGCTCAACGGCACAGTTTCGTTTTCCAATTTAATTGATATTGTAATGGCGATGGGATCCTTGACTAATGGCACATGTATTTTCACCTCAAACAGCACATGTATTTTTTCCGCCTAGTATTCAGGGGTATAAGGATACCTATGACTTCGGTCATATTTTTTTTAAAGGGGGTGGGGAACATGGCGTTGGGCTCTAATCGTCTCACTTCAGATGTGCCAACGGATCCAGTACAGCAGTGTGGATGAGTTTGCTGGTGTGCAATGGCTTACTCACTTAAAAAAAAACTCAACGGCATAGCTTCGCTTTCCGATTGAATTGATATTGGAATGGCGATGGGATCCTTAACTACGAGGCCTAGCAACGACGATGACGATTATTTTTCGAAAAATTACTTTTTATTCTGTTATTTTAATTTTATTTATTTTACACATGTCAAGAAATATACATCATTTGTGAAAAAAACAACAGGTTATTTAATTTGGACACACAATGTTAGTGGATCGGTTTGTTGCCTTTCATTTGTCGTGTCCCAAGTAAACTAGGCTTTCGCCTGTATCTCACTGAGGACATGAATACACCAAACCAAAGATAGATAAATAAACCCAAAAGTATTTTTTAGTCTCTTTTTACAAGGCCATATAAAATATTGCTTAATAGGGGAGTATGCTGTTTTATCATTTAAAAAATAATACAGCATTCTTCGAGACGCTAAAAAAATTGTACCATAGAAACATTATTATGATTTTGTTGATACAATAGCGATACTATCATTTTGAAATGATGAAGTTGGTACATAATTAACGAACGTTTTACCGGTGTTCTTCGAATATGTCAAAGTTGTAATTTTGTAAAGACGCTCACAGTAAAGAACACACAAAAGTTCCAGACCGCACACAGGGGCATGCATGGAGAGATGCATGTTGGGATACAATAAAAGAGACCGTAAACGAAACACCTGGATTCGCAATATATCAGAGGTAGAAGACGTTATAAAGGTGTGCAAAAGAATGAAATGGCAATGGGCAGGACACGTAGCCAGGATGTCAGACTCCTGATGGACATCCGAAATAATCCAATAGTACCCAAGAGGCATAAAGAGGTCCAGAAGAAGACCGAAGGTATGCTGGATATATGAAATCAGGAAGCACGCCAGCATCACATGGCATCAATGAGCAAAAACCGAACTATTTGTAGTCACCTTGAGGAGACCTTCATCCACCAGTGGATCGACCCTGGTTGACAATGATGATGATATGCCCTTAACTGGTCATGTCATTAGACTCTGGAACCAGCTACTAGCTGCTATAAGACTTACATTCCCATTTACTTGCTTTAAAAAAGTCACTTAAAATCATTATATCTCTCTTCAATAACAAAGTGTTGAAAGTGCATATGTGGTATATAAATTACCTTGTAATTTCTAAACAGAGTTTGGAGAAGTTAGTACAACGTCGCAAAATAGAGTGTCACTCGATGAGATATCAACTCTCTGTTTCTGTGGTGAGTCTATGAAGGATGTGTGTCGAGATATAAAAGTATGGCACTATATCGTATCTACCTAGCCCGGCAGGAAAAAAGACGGATTTATGTATTAATATTACATTTAATGTGTGTATGCAACTGGACTACTTTTATTAACTGCTCTTCGAACAGCGGAGTGCAGAAATGGATGGAGAGAAGTCTTCACAGGCCATCATGAGAGTCACGATGCTAAGTCACGAGCTACACGGCAGGATGAAGATGTATTTTTTTAAAAATTAATGTATATGTTTAATATTTTATTCTAATCATATTTAGTCACGTTTAAATAAGATTTTAATAACTTGATTATTTTTTTCCGTGCAAGAAATTTAGTTTATTTATGTTTTATTGTTATTTGTAAAAAATGATTCATAAAAAAATTGGCTATTTGTAAAAATAGATTCATAAAAAACTAATCTATTTATAGCGGGCCGCGGGTTAGTTATGTTGAACAATAATAATTTGAGAGACACTGTTCTGTTGTGTAGGTACCAACATATTCATTAATTTTTGGAACATTCATAATAAAAGGTATTGAATATAGGCGTATTCTTGAAATAATTTTATGATCGGTTTAGAAAATGGCCGCTTGCTGAATTTGATTCCGTCGTCCTGTTGCGAGAAATTAAACAGTTTTTTTTCGCCTGAATTTAATCGTTACATGGTTTGTAATTGTTGTATTGTGTTAATATAAAATTTATTTAGTTCTTCTATAAATAATTAAGTGTCAAATAGTTAATATTTGTTCCCGTGTACGGGTGTAAAAGTTCTCGCTTCTCCGTTGTTGAAAATTACTGTAAATGATTCGTCGTGAGTTTATTTAAAAAAAAAATGTACGCGTAATAATCGCCGTGTATTTATACAATTGACAATTGAACTGTTGGAATTTTTGTTAAATGTTTTATTTTTTTTAGATGTCTTGTACAATAAGGAAATTAATATTTTTTTTAAGATGGTGGACAGCCAAACTTATTTTTTATGTGACCCATTATAAATTGTTGGTTAAGTCAAAATTTCTATTTAAATAAATCAAGTGTTAAATTTAGATCATGATCAATTTATTCTTTGCATATTCAACGCGATTCTTTCTCGGGTTTAATTAGTAATGTTTGTTGTCCCAGGATTCCATTTTCGACATATTTCATTTGAAACATTCGAGTTTGATTTTCTCTTTTGTTACATTTTTGTTGTATGCAATACAACCTGGCAGGTTTATTACCTTGTAGGTAATCTATTCAAACCTACCAGGAAGATATATATTTATGAGTGCTTTAATTGTGTCAACAAATCAGTGATAATCATTTGAGTGTTTCTAGTTGAAATGCTTTTTCTTGGTGTAATTATAGTTATTTTTGGATTAAATTTGTTATTCTTATAACTGTTCTATATACATATAATCACACCGTCTCCCTATCAGGGTAGGCAGAGAGCTTATTTCTTGAACTTTCATAATATCATTCACTTGATTCAACTTTACTTTCCTTGGTCGTCCTCTATAACATTTGCACTACATATTTGTTCTGTTATACTAAAGAAAATGTAGCATGGTCCCTGTGACGTTTCACAAATTTGCCCCAATATAACCTTGTAACGACGTTCAGTAATTTTAATTATTTTATCAACTTTAATATAAGCCTCGATTCTAATAAATAGCAAGTTATTTAGGTAAATACATTACATAAAACTAACAATAATGACAAATTAATACATCTTGTTACAAATTAGCAAAAATGTGGCAGTTTGTTAAAATCAAATAATATTTGGCGACGTTTGTCAAAAGTCACTATGTTAGCCTGCAATGGCTAGGGATGAATTTTCGATTTTTTTATACCTAAAATTAAATGTTCGTAATTAGTATTAATTCATAGTGGATCTTGGCCTATTTAAAGATAGATACAAATCATACAATACATTAGAAAGTCAGTATAATGAAAATTAGGAATCAAAACGTCAGTTTTGAGAAAGTAAATTTTTCGATTTATAAAAAAAAACGATTCGATTTGTAAGAAAAAAACGGTTTTACCCTATCCCTTTGAGACATGACATTTCAAACGTCACAGGGACCATGCTACATTTTCTTAAGTACAGTCTTATCATTCATTTGTTCCACATGCCCAAACCGTCTCACAGTGCTCTTTTTCATAATCCTTAAGTTCACATTCACCGCTAATCACTTAATTCCGTATTCTGTCATACATCGTCATCCCTTGTATTATTTTCATCATCAGCCTACATTCATCCACTGCAAGATGTAGCCCTCTCCAAGTTGTTTCCGAGAAATCCTGGCCTTTGCGCATTGTTGCCACGTAATCACGTTCGAGTAATATGTGCTTTAGTGGTTTATTGACTTAACCAACTTTTTAATTTGGTTCTAGCTTGTTTTATTGTTTGAAAACTTTCCAGTGCCAATGAACAGATTTTTTTTACAAGTGTAAACATTTTACATTTCAAAATTATTTAACATCTTAGTTTAGGAAGAGGATAACTTGAAGAAATTGTGAAAAATGTGTTTAAAAAGTGTTAACATCGCAAGTGATTATGGACATAAATATCGAACAATATCCTGCAGGAAGTATTTACCAAATAGTCGGTTCGATTGGGTAACGAATACTCGACGTCGCGTAATCAACCCTAGACACATTGTAACAAACCGTCGATGTTACATGATTAACCGTCGATATTGGGTAATGAACTTTCGATGTGTGTATCAAACCGTCGATACGGGGTAACGAACCCTGATTGCTACGTGACGGAACTGTCGAATTTGGGTAATGAACTCAAACCGCCGATATCGGGTAATGACTACTGAATGTTACGCGAAAAACCGTCGATATTGGGTAACGAACCTTGATTGCTACGTGGCGAACTGTCGATATTGGGTAATGAACTCAAGCCGCCGATATTGGGTAACGACTGCTGAATGTTACGCGAAAAACCGTCGATATTGGGTAACGAACCTTGATTGCTACGTGACGAACTGTCGATATTGGGTAATGAACTCAAACTGTCGATACCGGTTAAAGATTACTGTTACGCGACAAACCGTCGATACTGGTTAACGAACCGTGATTGCAACGTGGCGAACTATCTATATTGGGTAATGAACTCAAACTGTCGATACCGGGTAATGACTACTGAATGTTACGCGATGAACCGTCGATACTGGATAACGTGTACTGAATGCTATGAACTGTTGGATATCGGGAAACGAATCCTGAATGTTGCGTGAAGAACTGTCGATATTTCGTAACGAGCTTTTGATGTGTGTATTAAATTGTGCATAATGGATAATGAACCTTCGATATTGGGTTTCAATATCGATTCTTCGATATTGAGTAATGAACACTGAATTTTACATGATGAACCGTCGATACTGGGTAACGAACTCTCAAAGTGTATCAAACTGTTAATATTTGGTATGCAATCTTGAATGTTACATGGGAAAATGTCGATAGTAGGTAAAGATCTCTCAATGTGTATCAAACAGTCGATGTTCACTAAGGAACCTTGAATGTTACATGATGAATTATCGATGTTGGGTAAAAAAAACTCTTGATATGTGTATCGAACCGTCAATATTTGGTAAGGAACCTTGGATGTTTCGTGATGAACCGTAGATATTTGGTAACAATATCTACAGTTTTAACTGTTGATACTTGGTAACAAAACAAATTTTACGTGGTCAACCGTTGATATTGGCTAACAAAATCTTCAGAAATACACCGAGTATTTCAGTCACCTGTGAAGACCAAAATTAAAGATTAAATTGTTCGACTCAACATGGAATAAAATTATTTTGTTGACTTAACGTCAGTTAGACCATCTATAAAGATACTTGCTCCATGTTTTAACGTGTATGATCGTACGACAGTCAAATTGCCAAAAGTGACCCCCAAATGTTGAAAGGTGGTCAAACTTGACTATTACAGTTTTGTGAATAGCATCGATGGAACGAGTGCTGAAGGGATTGTTGAAGATCAACAGTATCGTAGGAAAAATATTGTCAGTTAATTATTGGACTGATGAACGGCAAGTATCAAGCATAATGTCTTGAATTGTCAGCGGTGCACTGGAATAAAAAAATACACCGGATCAACATCTCGAGTCAATCAGCTGTTTAAATGCCTCATCCGTTCATTTATGAATCACCTATCAATGTTGGAATTTGAGTCGTGTGAACGACACATGCGTTAAGTATGCGAAATCGACAACTATTGAACAAACTCCTCAACAAAACTGTTATGATGAACGTATCCAATTCAACTTGAACAAGTGAAAAACAATAAATGAATGAACAAAATTACCAAAGAAGAAATATATATATATATGTTGAATAATATGAAAATTGATGAAAGGGCGCTAACAAATTCAATTGATATTTACAACATTTTAAACTGTATAGAATTATATTGGAATATGTAAAAGTTTTTATCCAACGCAAAACAATTGAGAAATCTGATACTATTTAGTTACAGCACAGTGAGTTGACCTACCATTTTGAACAGTCAAAAGATATTTTGAATCAATTTTTTTTTAATCATTACCTGACTACGTTTGACAGCACAGTGTTGTCAAATAATCTCACATCAGATGGGGAGCAATTCGATACTTCTGTTGGAATGACGAGGGAATCCTCGATTCGGAGGCACAGCAATGACGATGGTAATCAAATAATCAATGGACTCGAGCATTATTCGAAGATTGAAAATACTTGTGTGAGATGGTTTGTTGCGATATTTACGGGCATTCAATAAATCTTGATAATGCTGCTCAAGATTTTCAAAATGATCTATTCGATGTGTTACATTAGTACCGCATGTTCTGTACTCGACTAATTTAGATGAATTCATCACAATGGGATGATAATACATCACGATAATCAACTAATTGGGATGGAGAATCGATCATGATAATTGCCAACTTTGATACATTTCATCACAGGTGCAAAACAGTATCTTGCGATACCCAACCGATGCATGTGTTACGACTACAACTCACTACCGGTATGTCGCGAACCTCGACCGATTTGGATGCATTTCGTAACAACTGTGGAACAGTATCTCGCGATACGCGACCAATCCATTGCGTTACGAGTACAACTTACAACCGGTATGTCGCGATGCTCAATCAATCTGGATATATTTCGGCACAACTATAAATCGGTATGTCGTGATACTCGACCTCGTATATTTGGAACAACTGCAAAAATGTCGTGAAGTACGTTTGGGATCGATGCGAACCGTCGCTGTTTTGCAAATCGGTATGTCGCGACATTTGCCCGAGTCGGATGCCTGCCAATCCGGTCACAATTTGCAAACGGTATGTCGTGACATCCGACCGTATTCCTCCACAGCTGCAAAGGGATTATTCCGAGAAGGTCGCCTGTGTTCGATAAATATTTCGCCACAGCTGTAAAACGGTACAATCCGGGTATCCGACTTGAAAAATTGTCCCGTCGTCGTAGACAATTTTTCTGTATCCGTTGACGTATGCCAAATTTAAATTTTAAGACGATGTCAGAATATACATTGTTGGTAAGATTTTTTTTGTTTTATTTTGTTTGTTTTTTCTTTTTTTTTTTTTTTTCACAATTCATTATGTTACTATAAGAAAAGTATTTAGGAATTTTTCAGGAATTCTTTCAACATGAGAGTAAGCAAGGAATCATTTTAAAATTATCTATGTATAAATATGTATATCTATATATAGCTCATTTATCTATGTATATAGCTCATTTATCTATGTATATCTATACGGAGCTCATTTGGATGTTTGAACAACATCTTCAAAAGTAATCTCCCAATATCTTTGAAGCAAAAAGTCTACAACCAGTGTATTCTCCCAGTGCTTACGTATGCCTGGGAGACATGGACATTAACAGTAAAGAACACACGAAAGTTCTTGACCGCACAGAGGAACATGGAGAGATGTATTTTGGGATATATTAAAAAAGATCATAAACGAAACTCCTGAATTCGCAACAAAACAAAAATAGTTGACGTGATAAAGGTGTGCAAGAAGATGAAGTGGCAATGGGCAGGACACATAGTCAGAATGTCAGACTCCCGATGGACATCCGAAATAATCCAATGGTACCCAAGAGGCATAAAGAGTCCCTGAAGAAAACCAAAGGTATCACATGGCAACAACGTGCAAAAAAACTGAATTATTTGGAGTTGACTTGGAGAGACCTTCATCCAGCAGGGGATCGACCCAGGTTGACAATGGTGATGATGATTCTATATGCTTATGCACCATTATCAATCCACATTCATCCATTGCGGGATATAGGCTTCTCCAAGCTGAGCTGTTTCCAAAAAATCCTGTCCTTTGTGCACTGCTGTCACGTGATCGCTGTTTGCTTTCGTATTTCGTGCGTAACTTAGCGTGCCTATCGTCTTACAGGTCTTATTCTGCCTATTGGGTATATACATATGATAGAATCTTTGTTCTATCATAAGGATAAATGAACGAAATTTGTACGTGACAAAAAAGTCATGAAAGTAAATAAATTCGGTTAAAAAGAGAGAGATGTGTAGAATGGGTAGAAAAAACAATGAGGACATTAGGAAAGAATGTGGAGTGTTAGAAGATGCAGTGCTGAAAACACCTATAGGCGTTCTTTAAACTTTTGCTGTGTGCTCGAAACACTCGTCGTTCACTCCGTTCTGTTCGTAATTTTACTGGATGGATTGAAAACATGAACCCCGAGTGGCTAGCTATTAACGGAACTGACAGGCAGTGCCACATTCATATAGGCGGCACCCTTAGGCAGTTTGGAACATGAACACTTCATCGAGACAGGTCATCGTGTCTCATTTGAACCGAAAATACTGGCACCCTTAGGCAGTTTGGAACATGAACACTTCATCGAGACAGGTCATCGTGTCTCATTTGAACCGAAAATACTCGGCAAACCCAAAGAGTTAATTAAAAGAGGCAATAGAAATATATTCATCCAAACAATATCAACAGATATGACAGATTTCACCTCAAATCAGCATCGTACGCAATAATCAAATCATTCTAAACGACAACTTAATGAAAATGATTAATTACTTCAGTCTTTGTGGAAACTGCACTCTTGTTCTGCCGTAGTAGGAAGGAACTCTGCTGTAGGCCAGCGGTATGTGGCGCCCATCTATTTATGGGGAAGTTGATTACGAACAAGCTATAAAGACGAGAAACTGCTATGTTTTTGAAATTATTAATTTAATTAACGACACAACAGTGTCTTTATATACAAATGCATACAAGACAAGTTAATACAAATACTTAATTGTTTTTCTCTAAACTGACGTTTTAATTCCTAATTATCATCATACTGACTTTCTAATGTATTGTATGATTTGTATCTATCTTTAAATAGGCCAAGATCCACTATGGATTAATACTAATTACGAACATTTCATTTTAGGTATAAAAAAAACGAAAATCCAATTATCGTATACCCCATCCCTAGCCAATGCAGACTAACGTAGTGACTTTTGACGAATGTCGCCAAATATTATTTGATTTTAACAAACTGCCACATTTTTGTTAATTTGTAACAAGATGTATTAATTTGTCATTATTGTTAGTTTTATGAAAAGTATTTACCTAAATAACTTGCTATTTATTAGAATCGAGGCTTGTTTTAACCCTGAGAGTGCTACGAGAAAAAAATTTAATTGTCTATCTAGTGCCGAGATATATTTACGATTCGGACGTTCGTGATAAATATTTATTTTAAACAACAAAAAAAATATATTTTTACATCATAAATATATTTTAGAATATGCACCCTTGTATTCTAAATGAATAATATTCATTTAGAATACAAGGGTAGAACAAATTTCTTCCACTGCTATAGCAGTGCGCCGATCTCTCAGGGTTAAAGTTGATAAAATAATTAAAAATACTGAACGTCGTTACAAGGTTTTGTTGATTTGTGGGTACATTTGTAATTACCATATTGACAATATTTTATACATTTTATTCTCACGTTAAATAATTAGTGACATCTCCTTCAAGAGCGATACATTCATTCCAACGCTTTTCTAACTTTTCTATGCCAGAACGATTTATCTTTGGTTTCAAAATAGGCGAGAGTATCGATAAATAATATTTTTACCAATAAACAAAAATGTTTTACTGTACATTTCATTGATTTCGATTTACGTGAATTTTCTTGGAACCTATCTACTGCGTAAATTAGGGGATGCGTATAGTACAGAAGGTACAAGAATTTTGAGAATACCTATAAAACGTGACACATGACCATACGAATCAAATTCTGAAAGAATGAATGATCTTTATAGTAGAAAACTTGCGTGATGATGTGTATGTACATGAATGATGTCGAGTGGAATAGAATGACGTGGAGGCTTGTTCTCTGTGCCTACCCCCAGTCAAGTCAATGTTACCACATTTGAGGCAGTATTATAAGTGCTATAAGGTAGGTGAATAGTTAAATTGCTATTTATTTAGATGGAATGAGCTGCCTTTTATTAATTCTAGCATCTGAGGTAATATTTTACTTTGAAAAAGCACTTTAATTTTTTTATTATTATTTGTGCCGAATGAATTCTGTACCCTAGAGGATAAACCACGGAAGTCACTCTGTACCCTAGAGGATAAACATCATATGCGTCATACATGAATTGTATGATGCAACGTCGTTTATCCTCTAGGGTACAGAGTGACTCCCGTGGTTTACCCTCTAGGTTACAGAATTATAGATGATGACGTGCAAGATGTTATACTGTGTCTCTCCCAATATTAATTACTGTGAAATTACATTCGAGTGGTGTTAATTGGTTCCAGAGTGAGATATGTCCCGAAGAGCTGGAGGCAATACCTCTTCGTCGTTGACCAGAGCCGAGCAGATCGCTTCGGGGCGCATGAGGATGGACCGAAACCCAACGCACGCCAGGATAACCGGTGAGATTTTTTTACATACAAACACAAACCATCACGTTATGTCCCCTTTGGAGTACGCAGACAACTTTTGCCTTGTCCACATGTCACATTTCTCTCGGTTAAAATTTCTCCAACCGTGTTGCGTTCTTTCCTCAGTGGCCAACTACTTTAAGATTCTTTTCTTGATTCTACTTATAACATCTGTATCTAATAATCATACATACGTACAGTACCTGGCGGTAAGTAATACACATTGGGCTTACGAAAGAGACTGTCTGCCATAATCGGCTAACTTCGGCTTTGTAGAGCGTCGTCTCTGTCGCACGATGCGCTAACAGCCCGCTTGACGACGACTGACTAATTGCGACGAAATTGAAAGTGGCACTAATTGAAAGTGATCCGTATATAAAAACTCTCGAGATTGGAGAAATTCTCGGAATCAATCGGTCAATAGTGTCGAGGCGATTACGTCAATTTGGAATGGTTAGCAAGGCCGATGTATGGGTGCCGCACGAGTTAACGGAGAAAAATTTGATAAGCGAAGATGTCCTTCAACTAGCGCCAAAGCCAGTTTATATCCAAAGAAGGTTATGCTATGCATTTGGTGGGACTGGAAGGGAATCGTTTATTTAGCTGTTACCTGAAAACCAGACCATTAATTCGGAGAAACGCTCGGAGAGCTCACAACTAAGTCAATTAAAGCGAGCAATCGACCAGAAGCGGCCTGAATTAGCCAACAGAAAGGGTATTGTGTTCCATCAAGACAATGCTAGACCACATGTGTCTTTCGCCACCCGACACAAACTTTTACAATTTAACTGGGATATTTTGGTCCATCCACTGGACTCTCCTGACCTTGCGCCCTTCAACTATCATTTATTTATATCGCTTCAAAACAGCTTAGATGGTAAAAACATTTCTTCCTTGGAAGACTTGAAAAATCCCCTGGATCAGTTCTTTAGCCAGAAATCTCAAGGCTTCTATGAGCGCGGGATTATGCAGCTACCAGAGAGATGGAGAAAGGTCATCCAACAGAACGGCAAATACTAAAAAGTGGGACGAACTTTTGCATCAGCCCAATAACACATCAGCCTTGAGTTCACATTCATCCCTTATCACTCCATTCTGTTTTACACTGTCACTGTCACTCCATCTTTATTCTTCTCAATACACAAATTTACACATCATTTATTCTACTGTTTTCACTCTTGTTTCACACTTCACTCCGACCAATTATTGAAAGAAAAATGTATCTTTAAGAAATTTAATAACTGTTATATTACTTCATTATAATTACTTAAATGGCCCCGTCCGCAATATCAGTTGGAGGCCCTGTTCAAATTACTTACATGGCGCCGTCCGCAATATCAGTTGGAGGCCCTGTTCAAATTACTTACATGGCCCTGTGCGCAATATCAATTGAAGGCCCTGTTCAAATTACTTACATGGCCCCGTCCACAATATCAGTTGGAGGCCCTGTTCAAATTACTTACATGGCCCCGTCCGCAATATCAGTTGGAGGCCCTGTTCAAATTACTTACATGGCCCTGTGCGCAATATCAATTGAAGGCCCTGTTCAAATTACTTACATGGCCCCGTCCGCAATATCAGTTGGAGGCCCTGTTCAAATTACTTACATGGCCCTGTGCGCAATATCAATTGAAGGCCCTGTTCAAATTACTTACATGGCCCCGTCCGCAATATCAGTTGGAGGCCCTGTTCAAATTACTTACATGGCCCTGTGCGCAATATCAATTGAAGGCCCTGTTCAAATTACTTACATGGCCCCGTCCACAATATCAGTTGGAGGCCCTGTTCAAATTACTTACATGGCCCCGTCCGCAATATCAGTTGGAGGCCCTGTTCAAATTACTTACATGGCCCTGTGCGCAATATCAATTGAAGGCCCTGTTCAAATTACTTACATGGCCCTGTGCGCAATATCAATTGAAGGCCCTGTTCAAATTACTTACATGGCCCCGTCCGCAATATCAGTTGGAGGCCCTGTTCAAATTACTTACATGGCCCTGTGCGCAATATCAATTGAAGGCCCTGTTCAAATTACTTACATGGCCCCGTCCACAATATCAGTTGGAGGCCCTGTTCAAATTACTTACATGGCCCCGTCCGCAATATCAGTTGGAGGCCCTGTTCAAATTACTTACATGGCCCTGTGCGCAATATCAATTGAAGGCCCTGTTCAAATTACTTACATGGCCCCGTCCGCAATATCAGTTGGAGGCCCTGTTCAAATTACTTACATGGCCCTGTGCGCAATATCAATTGAAGGCCCTGTTCAAATTACTTACATGGCCCCGTCCGCAATATCAGTTGGAGGCCCTGTTCAAATTACTTACATGGCCCTGTGCGCAATATCAATTGAAGGCCCTGTTCAAATTACTTACATGGCCCCGTCCACAATATCAGTTGGAGGCCCTGTTCAAATTACTTACATGGCCCCGTCCGCAATATCAGTTGGAGGCCCTGTTCAAATTACTTACATGGCCCTGTGCGCAATATCAATTGAAGGCCCTGTTCAAATTACTTACATGGCCCTGTGCGCAATATCAATTGAAGGCCCTGTTCAAATTACTTACATGGCCCCGTCCGCAATATCAGTTGGAGGCCCTGTTCAAATTACTTACATGGCCCTGTGCGCAATATCAATTGAAGGCCCTGTTCAAATTACTTACATGGCCCCGTCCGCAATATCAGTTGGAGGCCCTGTTCAAATTACTTACATGGCCCCGTCCGCAATATCAGTTGGAGGCCCTGTTCAAATTACTTACATGGCCCTGTGCGCAATATTAATTGAAGGCCCTGTTCAAATTACTTACATGGCCCCGTCCGCAATATCAGTTGGAGGCCCTGTTCAAATTACTTACATGGCCCTGTGCGCAATATCAATTGAAGGCCCTGTTCAAATTACTTACATGGCCCCGTCCGCAATATCAGTTGGAGGCCCTGTTCAAATTACTTACATGGCCCTGTGCGCAATATCAATTGAAGGCCCTGTTCAAATTACTTACATGGCCCCGTCCGCAATATCAGTTGGAGGCCCTGTTCAAATTACTTACATGGCCCCGTCCGCAATATCAGTTGGAAGCCCTGTTCAAATTACTTACATGGCCCCGTCCGCTATATCAGTTGGAGGCCCTTTTCAAATTACTTACATGGCCCCGTCCGCAATATCAGTTGGAGGCCCTGTTCAAATTACTTACATGGCCCCGTCCGCAATATCAGTTGGAGGCCCTGTTCAAATTACTTACATGGCCCCGTCCGCTATATCAGTTGGAGGCCCTTTTCAAATTACTTACATGGCCCCGTCCGCAATATCAGTTGGAGGCCCTGTTCAAATTACTTACATGGCCCCGTCCGCAATATCAGTTGGAAGCCCTGTTCAAATTACTTACATGGCCCCGTCCGCTATATCAGTTGGAGGCCCTTTTCAAATTACTTACATGGCCCCGTACGCAATATCAGTTGGAGGCCCTGTTCAAATTATTTACAGGGCATTTTTTTTTAGATTCAACGATTTTTTTTTATTTTCGCATTCATAGACCTACTTTTTCAAGTATTCTTTCCTTTCATATATATTCAAATGAGATAATCGTTCCTTATGTTTTGTATCGTAATGTCTCGTGACACTTTAAGTACAAATGAGATATTTGTTCCTTATGTTTTGTATCGTAATGTCTCGTGACACTTGATGTACGTGCTACAATTGTTTCTGAACACAAACAACACGTTATTTATTCTCCTCGTCTAAAGAAACCATAATTTATTTTCCACTCCTTTTGAAATAGTCGAATTTGTTTTGGTTTTGACATTTTTTGGGCTGAAAAAAATGTATTTTGATTTTGAATTGTTCTTTTAATTTTAGTTTTTTCATAAATTTAATTTAAAAAAATTAAGATGAGATATTTGCCGTAAAGATTTACCTTAATTTGTTATATAATTAGAAAATGCAAGCTCTCGTTGAAATGAATAACTCTCACTACACGCACTTCAGAACTAATTGTCGCGTCGCGAATGGGATCTTCATGAATAATATGGTTTAAGCGGTCTTCATCGAAGTCCACCGGTCGTCCGGAACGCTCCATGTCTTTCAGGTCGAAATCACCGTCTTTGAAATGCAAAAACCATCCACGAGCTGTCCTTTCCTCTCATTCATAGCAGCTTGTAATCAAATAAAATAATATATGTAACGTAAAAGCAAACACAATATCTTGTAGAGCAGAAAATTATCTTTCGAATGACGTATAACCTTTACCATTTTGTTTTACTTTTGGTGGTTATTTTTAAATTGGAAAAAAACGAACACAACTTATGTTACCACCCAATAAAATAGTACATAATACAATAAGGTCCTGGTGGGCTGTCGGCTGGTAACATTATTTCTTTGCCAAAGTATTCCCAAAGAAGTGATGTGCTCTGCAGGGGAGTAGGAGCCACCAAACACATTATTGAATTTCAGCGGGTACAGAATTACTAGATGATATTTTATAAATTTTTCACAATCCAGTTGTAGGACATTTTGTATTTATTTCCATTTAACCTGTTCACCGCGTTAAAAATCAAATTCCACGAATCCTGTGCGCGGCACAATTTCAGCGTTTTTTAATTTCTAAGTTTAAACACATATTTTGTTTAGAACCACTGATATTTGATTACAACACCAAGTAAACATGACACTTAAGTAATTTTCTGATAATAAATAATAGTCATTACTCTTAAGGAGACTCATTAAATAAAGGAGATAAACTAAACATTACGTAAAATAAACAAAGGAATGCTACGATCAAATCAATGCTTCATGACACTCACCCAATCAAATGCATATAGCACTAGTAATGTTTATTTACGTAAGAGAGACTTAGTAATGTTTATTTACGTAAGAGAGACTCATCGCAGGACTCGATCCGCGCGACAGGTCGTTAATGCTGGAAATATTGAGAAACCAAAAAAATTCGGCGCTCTGTTTATTCAACAATATCTCATAAACCAATATATTATTTGACAAGGTTTTCAGAGATGTCGCTAGAATAAAGATTATTTTAAATTTTAGTTCAATTTTTATTCCGGTTTTGTGTCATTTTTTTTTAAGTATTTGTGATTTGAAACTTGGATTGTCGTCAGATCACAGGCGTTTGTGCTCCCCGCGGGGAACACGTTAAGGGTTTGGTGTATATTTTTTATCATTTAATTGTAATTGTAAAATATTTATACGTCGTAATTGATTTGATATTCATTGCTTCATATGTCTTCACTCTGAAGCAAATAACCCATTGAGTCACATTGCTTCATATGTCTTCACTCTGAAGCAAATAACCCATTGAGTCACATTGCTTCATATGTCTTCACTCTGAAGCAAATAATCCATTGAGTCACATTGCTTCATATATCTTCACTCTAAAGCAAATAACCCATTTAGTCACATGATGATCTAGTTTGATTTGATCTTACCTTAACCCAGGAATGTCCGGATTTTTTTGTTCTTTAAGTTTTGTAATATCTTAATATAAATGGAATAATATTCTGTACCTGAGAGCCAGAAACTCTTAAGTGCAATAATGACATTTTACAGGAGAAGCTAATTAGTGTTTTATAAACACTTATTCTCTCAAATTAGTATTTGAATGGTTGAATTAAAATAGGCACTAAGTAACAAAAAAAAAACAAAAAACTAAGTATGCAGTTTCGTTCTATATGTTGTACTATATATAATGAAACTGCATACTTAATTTTTTTTGTTTTTTTTTTGTACTTTGTGCCTATTTTAATTCAACCATTCATTTTATAAACACTTATTCTCTCAAATTAGTGTTTTATAAACACTTATTCTCTCAAATTAGTATTTTATAAACATTTATTCTCTCAAATTTGTGTTTTATAAACACTTATTCTCTCAAATTTGTGTTTTATAAACACTTGTTCTCTCAAATTAGTATTTTATAAACATTTATTCTCTCAAATTTGTGTTTTATAAACACTTATTCTCTCAAATTTGTGTTTTATAAACACTTATTATCTCAAATTAGTGTTTTATAAACACTTATTCCCTCAAATTAGTATTTTATAAACACTTATTCTCTCAGATTTTTTAAAGTTTTAACATTACAATTGTGAAATTCATACAGTTTGATCACGGAGTAAGTGTTTATAATTGAATTAGTTGATTTAAAAAAATATTCAGTATTTTGGATTTTAGCGCACTTAAGACATTCTGGCTCTCGTAATATTACTATCACACTGCAAATAAGTTGTTTTGTCCCTGAGGGAATTGGACTGAGTTCTATGAGTTCTATACTACTGATGATTTTAATGAATAAAAATACAAAAATATCTCCATTGTGATAAATAAAATCATTGTTTATAATTGATATATCTACATTATGTGATAAATAAAACCATTATTTGTGTGATAAATAAAACAATTATTTATAATTGAAAAATATTTATTTGAAACGGAAAGAGAAAGAGAATCGAAAAATAGAAATAAAAAATAGAAGAAAATCAATCTCCCAGATCCTCGTGTGAGGTATGTTTTTAAAATACACTTTTTATTCTTCAGGAACCCATTGCAACATTTTTAATAAATCACAATATTTAGGTTTCGATATACTCATAGGGTTCCTGGAGAGTCTTAATTGTGGCAATGTATCGGGCACAGCTGCTGCTGCTGCTGCTGCTGACCATCGGGCATTCCTTTTGAGATCCAATTCTAAAAAAATCATTTTCTTTAACCCTTTAAGTGCCAGAAGTTATTAGTATGGCCGTACCCAGCAGGTCGGGATTTTTTCAACAAAAATAAAACCTAAAAAATTTATATTTTTTGTATACAGATATAAAGGATATTATGAAAACTTACTAAATATATACACCGTGGGGCGTTTGAGCTGCCGTTCACTCAGAAAAACACAGTTTAAATATTCACAAAATGTCAGGGTTGTCACAACTTGACACAGAAAACACGTTTACTTATAAATATAGCGGAATATAATATACTTTGTAAACTAAAATCAACAAATTATCTGTATGATGTATAATAAAACGCAAAAGGTAAATAAACTATAAAAAAAAACCGTAAAAAGTCTATATAAACGTCGTATTATGCCGCAAAACTACCGCCAATAACCAAAGAATACATGAAAACTGTTACCGCCAATAACCAAAGAATACATGGTAACCGTGTATCTGAGACACGTATTGACTGTCAGTGAAAGCTTTTAGAAAGATGACTGTAACTTTGATAATATCGGTAAATTGTAATATTTAAGTATTTCTTGACCATCCCAATAGATGTTACTATGTGTTATAATTTATAAATTATTACAATTGGATTTGATATTGGCTTGCGACAAGCTCAAAGGAGAGCATGTTCATTTTGTATGGCCGGCCTGGTGAGCACTGAATCGAAGAGCACGTCAACACGCTCGTGGCAGTGAACCAGTTAAGTCACTTTCCAAATATTTCTTTTCTGTTCGTCCCCTACTGTAGTGACTATTGTGTGAAGGAAATTTCAGTATGTGCTCTTTGATTTTATTAATAATCTTTGGACAACTTTTATTTACTGGTTTGTGCTTGCCTCACTTATCTGAATCTACTAAACCAGATGGATTTAATATCTTAATGATCGATTTGATGTAAGATTCTTTTATAGATAATGTGTTCATCAAAAGTAATTTGCATACTTGTATGCCTCCTACTCCCTCATTATTTTTAAATTTGTACACAATACTCTTATTTCTATTTTTTCTCCTGTCGTCATTTTGATTTGGCCTTTTGATCTCACCAATTGACATGCAAGATGCAACAAACTGAGCCTTTTTATCCCACGAACTATTTTGTTCCCAAAAATGTTCAAAGATTGCTTCCCTGGTATCTTCTTTGAAGTTAAAATTACACTTGAAACGGCACCCATTGCTTGCTGCAAGGTGGTTTTAACTTCCTGGACTCGACTATTTTTTCATCAGTTGACATATACGATTTCCCATTGAGCCTTCTGTTTTTTTCTCACATTTTTCTTCCATTTGCTGGGATTTATTTTTCTTTTCTTACTCTTGAATGACTTCTTCTTCAGAATCTGAATCAGAATATGGCAAGTACCAGAGAACGAGTAGATGCAGTGCTTGTCTGAGGTAAGACGTTCGATACGTCCTCTATATTTAAAGAATTATTAACCATATTCTTGGTTCTACTTGAAAAACACTGCTATAAAACGACATTTTATGAAGAAAAATATAACAATCGTAATCGTAACACTGTTACAATATAATTGTTTTTGTAATTTATTTTTATCAAACACTGTTGATTCCACTTTTTTGTGACGGTATAACCCTACCGGTTTCAAGGTGTACACCTCATCTTCAGGGGAGCGCAAACAAGACTTGAAAGCCTTGAAACCGGTAGGGTTATACTGTTACAAAAAAGTGGAATAAACAGTGTTTGATAAAAATAAACGATAATGTCTTTAAACCTCCACAACGTTAATGCCTTAACTATAAACAACACATAATTGTTTTTGTTTAAATATAACTATCACCACTAGAAATTTGCTAATAAAACTCTGAAAACGAAAAACAGACAGCACTTAAACATCAGTTTGACAGATGCCGACATGACATGTCATAGATAAAAGAACTTCTAAGCCAGAAACAAAAAATCGTGCGAGCCATAAAGTCTTAAGTGCGTTTAAGATATTCTGGCTCTAAAGCAACTTGCACTTAACCTTTTTACGGCGAAAGCTCGAGTATCTTTGGTGTGTACGTACTGGCGGCGGTGTTTTACGTCTATAAATTTATTCTGTATCTACATACAAATATGTCTCACCGCCTGGCAGCCATTATCCCGAAGTTGAGTGCTGTGAAACTGTGCGCCGATGCATTTTTTAGCTGACACTATACACACGTAATATTAGAAAATATTCTTATAACACTATTATACGAGGCATATCCAGAAAGTAAGTGTACTGAATTTTTGTAGGTTACAATTTTTTTTATTTAAACAAAAAAATTACGTGGTTACCGTAGTACATATGTAAGCTATTTTTCGATATAGTCGCCATTCCTCTCAATGCAGGTGGTGAAGCGGGGTATCAACTTTTTGATGTCTTCCTCGAAGTAGTTTCCCGCCAACCCCTCCCTCCACTCCTCCACCTCCTCCTTTACCTCCTCGTCGGTTGAAAACCTTTTTCCACCCATGTGTAGCTTCAGGGAGGTAAAGAGATAGTAATCTGAAGGTGCTAAGTCAGGGGAATGCGCGGGATGGTTCAGGAAATCCCATTTAAACGAGGCGAGCAGTTCTGTCTGGCATTTTCGTGCAGCAGGCAGACTCCCTTTGTCAGCATGCCTCTCCTCTTGTTCTGAATCGCCCTCCGCATTTTTTTAGGGTCTCACAGTATCTTGCAGAGTTGATGGTCTCCCCTTGAGGCATATATTCAATTAAAATTATGCCTTGACAGTCCCAAAACACGGATGCCATGATTTTCTTGGCTGAAATTGTGGTTTTGAACTTTTTGGCGGAGGGTGAAGAGGTGTGACGCCACTGTTGAGACTGCTCTTTGGTTTCAGGCGTGTAGTGTGCAACCCAAGTTTCATCTCCAGTAACGATGGAGCGGAGAAATTCATCTCCATGGAGTTTGCAGCGCCTCAAAAACTCCTGCCCGGCCTCCACTATTTCGTACTTGGCGGGAGATTAGATTGACATTTTTCACGAAACGTGTTGTCGCGTCGACACTTCTCAACGTACTGACCTCAAACCGGTCTCGTTGCGGAGGGGAAGGGTCAGGCTACACGGAAGTGTAGTCAACATGTCGAAAAAAAAATCCTTCCGGTCGTGAGAGCCTCAGTACACTTACTTTCTGGATACGCCTCGTACAAATAAAAGTATGTTTTTGGATTTTGACGAAAAGATTTATAACGATAAGTACACTGCAATAATAATAATTCTACTGTGGAAAGTGTTTGCTGGCGTGAAATGGTCGAATGACTGACATGTTACACACAGACTCACATTGCACTCACCACACATATATGTAGATCTTTTCCTTAATTTATGTTTATGAGCGCATTCATAGCATCGATGAGAAGGTTGCGCACAGTTTTCAGTTCCTAGAATTTCTATAGGACTGTGTGCGGCTATTATTGAACCCGCTAAACCAACATGTAGTGGACTGCTAGTGGACGGAGCGGAGATGAACGGGACAATTTTGATGCTAGTTTATATTTTTCAAATATTTGTCTTATAACTGCTAAATGAAATTCCGCTAAACCTATTGTTTTTCCGGTTGTATGCTTGTAAATAAAATATGAATTTAGCATGTATAGATCAACAAAATGAAAAGCCAGCTTTCTATACCATTTTAAAGTTTTTCGAAGGCAATTTAAACTACTAAGCATCATATCGGTTTTGTCCACACTACCCATATTTTTATTGTAATCCACAATGCACTCAAATTTTTTTACCTGTTCGCCAGTTTTATAATTTAATTTCTCTGTTGAAATAAATCTGTCACTATGAATTGTTGTCAGCATATGAATTTCTCTCTTATCGTGCCATTTTATAGCCAACAAGGGTCCGCAATGTTGAGAATCAATGTCTCCTTTCTTGGTTTTTTTGAAGTTGGGCATACCTTTACGAGATTTTCGAACGGTTCCACGTGCATTTGTTTTATTGTCATGTAAAAACTTAAATAATTGTGGGCTTGTGTACCAGTTATCACACCGCAAGTTGTGTCCTTTTCCAAGATAGTCATTGAGAAGCGTTTTGATAACTGCACCCGATATACCCAACGATTTATCATAAATTATTTCTGTTCCATCACCGCAATACACAATTAGATCTAACACACAACCGGTTTCAACATCACATAAAACAAATAATTTAATGCCGAATCTGTGACGTTTGGAAGGGATGTATTGTTTTATCATAAGACGACCTTTGAAAACAACTATGCTCTCATCGATACACAAGTTTTTGTGAGGCAGCATGACACTTGTAAAAACTTTGCGAGTATGATCAAGCAATAATCTTATTTTACGCAATTTGTCACCACTATTTGTTATATTGTTATTAGAAAAATGAACCATATTTAAAATCAATTCATACCGGTCCCTTGACATAGTCTTGCCAAAAATTGGGCTATTTAAAAGTGGGTCTGTGGACCAATGTTCCCGTATGGTTAAATGCTTATTTGGTGTCACCAACATTGTGACACCAAGGAATACATATAATTCTGGTACATTTGTAAGTACCCAGCGTTGAATTTGTGATTTAGCGGAATATTCCTTACTCAATTTTTTAAAATTATGAAATTAGTTAGTCTGTTGTACCACATTTTCAATTATATTTTTATTTAAAAAATATCGAGTTCGGATGATTCTAGTGTAAGTTAGCACGAGGGCAAGATGCCAGATAAAAATTCATCAAACTCGTGGATTATTGGCGCAACTGGACCTCGGCTCCATGAAGAAAATACATTTTCTAATAGTTCGTTTGGTTCCACATTGCCGCTGGTTGTTGCTCCGATATCTGGAATAATTGTATCATCCATTCTCTGCTCTTCTTCAAATGGATCAACATCATCTGCAACATCGTCTTCTTCATCGGTTAATTCAAAATCTGAATCTAGTTCTACCGTGATATCTTCAATTTCCTCTCCAGTCAAGTTCCTTTTAGCCATATTGATAATATAAGCGGTGTTGATTTTTTAAAGTTATTTTAAAAATTTAATGAATTGTTACAATGACGTATAACACACGTAACATAAAAAATAACGACGATTTGAAAAGTTGTAAAAGTAAGTGAATGTTAAAATCTCTTAAAAACAGTTAGTGTAATGGTAGCCAAATCAAAGCTATAAATAAAGTGCGACAATATAAGAAGCAATAATCGAAGAAAACAATAATCCATAAACGATGAAAAAGGCAATTCAATACACAACACGCGTACACAAACAAAAAAATATCGACGCACAATACCTCACAATGATCGGGAGAAATCGTCATTAGAAACATGACCTTCGGCACGCCCGAACAAGTGGCGCGAAATATTCGAATTGATGAAATATCGACGGCCTGGAAGGGGTCTGTTTAAATCCTTCTTATGGATCAAGTACTTGAAGTTTTGATGATTTTAAAAGAGATGTCACTAGAGGACACGTTTTGTCTTATATTCAGGTTAAAAATTGTAAAGAAGATTTCATCTTGACCGACTTATCGACACGCAAACTTAGCGGCCATTTAAGTGACCGTTTGCCAGTATGACATGTCTTATGTATGGGCCATTTAAGTGGTCCTCCGCCATTATTGGGTTAAGATGTTATGGTTTTCGCGTATTCCATTTTCCGTTGAGAATATACCTTTAAGGCTTTGTGGCTGTAAAAATACTGTGTCGATGATAACATAAATGTACATAACTCATTTAGGCCAAAATGTCACTTAATACTTTATGGCTCTCAGGTACAGATATAAGGTCAAGGAAGTAAGAAAATAGATTTTTGCTTTAGAAAACACCAGTATCTTCATCTCCAAAATCCTCGTCAGTCAAGACTGAGGGTTCTGGTGGTGCGATAAAAATTGCTCCGGCACCACCGACCTCTCTTCTTCATTTTCATCTTCAAATATATTCAAAACGTCATTCAACGTTCTTTAATTTTTTTTAATTCCGACATCCACATATCTTTAACAAAATGGGTGCAAAGCGACAAAAGACATGCAAAGTGCTTAGCGTGTTCGTGTGGACACGCTAAGCTCAACCACAAAAGAAAACTAGAAAAAAAATAGCTTTTGTAATTTATTTTTATCAAACTATTTATTCCACTTTTTGTGACGGTATAACCCTACCGGTTTCAAGGTGCACACCTCATCTTCAGGGGAGCACAAACAAGACTAAATGCTGTTCGAACTGGTACCGATATACACGCTTCAACGGTTGGGGGCTGAGGGGGGAGGGGGGCATGGGACAATTTCGGCCAAGAGCGGAGAGGTTTTTGGGAAATAACTGTTCAACAGATGTTCGGATCGGTGTACTGACTTAGAAATTTCTAGGGCCTCTAATCTGTCCAATGTATTTCCGTTACTACTGATATGTAAGAATTTGGCATCATCGATAGAAAAAGTATGGTTTTCACCGTGACAATGATTAGCCATTTTAGAATAAATTAGAGGATTTGTTAAGGCGGATTTGTGTTCACGAAATCTCTTTTCAAAGGATCTTCCTGTCTTTCCTATATATAAATTATCACAGTCAGCACATAAGAGTGTATACACACAGCACTGTTGTTAAGTATTCCATTTTTGCCTTTCCCATTAAATAAGAGTTTCCGGAGATTAAAATTAGTGTAAAAAGCTGGCTTTAAGCCTTAACCATAAACAAAAATAGCTATCTGTAATAATGTAATCACTATCTTTAGATGAGACTATAAGGTACATGACAGCGCACAAAACATTTGGATTGTAAAGTATTTTTTGATAATATTCACTTACTCATCACTTCCATCCATTTTATCTTCAAATTTCTAATTCAGACTTGAATAAAATCACAAGCACCTACAAAAATTGGCATCTCATTAACTGTTACCCCAGCTAACTAACTCCTTTGACAGTTTATTTATTTATTTTATTATTATTATTATTATACATGACAAGAAATATACATCATTTGTGAAAACACAACAGGTAATTTCATTTGGACATACAATTTTAATGGATCTGGGCTGGTTGCCTTTCATTTGTCGTGTCACCAGTAAACTAGGCTTTTGCCTGTATCTCACTGAGGATATTTAGCACGAAAAAATAAATCGATACTTCTTTCCGATTTTTGATTACATAAAAACAAAACCCCGTTGCACGTTCTCATCAACCTGACAAACAGTGACACTCAATTACAACTGGAAACATCATGCAAAATTAAACTCCTCACACATCATCACACCAGAAAGACCAAAAATATTCATCCCACAATATACCGCACACAATCATAAGAATAAAAATAAAAAAACATACAGAAACGCAAAAACAACAAAATTTAAAACAACAAGAAGAAACCCACACAAATCTTTTCCACACGTCATTCATCCTGAAAGTCCAAGTACTCTAAATCCTGTCGCAATAACAACCACGCTCCGATCGACTGTCTAAATGGTTTTCCTACCTTTACCTTTATTGAAGTTGGCACGCCATTGTATATCATGGGAACCAAATAAGCATATTGCCTTTGGGCAAAAGAGGTTTTAACTCTAGGGATGGTGAACATTTCATTAGTTGCCATGCGTGTCATCTTCCCTTCCTCTCGATGGTAGTGCCAGAGAATGGATTTGAGATGCAAATTGGCTATGTTCAGGACCTGATACTCTCTGAAAAGCTCCGCCAGTGATTAGAAAGTTAAGGGTTGCCATAATCGCAACTTTCTTTTCCCTATAAATTTGTGTCCATATGGACACAATACGCATTCCTGGGTTAATGACCCATTGAGTAACGTTATTATCTAATTCGAACTAAATGACCCAATGAGTTACGTGATTATCTATTTCAATCTAGTCTTACCCACATGTACTATCTACCAATCGAATGCTAGAATAAATTCAGCAAACTAAAGAGCTAAATGACCCAATGAGTCACGTGATTATCTGGTTCAATCTGGTCTTACCCACCTCTACTAGCCACCAACCAAATTTTTGTAATATGTAAAAAAATTGTTTCCATTCTGTGCTAACTTTTGATTTCTTAAATTTTTGTCTAGTTGACTGAAAGATATCCCCATATTTAACAATAAGCCTGCCAGAGTATAATTTCATAGCATTCTGCTTGGCAATACACCTTTGATATTCTATTTTGTCCCCAGACCCATCACTGCCGGCGGGCCGTCGCAAGGAGATTGACAATGTGATGAAGAGGGCCCGGGCTGCGTCACCAGGCAGCTGGGACAGGAAGCTGCTGGAGGTCGAAGAGAAGGATCCCAACAGGTGATCAGATTTCCACATTCCATTCAAAATCAAATAGTTCTTAGTAACCCTTTTTGTATATTTGCTTTTTACCTTTCGGGCATAGTTAATTTAGATTTTTCTCTCCGAAAAATGCTCTGTTGAATCGGTCGATAGCGATTAATTATATTGAGTTGAGTTGAATTATACCGCAATATAATTCATACCATTATGGTATACAGCAGGGGTCTCCAAACTTTTTAGCCTAAGGGCCAAACTGACTCCTCCACTAAGTCCTAAGGGCCAAGACCTAGCTAGCTCATCTAACCAACATACTGTAGTTTTGAATTATGCGCAAATTTTCGTATAGGGACTAGCCGGCGAGTGAGATATCTATGGCGCAGGGTGCGGGGGTGGACTCCGCTCCGTTCGCAATTTAGGTTGGTACTTACCAGACGGAAAAATATTTAAAGTAATCATTGCATCAGTGGAATTTTACAGCTACATAAATCTCATTAATCATAATTATAATGTTTAATTTCATTATGTGAATTACCTCTGTACCATATGTCACTTATTGTAAGTTTTTAGGATAAATCTCATATCTGATAAAATGTTCAATTTCATTATGTATGCCAGTTATTGTGTTTCTTAATTGGTTATTGTGTTTCTTAATAAAAACATCGATTATTATTTTGTATGATTTACTTACATTGTTAATTTTACAATGTAATCAAAATAAACTATGACGGGCCGGATACCGGGCGTATCCGGCCGGATTGGTGGTGCTCGCAGGCCGGTGTTGGCCCGCGGGCCGTAGTTCGGAGACCCCTGGTATACAGTATTGTACTGGACTTCCATGCGGAAAGTCCCCGGTTCGAACGTCGCTCTGTGTTTCTCCCCTCGAATGACGCAGGGTTTTTTCCACCAAGTATATGACCCAAATCATAGGTATCTTTATACACCCGTAAGTATGGGGTTTCGAGTGTTCTATTTATATAAATTATTATATTTTCCACCAAGTATATGACCCAAATCATAGGTGTCCTTATTCACCCGTAAGTATGGGGTTTCGAGTGTTCTATTTATATAAATTATTATATTTTCCACCAAGTATATGACCCAAATCATAGGTGTCCTTATTCACCCGTAAGTATGGGGTTTCGAGTGTTCTATTTATATAAATTATTATATTTCCCACCAAGTATATGACCCAAATCATAGGTGTCCTTATTCACCCGTAAGTATGGGGTTTCGAGTGTTCTATTTATATAAATTATTATATTTTCCACCAAGTATATGACCCAAATCATAGGTGTCCTTATTCACCCGTAAGTATGGGGTTTCGAGTGTTCTATTTATATAAATTATTGTATATTTTTTTTATCCACTTTGCACGGATTTCTCCTGTTACACAAAGAGCGTCTGCTTCTAACATTGGCTTATTAATTAGGAAGAATATCAGCCAGGATTCTATATATTTCTCTCTTAATAGACGACATTCAAAATTCCATAAGTCACTCGACATGTTTATTTTTCGCTGACGACTTGAAAATTTTCAAAAAGATCAATTCACCTCATGACTGTGCACAGTTACAACAGGACCTAGACTCCCTAGTCTCCTGGAGTGAGCAAAATCATCTTCTGTTCAACATTAATAAATTTGTCTGTGTATCTTATAGTCGATCCTTTTCACCAATCCACCATCAGTATACTATACAGGGAGTGGCACTAAACAGAGTTTCTGAATTCAAAGATTTAGGCGTAACCTTCGATATCGGACTCACGTTCGTTAACCATGTCTCGCGTTTGATATCGGACTGTTACAAACTACTCGGTTTTGTAATGAGAATATCAAGAGAATTTAACAGCACCGATATCCTCCGAAACTTATATAATTATCTAATTAGAACCAAATTAGAATATGCATCTACGGTTTGGGCTCCTCATCAGCTCAAATATAAAAACAATATAGAACAAATACAAAAAAAAATCCTCAGATATCTATGGTACAGAAAAATGGGCGATTATCCAAAATATGCTCACCATGTCGAACTTCTCACGGTGTGTAACTATAGAAGCCTCGAAACAAGAAGGCAAGAATCCGTTGCGATATTCCTAATAAAGTTTTTCCAAGGTTCCTTTAACTGTCCCGCGATTCTAGAAGCACTAAGTTTATATGTACCCAATAAATATAGCCGTGCAAGGAATCACCCTCTGTTCTATATACCAACTTACAGAAGGAATATCATGGCTAAACACTCAGTCACGCGTGGTATAGAGATATTGAACCAACTGAATGACACTGTGGATATAGTCTCGGTACCGCCTAGCAGTATGAGAAGAATCCTGGCTGATATTCTTCCTAACTAATAAGCCAATGTTAGAAGCAGACCCTCTTTGTGTAACAGGAGAAATCCGTGCAAAGTGGATAAATTTTTTTTTTTAAAAAGTATATATACTGCTAGGTGGTTCCGATATTATATCCACAGTGTCACTCAGTTGGTTCAATATCTCTATACCACGCATGACTGAGTGTTTAGCCATGATATTCCTTCTGTAAGTTGGTATGTATCATAGAACAGAGGGTGATTCCTTGCACGGCTATATTTATTGGGTACATATAAACTTAGTGCTTCTAGAATCGCGGGACAGTTCAAGCAATCTTGAAAAAAACATGCTGGTGTGCTCCGATCATTTCACTTCAGTGTGCCATCGGATCATGTGCAGCGTTGTGATCAGTGAGCTTGCTGGTGTGCGACAGCTCACTCACTTAAAAACAAACTCCACGGCACAGCTTTGCTTTCCAACTGAATTGACGTCGGAATGGCGAGGGGGAGCCTCTACCACGAGGCCCAGCAACGACGACGATAAATTATAATTTTGATTGTATGTACATTACATTAGATGGCGTCACACGGGCTACAAGCAGCTCTATATGGAGTCAGAGCGCTCCCCCAGTCCGAGGCGGTCTCGGTCACCCAGACCAGCGCGGAGATCCCCACCGGTCGTGTCCACCACTACTCCGCACCATCCTTCCAGGAGGGAGAATGGTACGAATTTTACATATTCATTTATTACATTTACTGATGATAAATAAGGCCTTCGAACAAGTTAAACTTTTTCAAGAGAACCTTCTGTGTCATTGGATCTGTGTGGTAGAGTGATTGTCCTGTGACGGTACACTTGATGGATAATCTGGAGTTCTTCAAAAGATTAAAAACTATCCAAGATGTCTTTGGAGTAACTCGGTATCATTACAGAAGACTCCGGTTTACAGCTATTTGCTTATTTATTTGGTACTTTGCTCAAATGGCGCTTCGCTCATAAGGGACTTTTTAATTACACCTATTAGAACTCGCAGTTCGTCATTGAACGTGTTGGCAACACTACCGCTCTGCGGGTGCGAGTAATGTTAACGGACAAATTTTACCAGACCCTTGAAGGCTCACTAAACTTGAAGGCTCGCTTACTGGGACCAAAGACGATATTGTGTCCCAGCTATGCTCTTCAATGTGTCGAAACAGTAATTGGATATATTGAAGGGTACCTTCTTCTTCCCAGTGCCATGTCAGGTCACCTGAGATTAGGCATCTCTGTCCCCGGCAGCCTGAAAAATATCCCCAACGCTTCTAATACCAGTCCAATCACGTATATTGCGGAGCCAGGAGATTTGCCTCCTGCCAACACCTCTTCGGCCTTCTATTTTGCCTTGGATGATCAGGTGTAGTCATTTGTACTTAGCTCGTCTAAGTACATATACGTATATTGTTCTTCACTATGTCGAGCCGGGAGATTCTTAGCACCCCTGACCCATTTAAGGGTCGCCCGGGACTCGGGGCCGTGGCTTGATTTCTCTCCATAGTGATTTCCTGGGGAGGGATATCCAGAGTGGTTTCCCCTTGCCTTCTCTGGAGGATTTTCTGTTGGGGTTGCCTTCCCTTAGCTGGGTGGATCCAGTTTTATGGAAACTCGCCATTCGTCCACTCTATCTGCTGTGGCACTGATGGAAATGTCAGTGGTCACATTGCCCGGGGTTCCTACCATATTAAAAAAAAAATACACCTGTTTGCGGTGTTTGCCTCGTTTATATCATATAAATCAACACTCGCTCTTTTAGATATACTATTTATAAATATACCAATTCAAGTTTCTATTTGTCAGTCTTCATAAACAAAGAATATCAACTTATGAACAGTCGTGTTCGTTTCTGTACTATTACATTTTCGTTGTGCTCGGACGTACACTCATAAACCTCTTTTGAAATATATTGTTCTCTCCATTATTCGGAGTCGCATTAACTGGAACAGGAAAAAAATCAGCATCTTTTTTTATAACATTTCGAAGTTTTAAAATGTTATAAAAAAAACTTCAGAATTTTTTACAACCCCGGATAATCAATTCCAGTTCACCGCTCTTCTTTTTTCACGTCGTCCTTTACTGTCCATGCAGTGAGACTCTGGAATCAGTTACAAACCAATATAAGACTCGCTCCGTCCTTGGCATGCTTTAAGAAGCGGCTGAAAAAACTCTTAATTTCTAGTCAGTAAAATAACGTGTTTCATTCCTGATTTTTCTTTTCCTTTCCTCTCCACCATCCTTTCCTTTCCTTTTGATTGATGATATCTCACTTTATATGAAAAATAATGTTCGGGTGATTGTCCGTCTTTGTGGGGTTTGTGGGCATGTTCTCACGTATATGTTTATGGATTTCGTGGGGATGGATAGTCATTTGAATGATTTATGCGACCACGTAACTTGCTTCATTTACTTTTGTCTGGTTGGTTGGAAGAGATTGCCGCCTGGCAATAAGCCCGCCAGATTGTATTGCAATAAAAGTGTTAAATAAATAAATAAATAAATAATCGGACGAACCTTGTTCATTCTCAGTCCGACTTGGTCGTTCAGACTTCCTCTAGTAAATAAGTAATTTTTAAGTTTATATTCGTCAGTCACCATGAGTTAATATTTAGCAAAGAGTTAGGCTAAGGCCACACCAAAGTGCTTCGCTAGGTGCTAAGCTAGGTGATATGTGAATAATAGACAAGGTGACTTCATGTTTGGCCACACCAAAGTGCTTCGCACAAATTCATTTGACATTTGGGAGCGGTTGAGTCAACAAACGATGCCACTCTCAAAACTAATCAATTCCATTACAACTTACCTTATCTTTATTTACTTCCTGTGCAACTTCATTCCAAAGTGATTTTATTACCGGTACATTTTTGTATAATTTGCTAGATGGGTCCTCTCAAAGGCTCCCTTTTATACACAGCTGTTATTAAAACTTCCGCCATCTTGTAAAATCACTTGGTGACACAATAAAATTGACCAACACGTCTGTTCGCTAGGAGACTCACTAGGTGACTAATCATCATGTAGTGTGGCCCGAATAGTGCAGTGTGGCCATTGCGATAGTATGTGGTGCGTTGGTTCGCTAGGATATGTCACCTAGCTCGCAGCGTAGCTCTAAGCACCAAGCGAGGCCGAGGCCTAAGGAACTTGTGACAATATTTTCCAACTTACCAGAAAGATGTTGAAGATACTTGAAGTACTTATAATACGACCTAAATAATAATTTATAACTTCTGTGATTTGTATTCAGAGTTGAACCTCGTACGCTGCAAACTTTAAAGTGATTATTGCGAATGCCACGCATAAGGAACATTTCATTACAATAGGTACAGATATCAACTGTACAATATTTACACAGGAATTACAAATAAATCATATATTTTAGGTGACGCATACATCCGATACAATAATATTATTAATAATAAAACGACAATTTATATAGCGCCATTTTGAGAGCAGATTCACCTCAATGGTGTTCTATTTTGGGATTCCAATCCACTATTATTGACAGATTACAAATATAAGAAATTAAGTGTAACGCTTGGAAGCTGGTGGCTGCAGCCATTAGATTAGGAAGTTCCCCTCATCTGTATATGTTTAGAAAAACATTTTAAAAGAAGAATGCAATTGCGTTACTCACAGTGTTAAGTGCACTGTTGACCTTGTTACCTGCAGCAACACGCCTTTCAATATCAATATCATAAAAAAAATGTATTAAATGAATAAACGTTGACCATTTTCCAGGTGCAGTAGTATCTTCATCGCACCGTCGTGCTGAAGCCTCTTCCAGTTCCCAGGCCGTTGTGTCTTCCTCCAGGGACAGGGACAAGGAGCGCGACAGGGAGCGGGAGAGAGAGAGGGAGCGCGAGAGAGAGCGGGAGAGAGAGAGGGAACGGGAGAGGGAGAGAGATAGAACCAACAGAGCTGCACCACCCAGGGGAAGGCCACCCTCACCACCTCCGCAGAGAAGGGTATGTATGCCTGATTTATTTCTTTAAAGAACACATAAAAGAAAGATATCATTTGTTAACAACGTAGACTAATGAAAAAATAAACATCACTAATTAACACGTTCACTACGTATAAAATGTCATACAGAGATGCTGAAAATTAGCGAATTTTTGAAAACCCATAACTTTGTTAAAAATCAAATTCTACTTTCTATTGAAACATCATATACAAGTGTATTCCTTCGTGTCTTCAAAACACATGAAACCGGCGACGAATCCTTATCGGGAGACATTTATGAGTGCACTCAACATTCAAGGCTATTTTGTATGGACACGGGAGCCGTGTTCTACGCACTGAATGTGTTAACAATATAAATTTTCACAAAGACAAACATCACTTGTTAATCAAGAGAACGGGAATAACAAACAATTTTTTATAATAACGATGAGTAGTGGAAGATGATTCATCAACTTTCTACTGGTCGTTATCTTTTTATTTATTTTACTATGCTTTATATATACGAGGGTTGCTACTTAAGTTTTGAGACAGACAAGTAAAAACAAATATTTATCATCAAAAATGGCTTTATTGTTTTTCAAAATACTCTCCATGAAGATCAATACACTTTTGCATGTGTTTGAACCAATTTTCGTAGCACTTTTTCCACTCCAAATGAGGCAACTTCAAAACATTCGTTTTGAACGCATCAACCGCTTCTTCAGCCGTCGAAAAACGTTGATCTCTCAATTTATTTTTGATGTTCGGGAATAAAAAGAAGTCATTGGGTGCCAAATCAGGACTGTACGGTGGACGACCCATCAATTCGATGTTTTGAGTGCTCAAAAAGTCACTTGTTTGAGCCGATTTGTGAGAGCTCGCATTGTCGTAGCGGAGAATGATCAGTCCTCGGCGGTTGGTTTTCCTCATTTCTCAGAACACTTCTGGCAAACAAATGGTGGTGTACCATTCAGAATTGACCGTACGACGTTCCACTAAAGGCACTGTTTGCGCCACCATTTGCTTCGAAGGGCATTGTGCGCGAACAACTTTTATTGGATTTGGCTCGTCTTGAAAGACCCATACAGTCGACTGCTGTTTAGTTTCTGGTTCATACGCATAGATCCATGATTCGTCGCCTGTCACGATCTTATAGATGTCTTTTGAAGCACCGCGATCGAATTTTTTCAACATATCTTTGGACCAATCGACACGAGCCTTTTTTTGAGCGATTGTCAAATTATGCAGTATCTCAACGTGAACAAATCTTTTTGGCGGCCAAATGTTCATGCAATATTGAATGTATGCGAGTGGAACTAATGCCCAAACATGCCTCAATCTCACGATAAGTCACATGACGATTTTGCAATATCAGTTCACGCACAGCATCGATGTTTTCTGGCACAACAACCGATTTTGGATGACCTTCATGAAATTACAACCACAATTGAATTAGGAAAACCAGCGAAACACAGTGGCCAGGCCCGGGATGGTGCTTCATCACCAAAAGTCAAAGCGAGTTGATCGGCACACTTGTTGAGTTAGTCCATGTCGAAAATCATAAAAAATCATCACACGAAAATGTTCGTGATTTAATTCCTTGGCCGAGATGAATTTTTCAAGTCACTAAACAACACAAATAGCACTCGTATGACAAAACTTTCTGAGCACGTATACCATTAAAAACGTCAAATTTTACTGTCAGATTTGACGTATCTACACTGGTGTTGCCATATCTCAAAACTTAAGTAGCAACCCTCGTACAGGCAAATTAAAATTAGATATAAACTCTAAATTAACCTCTAAGTGAGTGAGATTTTGTAAGTAAAATAGAAAATAGATTTTGTAAGTAATATAAATATCGTAATTGCGGCCGCCATATACAAAATAATAGAATAGATAAAAACATTGGACGTACCGTGTACGTCCATAATCTTGAGGTAAAAATTTGCTCGCCGTACGGCCATACTCGTTTAGAGGTTAAAAGTAAAAGTCCGTCAATTCGAAATTCAAGGGACTAAATTTAAAAAAAAAATTCAAATTACGAATGACTTGATCACTAATGAAACAATTTGAATATTGCTCAGCACTTGAGAATATCATGGCTATTTTTTCTTACTATAAAAATAATGCAAGTCAAATAAATGATGTTGACATGTTTCCGCAATATTGAGACGTAACACATTAAATGGTAAAATAAATAAAAAAGTGTAGGTATTATTTTTCGTGGGCAGCCAACGTGTGTGAATTAAAATAAATAGTATAAATGTTAATTATTTGATTTTGACACGGTCACTTTTTACGCAGATTAAGTTGTTAATGTTTGCACGTGTAATATAAATATGATGATGTCACTGGTTTTTATTTCGTCGCGCATTTGATTAATTTTCAGTTGTGAAATTATTCAAGGTAAAATTAAAAAAAAATTAAATTTTGCAAGAGTGTATCGGATGTATGCGTCACATATATCATATTTGTTTACTGGTATATGTTTAATGTGTATAGATTCTTGTTTATAATTTGTATGTAAATATTTATGTTTATTTGGGTCCGTGCTGCATCGCGACCGCAGCGGAATTGTAGACTTATGGATGGTCGTCACGAGACTATATCGCTGGTCGGCCGGCCTCTGCATTGCGCAAAACTCTCGAAAATTGTGGTATTTTGCGAGGTGTGTGCGCATGCAGGTGGCATAAAATGGCGCTTGCGATGAACGATTGACCGTTCATAAGAAGGGACTAAATCATTATTCTCGGTTCACCCTGCCTACTGTGTTTTACTCGAGACCCGCTATACCTGCAAGAAAAGAATTTCTACCCTGCAACTTTCACCACTCTACCTACGCCTTTGGAATTGACCGGATCGAATTCTCGGAATTTCGAGCGGCAGCCATCGCCCCATCGTTACAGTTCTTTGTACCAGTGGCGTACAAAGAGAGAAAGAAAATTTGCAAATTTATAGAAAGTTTACAAAATATGCTGAAATTACATCCTTTTTACATTGTTTCTTTATTTTATTGGTGGGCTTCTCCATGTGTAGGATAATATTTTCGACATATCTAATCTTTGGATATAGGGGGTGGCTCGAAAATTTTACCGCTCGCTCGCTTCACTGGCGCATAATACACTGGTTATCCCACCGCCGTGGTTCTCCAATTATCAGTAGAATTTATTACTAAAAGTCATTTTCGGGACCTAGAAAACAGCGAAAAATTCGAATTATGAATTATTGTTCTAATTAACGGACTTTTATTTTACAATATAAAACAAGAAATGATTTCTGTCCAAATAGCGAACTAGCTTATAACCATTATGATATACCTTATCGTGGTGGTTCTAAGCTGCTGCTGCTGCTGTGTCAGAAGACGAACCATCACTCGTAAACATCTGCTATCAAAGAGACCTTTATGTCTTCTGGCCTTGGTAACTTGTTCTCTGATGCTGATGAAATATGTACGTGGTCAACAATAGAGTAACGAATGGTGTGTTGTGTTCCAGGGAGGCCGGTCCCCGGTGGCCTCGTCGCTGAGCAGCTGTTCCGATGACTCCTGTTCCGTGTGCTCCATGAACAAACACTACAGTAAACACGGACGCTCCAGGTTATTATAATATAACTATTTTTATTTATTATATTAGACCTTAACCTGGGATACAAGATGGGTGACAATATGCTATGCTGACGATGCCACCATCATAGCCGAATCAGAGGAAGACCCGCAACAAATGCTACCAAAAAATACAACATGTCTATCTCAGTCTGCAAGACTAAATGCATGACTCTAGCCAGAGAGCAAGTTGGATGCAGTGTGGTGATCGACGACACACCGATTGAACAAGTTACAAAATTTAAATACTTGGGTGCTAGCATAATGTGCAATAATGACATCTATGGCGAAGTGCTTGAACAATCAGAAAAGGCCGCAGCTATTTCCGGATGTTCAAAGAACACTATCTGGAAAAACAAGTATATGAACATCCAAAGCAAGGTGAGGATATACAAGACCTGTGTCCGCCCCATAATGACATACAGCATAGAGTCCAGAGTCAACACTGTCAGAACCAAAAATCTCCTTCGATCCAAGTGAAATGAAGGTACTCAGGAGTATCGCTGGCAAAACCCTTCGTTATAGAGTACAAAACACAGAAATCCGAAGGACATGCGAAGTTGAAGATATTGTCAGATGGGGACGACAGAGAAGGTTCTGGAACGAACATGTATCCAGAATGGCGGAACCGAGAGCCGTAAGAATGGCCAGGGGAAGTATCCCCCGAGCGAGCAGACCTCCCAAAAGATGGAGACAGCTGGCAGTCGACGTCACAAGAGGGAAACGATGATGCAGGACCATAACCGGCCAACAGGCCTAAAAGAAGAGGAAGTAGAATATTATAGTACGCCATTTCCCTGTCGTGGTAGGCAGATAGGGCCGAGTGTCTCTATCGACACGCATCCTTCCCCTCATCTACAGTCAGTTGGATCCCACCACTGGCCACGCTGTTGTGGGGGACAAAATAAGTCCCCATCCAGTGCGATCTATATTCGAAGATACAAATGTTATATATTTTGTATGAGTGCGACGTTACGAAGTGACTAAGAAGGAACTGCCCAAATGGACTCCTCCTCCGGTGATGACACACCTGAATCTGATAGAATAGTAGTGTCTGATGTCACGGGTGAAGGTAAATGACTCGCAGTGCTGTAATTATTCCTATGAAGTGGCTATAGATAGACTTGGAGTTCAGATAGCCCAGCAAGTTGCCAGTACTTTCACAGATAATTATTCCTATGAAGTGGCTATAGATAGACTTGGAGTTCAGATAGCCCAGCAAGTTGCCAGTACTTTCACAGATAATTATTCCTATGAAGTGGCTATAGATAGACTTGGAGTTCAGATAGCCCAGCAAGTTGCCAGTACTTTCACAGATAATTATTCCTATGAAGTGGCTATAGATAGACTTGGAGTTCAGATAGCCCAGCAAGTTGCCAGTACTTTTATAGGAAATTTCGAAAGCAACAAAACTATCCTTTGACACCACTAGATCGGAGTAGCGAATCGGCCCTAAGATGAGGTTGAATGGAGTTCAATATATGAATGGTTGAATTAAAATAGGCACTAAGTACCAACAAAAAAACAAGAAAAACTAAGTATGCAGTTTCATTATATATGACATATAGAACAAAACTGCATACTTAGTTTTTTTTTTGTTTTTTTTTTTGTACTTAGTGCCTATTTTAATTCAACCATTCATATAATGATAAAGTGTAATATATGTGTGAAATAAATTATAAATTTGATTTTAAAAACACAATTATCGGTGACTTCTTTCGAGCGCCCTCCGTTAGAATAATTGTGGTTGCGCATAAAATACACATCAGAACCAATTAAATTTTTGGAAGTATGTACTTACTTATGAGAACAGACGTACTTCATAATGATAATATTGATGAAGAATGAGAACATGTACTTCATAATGATAATATTGATGAAGAATGAGAACATGTACTTCATAATGATAATATTGATGAAGAATGAGAACAGATGTACTTCATAATGATAATATTGATGAAGAATGAGAACAGATGTACTTCATAATGATAATATTGATGAAGAATGAGAACAGATGTACTTCATAATGATAATATTGATGAAGAATGAGAACAGATGTACTTCGTAATGATAATATTGATGAAGAATAACGGAAAAACATTGGTAAGATTGTTTAAGGACAGGCACTTTGTGCATTAAACCCAAAATCACGCTAAAAAAAAGAAACAACAAATATTTCATTATTTTTAACCAAAAATGTTTATTATTATGTCTTTATTATAATAATAATTATATTTTGTTTATTGTAAGTTTTTGTAATAAAGGTCATATCGCCTGTTGAGAATCATAGTGGCGAAACTCCAAAAAATAAATTTTCGAATTAAGTCTTCCAAATGGCACTAAAATGACTCCTTTTTTACGTGCGTAAGTGGCGAAAGTATATTTCAACTCCTTGCCGCTTCAAGGAGTTGAAATATACTTTCGCCACTTACGCACGTAAAAAATTTGTCATTTTAGTGCCATTTGGAAGTCTTAACTTTAAAATTATTTTTTTTGTAGTTTCGCCACTATATGTTCCTTTTTTTTTTCTTTTTTTTTATTGACCGATCCACCATAAAAACTTTGTATGTGGCCTTTCATATGGAAAAAAGTTGGCAACCCCTGCATTCTGGTCTAAAAATAAAATGACAAACGGGTTGTGCCTTGGGCCAATAATGGTTGAGGAAAACATAGTACAGTACCCGGTGGTAAGTAATATACATCGGGCTTAACTCATTCAGACCCTGTGTGCATAATTATGCACACTTATTTAAAAGCATAATATAACGAATTAAATACTCGTAATATAACGAATATCATAATATAACGGCAAATTTTCTTTTAAAAACCTATGCAACAAGATTCTCTTTTCAGTCGTCTGTGTACGTTGAGACCTGTTGGGCATAATTATGCACATGTTCAATTTCTAAGTAAAAAAAAAAAACAAAAAAAAAAAAACCATTTTTCTTCTATTAAAACCCCGATGAAGCCTAATCCACTCTTAAATTATTTTTTTCTCCCTTAACAATAATTCGGGTCTGAATGAGTTAAGAAAGAAACTGTCGGCCATAATCGGCTAACTTCGACATTGTAGAGTGTCTTCTCTGTACAGTCCGGTAGAACTGTTAGCGCATCGTGCGACAAATATGGTCGATCGATATTTTAAAAGAAGGAAACGTATAATGTCTAGGAGTTATATGAGAAGATGTATTGATGTGGAAGAGGTGAAGGATGCGTTTCGAGATAGGAAAGTCTTCCACTCTGTCCTCTTTGCCTACTCCGACAGGGAAATGACACGATGATACAGTATTGTCTCTGTCGCATGATGCGCTAACAGTTCTACTGGACTGTACAGAGACAACATTCTACAAAAGCCGAAGTTAGCCGATTATGGCCGACAGTCTCTTTCTTAAGCCCGATGTGTATTACTTACCGCCGGATACTGTACAAGGGTTGTATCAGCGGTCAGTAAACCATTGGCAGAAGCATGATACACATGTGACGATTGGCAAGGACATGTACACATGTATCATTGTCCATTATAGTTAATATAATAATGGAATTATAACTTAATGTTTCTATTTTCATATTTCAGATCCCGCTCATTCTCAGTGCCGCGCTCATCGTCGAGAGCTCGCGCTCCCCTCCCTCAGCCGCCGCCTTCAGCTCCTCCCCGCCAACCGCCGCCCCCGCCGCCGCAGGCGCCTCACCACGGGGGCCAGCCCCCGCCCAAGGCCAAGCTGACCAAGCCCCTCAACTCGGGCAATGCCAACGCCGGCCCTTCCACGCTCAGTCTTAGGCGGACGGCTACCTCCACTGGTAGGTTTATTAATCACTACAGAAGTTCTATTATAATCTGAATTATGGCACATTCCGTGGTATATTTGGTAAAATGTTTGGCTCATAGCTTGGGGATTTGGGTGCAATTTAAAATGATACTCGACAAAGATTCCTAGCTTAATCAGATGTGCGCTACAGTACACCAAAAACGGTATGAACTTTTGCATCAACCCAATAAGTCTTACTCAACTTTATTGTATTTTTTTTATTTTACACATGACAAGAAATATATATAATTTGCGAAAAAACAACAGGTAATTTAATTTGGACACAATTTTAATGGATCTGGGTTTGTTGCCTTTCATTTGTCGTGTCCCCAGTAAACTAGGCTTTTGCCTGTATCTCACTGAGGACATATAGCATATAAAAATAAATCGATACTTTTTTCCGATTTTGGATTATGTAAAACCCCGTTGTACATTCTCATCAACCTGACAAACAGTGACACTCAATTACATTTGTATACATCATGCAAAATCAAACTCCTCACACTTCATCACTACAGACAGACCAAAACGTTCATCCCACAATATACCGCACATAATTATAAAAAAAAAATATAAATATAAAACAACAAAAGACGGCACACTCAAGAGCTCACACAAACCTTTTCAACAAGTCATTCCTCTTGCAAGCCCAAGTACTCAAACTCCTGTCGCAATAACAATAAACATAATTTGGTAATATACATATATTGAATGTAAATACACATATTAATATAAAATAATTCTAAACAGCTTTTTAAATATTACTACTGCTTTTTCTATTCACTCATACTCATATACAGTCTGTCAAAAAAGAGTTGAAAATAAATGAGGACGCTGCGATCGCCTGATTGGCAATACCGTAGTTGTGTATAGCCGATTGCTAAAATGCACTAACCCACAAAAAAAAAAAAATTGTTGGAAATAATAAACACTAGCCGTTTTGATGAACTTGCCTATAGTATAAAATTGAATATAAAAAGAGTATAAATGGTATTTCACTACATTCCGTTGAATTTCTGAGTTAACAAAATCATTTTACTTAAGCTAATTAAGGAAAATTTGAAATAAATTTTGAAAGTTGTTTTTAAGTTTCGAATCTGTTGGCGAATGGCACAGATGTTGAAATCGTCCAATTCTTTTTTAGGGCAACCCTTCCTTTTTTGCCCGGAGTTGTTAATTTTCCCCAATTTTCTTATTCTTTAATACATTTTTATTTACAGGTAAATAAAAAAAGCATTAATGCTAATATAAATAATAATTTATTAAATAACATTTACAAAAGGATCCATTAAATAAGACGACATATTCGTGATATATTATGGTAACATAACTGTACCGGACAGGTACAAAGACTGTAGATAGGTGGTTGGTTGCCGCGTAGCGCTCAGAGAATCCAGCTAGCGAATTCCGTATGCGAAGATCCAGCAGAAGAAGAAGAAGAGCAGGGAGAGATTCCTCTCAGGCAGTCGATGTAGGGTAGCGGGTCTCAGTAATATCGATTTTACCGTGTTTTTACTTGAGACCCGCTACCCTACATCGACTGCCTGAGAGGAATCTCTCCCTGCTCTTCTTCTTCTGCTGGATCTTCGCATACGGAATTCGCTAGCTCGATTTTCTGAGCGCTACGCGGCAACCAACCACCTATCTACAGTCTTTGTACCTGTCCGGTACAATAACCTTTATGTTCGTAATATAACTTTTATGACGAAAATATAAATCTCATAAAATTTCACAAAAATGTGGGTTTTACACCACTTGTACGTGTACAGAGTCCATATTTGTCAAAGCAGCTGTCAAACTATGTACACGTAAACATAACCTCAGAAATAATAACTTTTTAACAAAAATCAACACAAAATATATGTTAATGATTTCTAAACTTTAAAGATTTTTTATAATTATTTAAAAAACATAAATACTAGCAGTTCGCGCATAAACGTAATAAATAAATGTGACATGACAGCTAATGTTGGTGTTGCCGAGCTATAATTTTATAGTTCCAATTTTATTAATCTCTACTCTTTCTTGACAGACTGTATGTTAGTTTAAGGGGGTATTCTCATTTCATGGGCCGAAAAATCGACCATTTTTAAGATATTTTTTTCATTAACCCTTCCCTTACGGTGATAAAAATAATACGCGTGTTACGGTGTTGGGTAGTGAGTACGCAATAAAAAATTAGCGATTTTAAATAGGAAAAATAAGAACATTCATAGATAATCCCCTTAATTAATTATAATTGAAGTTAAAAATTATAATAATTGAGATTTATTTGCTGAAAACATTAAAAAACCATCTGGCACCGCTCACGGAACGGGCGTACGTCCAACCTATTTGCAAGCCTAGAAGCTACTAGTGGCGCGGAATGTTAGTCGCATACCCCGGCGCTTACGCATATGCTTGCGGCGTTGAGACAATACAGGTTCTCGCAATTCAGTCTAGTATGCAAGAGTGAGATGCAAATATAGTGTCGCGCTTCCCGCATACTATTCACGTATCGTCAAGACGAGGCAGCGCCGCGTTTAAATGCGAATTTGTTTTCGATCTTTACAAAACACCTCTATGTAGTAGATAAATTCTGATTATTATTAATATTATTTTTTAAATCAATGCGTAAATATATTATGGAGGAATACCTAAAATCTTAACCTTGTATTTATTATATTTATAGAGATATTGATGGTTATTAGAAGCAACGTGTAGAAGATACCCAACACAGGGAAGGAAAGGTTAAACGAATAATTTTTTATTATTTTTTAGCCATATTTATTTATCTTTTAAGAACATTTTCATAAAATTACATGATAAAAAAATGATGTTTTTGTTGTTATTAAGTCGGGGATCATTATGCCCATAATTGTGGCTGTTGTACAAGTCTGAAAATTAAAAATAATCTGTTTTGCTCAGAAAGCTGTGTGTGGCTTTATCCGAAACTAGAATAATTAAAAAATAATAATTAGGAAAAAATGGCGGCTTGTTGAAATTAGAAATCTATTTATAAAAAAAAAACAATTGTCTTTAGAGAAGTGAAAAAAATCGAAAAAATGAATCAATTGAAATAATTCTAGTACCGGCTGTAGAGAGAGGTGTAAGAAAGAGAATAAGTGCTTATTTATTAAAATCGGTTAATAAGTTTTTGAGTTATTACGGGGAATATTTGAAAAAAAGTTATTTTTCAGGAAACTCGTTTAAAGTTTCAAGTGCAATTTTTACACGAATTAAAGCATATATTTTCAACTTACTGTTAATCAGCAATTCCAGGGCCATATAAACTTGTTCAAAGATACCGACAAACTAAAATATCAATTCATCATTCCAAGAAATCCTATTGGACGAGAATTCTTGGTAAATAAGGCTGCTGCCATAACAATAGACGACCCGAAAGCTGCGAAGCCCTGATAATTTTGCGACCGGCGCGCTCAACTATAAACCCTCGTAACTTTTAGAATTTTCAAGATCTTTGTACATTTCTTACTGGTAATATGATTCAGAAAAGATTATAAAAAAATAAAATGAAAAAAAAAATTCGATTTAAAAAAAATCCACATTAGAATACCCCCTTAAGGTAAAGTCCAAATGAGAATACCCCCTTAAGGTAAAGTCCAAATGAGAATACCCCCTTAAGGTAAAGTCCAAATGAGAATAACCCCTTAAGGTAAAGTCCAAATGAGAATATCCCCTTAAGGTAAAGTCCAAATGAGAATACTGAATATTCCCTTAAGGTAAAGTCCAAATGAGAATAACCCCTTAAGATAAAGTCCAAATGAGAATATCCCCTTAAGGTAAAGTCCAAATGAGAATACCCCCTTAAGGTAAAGTCCAAATGAGAATATCTCCTTAAGATAAAATCCAAATGAGAATACCCCCTTAAGGTAAAGTCTTTTCATTTTATCAATAATTTTAAGTATTTGTATTAATTTGATTTATTTGACACTTGTGCCGTAAATTAAATAAATAAATAATATGTATGTTATTATAATTGCCATCATCCATTTGCAGGTCCACCTCGCATCAACGTATCCACCACAAAGAAACCCAAGCCACCTCCCCCGTCAAGCGGCGCCCCCCCATCAAGCAGCAGCAGGGAGCTGGACGCGGCCGCGGGCAGGAAGAGGTCCCGCGACGAGAAAGTACTCGAGTGGCAGCGCACCCAGCTGGCCCCGCACCACCGCGCAGCCGCACGACAGCAGGGGCAACATGCCCCCCCGCCGCCACCGGGCTCTCCTCCGCAGCCGCATGGGACATCGCCACCTAGGGAGAAGGCTACACATAAGGTTGGTGAAGATTGTCGTTATCTTCAGCAACAATCCACTGTTGTTGATTAAGAAGGCCTCGGCCACACAGGTAGGAGCCTCGCTTGATGCTTAGAGCTATGTTGCGAGCTAGGCGACATATCCTAGCGAACCAACGTACCGCATCCTATCGCAGTGGCCACACTGCACGCTTCGCGCCACGTTGCATGACGATTAGTCATCGAGTGAATCTCCTAGCGAACAGACGTGTTGGTTAATTTACAAGATGGCGGAAGTTTTAATGACAGCTGTGTATAAAAGGGAGCCTTTGTGGAACCCATCGAGCAAATTATACAAAAATGTACCTGTAATAAAATCACTTTGGAATGAAGTTGCACAGGAAGTAAATAAAGATAAGGTAAGTTGTAATGGAATTGGTTAGTTTTGAGAGTGGCATCGTTTGTTGACTTAACCGCTGTCATCTGTCAAATGAATTTGTGCGTAGCACTTTGGTGTGGCCAGGCATGAAGTCACCTAGTAACACATCGATCAATAAGTCCCGGGACTAACTACTAAAACAACATTTATTTGCCAAAATTCTTTATTCATCAACATAGTCTCCTTCGAGAGCGATACATTCATTCCAACGCTTTCCTAACTTTTCTATGCCAGCCGTGGTATGCTAATTTCAAACTTTTCTATGTTTGAAATCAGCATACCACCGACAAATGGTTGTTTTCGACGGAGCAGAGCCCGGATAACACTTTTCAAACCATCGCTGAGTTTTAATGGTATTTTTTCCCATTAAAAAGCAATGTTTTATCAACACATGAAATTTGGTTTTTTCCATTGAAATCCATTGTTTTGAAAATAGCAAAAGTAGCATCACTAAAACCACTGTAACTCAATGTCGGAATGTCATGAAAGTTTGACACGTAACTTCTAAAGGTTGGTACTATCTGAGAATGGTATGTATTTGTTATTAGAGGCGCCATCTGTTGGTTATTCCCGGGACTTATTGATCGATGTGTTAAGTGAGTCAACTGGAAAATATTAGACCATCTGTTGATGATAATAATTCCCATTTCCAGTTAAAAATGAGGATAAAGAAGGAAGGCGAGCGGCCCAAGAAGAAGAAGCCCGGCAGCAGTGCAGGCAGGGAGGAGGGCACCGTCAGCCCGGGGGCCATCGCAGCAGCCCTGGCCGGAGACTCCAGCTGCGAGGAGGACTCGAGCAGTGAAGAGAGTGTGCCACACCAGCCGGACACCAAGTAAGTGTTTTTGTAGATAGTCAGCATGAGAATAGATCTCCACGCGCGCAGCTTTCACCTTGTCACATTCATATCTCTTGTCACAAATAGACGAGCAATAGATGGAGAGATCCCGCTAACCCTAAGGTTATCTCTGGATGGGTTTATTAATATCAAAGTACTATGCGTATCCAGAAAGTAAGTGTACTGAGGCTCTCACGACCGGATGGATTTTATTTTCGACATGTTGGCTACACTTCCATGTAGCCTGACCCTTCCCCTCCGCAACGAGACCGGTTCGAGGTCAGTACGTTGAGAAGTGTCGACGCGACAACACGTTTCGTGAAAAGTGTCAATCTGATCTCCCGCCAAGTGCGAAATACGCGGCGTCATCCGTTATCTCGTTTGGAAGGGAAAACCTCCGGTTGAGGTTTATAATGAGGTGAAAACTGCATATGGTGATAAAGCTATGAATCGTACGAGTGTGTACAAGTGGTGTCGCGAGTTTAAAAATGGTCGTACGTCTGTGCATGATGATCAGAGGAGCGGAAGACCTTCAATTGTGACTGACGAAATTGTGGAAAAAATCGAAAATGCGCTCCGTGACGATCGCAGGTTGACTGTGGATGAACTTTCTGCGATGTTTCCGCAAATCTCCAGATCTCTACGACACGAAACCATCACAGAAACCCTCGGATATCGGAAACTCCGCGAGGTGGGTCCCAAAACAGCTGACAGACCATCACAGAAACGAAAACAGCTGAAACCATCACAGAAACCCTTGGATATCGGAAACACAAGTTGAATCGAGTGGAGGCCGGGCAAGAGTTTTTGAGGCGCTGCAAACTCCATGGAGATGAATTTCTCCGCTCCATCGTTACTGGAGATGAAACTTGGGTTGCACACTACACGCCTGAAACCAAAAGGCAGTCTCAACAGTGGCGTCACACCCCTTCACCCTCCGTCAAAAAATTCATAACCACAATTTCAGCCAAGAAAATCATGGCATCCGTGTTTTGGGACTGTCAAGGCATAATTTTAATTGAATATATGCCTCAAGGGGAGACCATCAACTCTGCAAGATACTGTGAGACCCTAAAAAAATTGCGGAGGGCGATTCAGAACAAGAGGAGAGGCATGCTGACAAAGGGAGTCTGCCTGCTGCACGACAATGCCAGACCACACACGGCCAACGCCACGAAGGAACTGCTCGCCTCATTTAAATGGGATGTCCTGAACCATCCCGCGCATTCCTCTGACCTAGCACCTTCAGATTACTATCTCTTTACCTCCCTGAAGCTGCACATGGGTGGAAAAAGGTTTTCAACCGACGAGGAGGTAAAGGAGGAGGTGGAGAAGTGGACTGAGGGGTTGGCGGGAAACTACTTCGAGGAAGGCATCAAAAAGTTGATACCCCGCTTCACCACCTGCATTGAGAGGAATGGCGACTATGTCGAAAAATAGCTTACATATGTACTACGGTAACCACGTAATTTTTTTGTTAAAATAAAAAAAATTGTAACTTACAAAAATTCAGTACACTTACTTTCTGGATATGCCTCGTATATATTGCATTGCCCAGAAAGTAATTTCTTATTTATTAGATAGGTGTTGTTATGATCATATTTTCATTGCTGACTTCATTCCATATATGCAGAATGTATATTATTATCAAAGTTAATAGTTGAGCTCATTTTTCGGCCATTGTTTACCCTAATTGCTTGTGTCGGACATTTGTGTCACATACCCTATTGGCCCGACTATAGGGCGACCCTGATTATAAGGTGACCCCTATTTTTTAATCTGCTTTTTGGAGAAAAAAACATCTACCTCACCATTATAATATTATGAAAAATAAAACTCGAATATAAGGCAACCCCCCCCCCCTATTTACGTGTCGCCTTTTTAAATAAAAACCTCGCCATATAGTCGGGTTAATACGGTAGATTAATAATTTTATTTATATAATTGCCTGTGTAAAAATTGTTGTAAAATGATTACTGTATACCTGCACCTATTGTAATAAGATGTTCCTTATGCGTGGCCTGCGCAATGATCACTATAGAATCTATACAGCCCATACGCGCAGAAAGCGTACGGTATGCGTGGCGTTAGCAAGGACGTATGCGTCACATAGATTAATAATTTTATTTATATGTGTATAATTTGCCTGTGTAAAAATTGTAAAATGATTGCTGTGTATACCTGTACCTATTGTAATAAGATGTTCCTTATGCGTGACCTTCGCAATGATCACTGTAGATGATTGGACAGCCCATACGCGCAGAAAGTGAGTGGTATACATGTCATTAGCAAGCCGTGACAGCATACACGGACGAATAAAGGGGCTTACGATAATCGATGGCCTGCACATAAGGAGCGGAAAACTTTAAAAATGTATTCTCACCTACTGGAGTTTCTACTGTGTTTATATTTCGACAAACTTCTACCTGCCAAACAGGAATCTCTTCACCGGAAACCGAAATCTCCGAGTATTGATCGGAAGCCATCCACCTATTTTAGTCTTTGTACCGGTGCTGTATATTGCTTGACCGATTTTTGTTTGGTGTCATTTTGAAGATGGAACGAAATAAACTGTTTTATGGTGATATGTACGTGATAAGCTGTTTTATCGTGATATGTACGTGATAATAAGCTGTTTTATCATGATATGTACGTGATAATAAGCTGTTTTATTGGGATATGTACGTGATAATAAGCTGGTTTATCGAGATATGTACATGATAACAAGCTGTTTTATCGTGATATATTTATTAACTCTAAGAAATTGGAGCAGGTTGATGAGTTCTGTTATCTGGGCAGTATGTTAACGTTCAGTGGGGGAGTTGAAAGGGATATTGTAAGAAAGATAGTGACAAGGAAAGTAAACGGAGCATTTAATATAATATACAACAAATGACGTGCAAATAGCTGTTAGCCAAAACCAATCAAGAAATGTATTGGGATATTGGGCACGTCTGTTATTACTATCCAAAATAATAATTTAAAATATTGTTGTTTCAGGTTGACGCTGTCGGAGAGATTCGGCAAGATGGCGCAGTGGTCGGCGGACCGATGCGCGCTCATGGAGAACATGCACATCACGCGGCGGGGGCCCGGCGACGGGGGCTCCCTCAGCGTGCGCATCGAGGAGAGGGCGGTGCCCGCATCGCAGGATGAGCCCCCGCACAGATACGCGTCAGTATACCCTTATATAGTTTCTTCTCACGGTGCTGCGTCAGGCTCTCCAATGTTGGTGATCATCAGAAGCGGACGAGACTGGCTATATTTCAGTAGCTAAAATCATCGGTCTTCTTATGACAAACTACAAACTATTTAACACGTTCAGTGCTGAGGACACACTTCACGTGTCCATACAAACATACATCCGGGGCGTACGATACGCCAGCCGTATGCTGTTGATAAAATGTTTGTGTCTTTGCTAAATTTCTCAGCACAGCATGTATATAATAGGTAAAGCGGAAAGAAATGATAATTTTCATTAGGCGTCACGTTGAAACCAGTTTGCCACCAGTTACCGTTGGGTTAATACGTCGTGGTTGGTATCGTTTTGAAGCTCTATTAATATCCTTTCTGTTTTGATATTTATTTTTGGTTTTGGTCTAAAGTACAAAACTGCAAAAGCCAGAGATTGAAGAGACACATTTGCGGTATTTTATGCTGTTTTTATTCGATAAAGGATTGAAGTCAAAAGAAGCTACCCATATGCGATATTTATAGAGACATCTTGAATCCTCGGAAGTGCCAAAGATGGTTTCAAAAAATTGAAAGTTGTGAAAGGGAATCGAAGGACAAACCAAAAATAGGAAGACCTCTTAAAATCGATTATGACACTTTAAACTCATTAGTGAGGTCCGATCCGCGTAAAACTATCAAGGAATTGTCACAAAATATCGGTTGTCCATGATCAATAGTGAAAAACTATTTGAAAAGGCTCGGAAAACAAAATAGACAAGGAATTTGGAAGCCGCTTGAACTTTCTCCAACGGCCATGGAACAACGAATAACAATCTGTTCATCTTCACTCTCCAGATATGAAACTGATCCGTTTCTTAGAAAAATTGTTACTGGGTATGAGAAGTGGGTCCTTCACACCAATCCGAGGAGAAAAAAAAACAAAAAACAATGGTTTTCGACGAATCAGGTACATCTGTCTACCCCTCAGCCGACATTGACTCTGAAAAACGTTTTCCTTTGTGTTTGGTGGGATATTTTGGAAGTTATTCATTATGAATTACTAAAACCTGGTCAGACTGTTACAGCAGATGTGTATTGTCCCCAATTCGAAAGATTAAAGACAGAACTGCTTAAAAAATGATCAGTTTTAGTAAAGAATCACAGAAGAATTCAACAACATGATAATGCAAAACCACACGCAGCAAGGATTACGCAGGACAAAATAAGAGAGCTAGATTTAGAAGTTCTGCAGCATCCACCATATTCACCTGATATTGCACCTTTGGATTACCATCTTTTTAAGTCGATGGAACATTCGCTTCGAGATAAAAAATCTACGAGTGTCGAACAACTCCGAAATCACTTGGAGTCATATTTTACCGTAAAACTGCCAGAATTTTACGAATAAGGTATTAAAAAACTGCCTATTCTGTGGAGGAAGATCATCGGTAACAACGGTAATTATTTAACGGAATAATATTGTATAGTTTTTGTTTAAATCAATTTTTTGTCGCATCAAAAAAAATTATCATTTCTTTCCGCTTTACCTAATATGTAAAAAAATTATTTCCCGTGTATGTGTTAATGATGTAATTTTTACTATATAAGACACTACTCAAAAAATTTAACTTTTTTGGAATATATATATATATATATATATTGAATGTATCAAAATTGGAATGAAATGATTAGGATAAATGTGTAACTTAAAGCTGATGTATTGAGTAAGATGAAGAAGATGGTTTGGGCATGTGGAAGGAATGAATGAGGAAAGACTAACAAAACAGATATATACCAGGTCTGTAAATATGAAACCGGAATTTGCTCATAAATGGCTCTAGTTGTCAATGTAGTGACTGTCAAACCGCGTCATTGGCGCCTTTTTCTTGTGTTTACATTTGCCAAAGACTTTTAACTCGCGATAATACAAGTTTAATACAACTACATATGTTTTCATAGCATTGAACATGTCTGTTTTGTGCCTGAAAACTATGATTTGTGGACAGCATTGATTTTCTGTTACCATTTGAAGAAAACTGCTGCAGAATCGCATCGAATGCTTGTCGAAGCTTACGGTGAGCATGCTTTTGGTAAATCACAGTGCTTTGTGTGGCTATTTTGATGTGAGAAATGAAGAACGTGGAAGACCACCGAGAAAGTTTGAAGACGCCGAACTGCGAGCATTGTTGGATGAGGATGACGCTCAAACGCAACAACAACTCGCGGATCAATTAAATGTGACACGAGAAGCCGTCACCACAGCATATAAACATTGGCCGCAGGGTAGCTATCACAATTTTCAAAGAAATGCCTGTAACTCGAAAAGTATAAGGCTTTTGCAAGATTTTTTTTTTAACTCTGAACCGTCATAAGCTGGCCTTTTCCTCGATACCAGCTTTACGTCGAGCTACGGGACACCCTGTATAAATGATCCTTTTATTTTTACTACCCTAAACCCATATTTTGTATTGTGCAATTTATTATTCGATCTCTCGTATTTCATTACAGACATTCCCCTGCGCCCGAGGGCCATTACCCTGAGGAGCTGCTGGCATCCGCCCCTGTTGGGATGCTCTGCTGGGACGACGTCCGTGTCCGCTACGACTACTACAAGAAGAGAGGATACCTCAGAGGTGAGAATCTTACAACACTTACAATCTTACCTTGGGGAACGCAATGGATGTGGGCGTGTTCAATTGCTCTAGGGGGAACCTGAAATCAGTGTGAATCCTTCCATTCATTTTCCGCATCAACATTTCACTTCTTTACATCAATGTTTAGTTTAAATCAAGAGTTATTTTTTCTAGGGGTCGATAGTTTAAGAAAACTTATAAACGTTATAAAAAAACTTTGGGGTCGACGACAGCATAAATAGACCCCCCTTACTACTGCTATTTGTTTGTTACTTCAAAGTATGTGGTGTATTGTATTACACTTTTATTGTATACAACTTGGTGGGCTTATTGCCATGTGGCAATATCTCCCAACCATCCAGAAAGATGTTAAAGAGGCCTTAAGAGAACACAGACGGAATCCTTTTTTTAAAAATCCGAGTTCCAACGGGAATCGAACCTACAACCTCCGATTTGGGAGACAAGCATATTACCAACTAGGCCACAGAGGTCATTATATAACTACATAATTAAGTACGCTATAAGTCCTCAGTGAGATACAGGCAAAAACCTAGTTTACTGGGTACACGACAAATGAAAAGCAACAAACCCAGATCCATTAAAATTGTGTGTCCTAATTAAATGACTTGTTGTTTTTTTTCGAAAATTATGTATATTTCTTGTCATGTATAAAATAAATAAATTAATCAAAAAAATATATGTGTATATAATTTTTGTACAATTTGTTTTTGTGATGAAATTTTTATATGTAGTACTTAAACAGTTATTAAACTCCGATTTCTGTTCCAGGTCTTACCCTCTCGGACTACATAAAGTGGGAAGAGTGGTGGTACCGCTACCAGCAGTGGCTCAAGCAAGAACGGAACTACGAACGCTGGCTGCAGGGCGGCGGGGGAGGCGGGCGCAGGCACCGCGCCAGGCGGAACAACCAGCACTGAGTGCCGCGCCTCGTCCACGCTCTCACCTCGTCCATCAGCCCCGCCAGTGGAGGGGCGCATCCTGTATAGCGTAGCGTAACTCCGAGGTGAAGATCAACAACGGCAACTTAATTCACATCAGACCTACATTTATAGGGCGAGATTATTTTTGATCTTTATATTGTCTCGACGTTCTTTAGTTTATTGACAAACGTTACGAAATAACGTAGGATCGAAGTGATCTTTATTTTCGAATGGTCGTGATGTTTGGAGCAAGTTTCTTTTTATATTTGAAACTGTAATTTTATTTTTATATTTTCATCCGGAAAACACTGTAGTTATACTCGTAACCAAGTTTATTAGTTAGCTCTATGGGAATCCCTCCATTTACACTAGTAATTGGTTCCAAGAAAACAGCGTGTAAATAAAACCATTGTATGATATGTAAAATTGGTGATCTTTTTCATAATTCCAGATATACTGTTTTTCTTCTTCCCAGTGTCATGTCAGGTCCCCCCAACGTTGAATACCACCTGAGAGTAGACATCTTTATCCCTGGCAGCCCGAAAAAGATCTCCAACGCCCCTTATGCCAGTCCAATCACGTATATTGCGGAGCCAGGAGATTTGCCTCCTGCCAACACCTCTTCGACTCTCTATTTTGCCTTGGATGATCAGATAGATGCAGTAATTTGTACTTTGCTCCTCTTAAGTACATGACCCAAGTAGGACACCTTTCGGATTTTAATATTAGTCAGCAACTCTCCATCAACTTTGGCTCTTTGAAGAACCCTCGTGTTGTTGACCATATCCGTCCAGGGTATCCGTAGCATTCTCCGGTGCATCCACATTTCGAATGCTTCCAGCCGGTTCATACTACCAACTTTGATGGTCCATGATTCCACTCCATGCAATAACACTGACCAAACGTAGCATTTGACTAACCGTTGTCGAAGTTTCAAGTTTAGATTATCATCGCAGAATACGCTTCTCATTTTATTAAAAGCCGCACGAGATGATTCAATTCTGCACTTGACTCCGGTTTCTGGGTCGAGGTCTTCCACTAGGATACTCCCGAGGTATTTAAATGTTTCCACTCTCTCTATACCAGCACCGTTCAATGTAAGACGTTCTCCTGTTAATAATACTGTTCTTACATATTTAAAAAGGCTTTAGTTATTTTTTTTAAAATTAGTCTTTATATGAACATAAGAATATATAATGATAAATCATTTTGTTATTCCTCTAATCCCCGTTACACCTGTTTCAACCTCCTATCCCGGAGGGTCTTTTCAGGCGGAGTGATCTCGGTTTGTAATGAGAGCAGCGCTCGGGCCAGACCGGTGTCTTGTTACTATGGCACCACTCACATCGGAAGGGAAGTGTGTGTGGTCTATTAAAGACGTCAAGATTTCAATTTTAATAAATCAATTTAAATATTTCTCAAAAATCGTAAATGATAATTAATACAAAGGAAAAGTGTTTTAAGACGTGCTAAACCTTTTGCATCCCTAAAGACGCAATTCCACTGAGGTAACACTGAACGACATGAGGCAACACTGAATGACATGTTTGCTAGTGTTGCTTGTTCCTAGGTGTGCGACTATGTGCCACAAATATTAACAATGTCGCATGTGGATTTTGACTCCCCGAGTCGCACGCGCTTTGTCGTCAATACGTGTAGCATGCGTCTTAAACAATTCCACGGAGGCAACGTCAGTTTGGTACATTATGTCTTTACAAACAATCGAGGCGGCTGCATATTTGGTAATAGTTTTGAATCGTAGAAAGAAAAAGAAAGCCACGGTGTTGGAGAAGAGAATTCTATGTTGGTAGTCAAGAAACTCAGAATGGTGAAAAGCTGAACGCTAATTCTTGATTTTCTTTCCACATGGATTACAGTGCAATCGTATTTACTCGCTAACTGCTTCAGTTTATCATTTTCTATCCTGTTGTCTTTATAATCACTCATTTTATTATCCCATAACTCCGGTGAATTATGATAATCTTCAATAAACAAGGTAGTTTTATCAATATTCCACTCCATGTCGCACGCTACAAGCCGCACCGATCCGCTGACTTTCGGATAACGGCGACATTGTTCGTCACGCTGAAACATGTCGAAATGTGACGTATGCGTCCCGGCAACAACAATCAACACGTAGCATGCTACAAAGACACTTGCTTCTTGTCGCTTCGTGTTCCTTCGATTGAAATACTGCGTGTAGCATGCGTCAATGCCGCATGCTACATGTTGCCTCACTTGAATTGCTCCTTTAGTTTTTTTATTATAGCTTTATGTATCTAATGTTTCGAAATTCATTGTTTTCTATAATTTTCATGACGTACGTAAAATTTTAAAAATACGTTTCGCGGGGATTAACAAAGTAATTTATTTGTTAACCCTTACAGGCACAGGCACAGGTAAACTTCACTTATCTTTACTCAGGCTGCACAAGAAATAAAAAATCAAGTTTCTCATTATTTTTTTTAATGTGTTTGAAAAATGATACATACAAATGCTAAATGAACATATTTCCACTTCCTCGGTAGGTCAAGGAACTCCCGGTGAGGTGGTACAACTTATGTACCACTAGTCCATATTTCCACTGGTACTTCTAATGTACCACCAAATAATGCCGAAATACATCCGAGTAAAATTAATTTTTAACCTAAATATAAATTTACCACAATTACTGAAGTCAATTTTATCACAACACAACTATTTTTTATTAAAATTTAATACAAACGTTTTCTTTTATACTCGCTAGTCGGCACACCAAGAACCACTAACTGTCAATAATATTAAAAGTTAAATGAATTTGAAAAGGACCAGACCTGCAGCTGTGCGGACATGAGTCATAAGTATTATATTATACGAAGCGGTGCATAATCTGAGCGTTCGTGCAGCAATAGAGAGAAGTTTAATAAGTGGTACATTGCGTGTACCATTCTGGAGTACTGCATCAAAAAAAGGTGGTACATAACATGTACCACTAAGCCTGTAAGAGTTAAACATTCTTATATGAAGTTCTACAAAGTTAAAGATGAAATTTTTTATAAATCAAATTCTATTTGGTAAGCTGACCTCCTGTGGTCTAAGTTGGTAAGCTGTCTGTCTGTCTACCAATACCGAGGCTGCTTTCTCACCCCCGGGGCTGGTAGTTCCTACCCGCAGGTCTGTCGCTTGGACGTTCTTCAATTCTGAACAGAATAAACTGTCAATTTAAAGTGAAATAGTGTAAATGGAGGAATTACCGTATAATTAAAGACAGAATTTATTGTTAAATTCCCATTTAGGAGAGAGAGAGCTTGGCGTGATGTCCTCTAAAATGTATATTTTAATTTAAGGATAAATTTTAGCAGAGTCCTCGGATGATATTCAATGGATCGAGATTTGCTACTGTATATAAATTTAGATGTAATAAGGTTTATCAAAAAAGTCGATGAAGTGGTAACCCTGAATTCGTAGTCCGACCTAAATATTAATTTCTAACGTTAAAATTACGTGATTTATATTCATTCTGACCTCGTACACTCCAAACTTTAAAGTGAGATAACGAAACCACGTGAATCGCTTATTCAATACATTCACTGCGTCGAACACGGCTCCCGTATCCATACAAATATTTTGTATGGACACGGGGGCCTTGAATGTTTAGTGGACTCATAAAAGTCTCCCGGTAAGGATTAGTCGCCGGTTTCATGTGTTTTGAAGACACGAAGGAATACACTTGTATATGATGTTTCAATAGAAAGTAGAATTTGATTTTTAACAAAGTTATGGGTTTTCAAAAATTCGCAAATTTTCAGCATCTCTGTATGACATTTTATACGCAGTGAACGTGTTAACCCTTCCTTCCCTGTGATGTGTGTGTAACTAGTACACAAACTTTAATATCTCTATAAATATAATAAATACTGGGTTCAGATTTTAGGTATTCCTCCGTAATACATTTACGCATTGAATGCAAAAATAATATTAATAATAATTAGCACTTATCATTGGCCACATCAGAGATATTTTGTGAAAATCGGGAATAAATTCACCGATACAATCAAACGTGTGTCAGTGTGTGACGTAGGTATATTCATTCTAAAAAGCCACTATGGGTGAGGAAGCGACGCTATTCACGTCTCACTCTACTTCGGTATATGGGAACGCAAGAAATAGAATCTCAGTTCGCTCGCTTCAGTAGCTCTCGGGCATTTGTTTGAGGTGGTCTCTTCGCCCGTTTTGTGAACGTCAGCCGATGTTTTTTTTCATGTTTTCAGCAATTAAATTTCAATTATTATCACTTTTGACTTCGTATTTAAATAATTTAAGCGATTGGCTATGAATATTCTTATTTTTCCGATTTTTAATAGCTCATTTTTACATGTATGTTGAATACACAGCACCGGAACGCGCGATTTTTTTTAGCACGGAAGGGAAAGGTTAAGGAAGCTACAACACATTTGTTTGAAATCTAATTTGAAATATTAAGTGTTAAGGTTGGATTATGAATAAGGGACCTTAGAATGGAGAATTTCATGAAGTATCTTTGCACGTTGCCGAGGGTCAAAAGAGAAGACTTCTCAGTTTTGAGAACAGGCGCCTTAGGAGGATGATGGGTATCTAGACAGTTCAATGGATGCAGACAACCTCCGTGGCCTAGCTGGTACGACGTCTGTCTTGCAACATGTTAAAAGGATATTTCTTATTCGTGACATTTCTCTATTCAAAGCATATTTCTTCCTTTTTGTGGTAACAGATGATTACGTTGATTTCTAAAAGTGATTACTCATTTTTGTTAAAAAACAATATAATAATAGATGGTCCGTTAAGTTGTTTTGTATTTTTTAGATCACATTTAAAGCAAAAATTTCATATATAAATGTAACTTAATTCTGTTTTCGATAACTTCAGTATTTCAGCAATCTCGTACCATATGACGCTGGTTATTCTTGATTAAAGCCTTCATTCGGTTGTAATTAGCCTTCTAGAGTGGACGTTTCAAAGAAATCCGTAATGTTGATACGACATTTTCAAGTGTCGTACCATCATTATGATTTTTTTTTCAAACCACGTTTATCACACACGGCCGCTTACTGCATTGTCACCGTTCACTGTACATACGCATGTCGCATTTTTCCTCGACGGTAGTAAAAAACATGCACTGAATAAACAACTTATTTTGTTCCGTCTTCCAAATTACGTCAAAAAAAAATGCATAAACAATTTGAGTTGACGGGGCAATGGCCAAAAAAATGTACTCAACTATTTTGTTTCGTTAATTAATGTACGAATGAATGCCCGTAATCCGCAACGAGGGTAATAGAAGACATAAAGTGAGCGATGAGGGTACCTGATGTCGGTGCCATCGGAGACGACTATATAAGCCAATTTGTGATATCCTGTTGCATAAAGGGCGAAGAACCTCAATACTCGTGACTTGTCTGCGTCTTCTTTGGGTCCCTGATAACTAGCGACAGTTCCACGCCATTTGGCTCTATCTATGTTTGCTACCAGTTGTGTTGAGCATTAATGTTTTTAAGCGTCTCATGTAGTACGCCCTTAATAATATACATTCAGCACGTTTGTAATGTAGTTAGTAGTGAAAATTTTGTCCTAGTGACATCTTCTTCTTAAACTTTCTATAGACTCAAGAGTCTGGTACTGCAGGATTGTCCTCCTGTGATGCTGAGCTCCAGCTATCTCTCCATCGTTTCGGGGGTCTCCCTGGTGGACGCCGTCCATCCGGCACCCCATGCAGAGCTATGTATGGAATTCTTGTGGAATTCGTTCTCTGTACATGTTGGTACCAGTATCGTCGACGCTGTCGTCCCCATCTGACCACATCTTGGACCTCGTAGACCTCTCGGATTGTGGTGTTCCTTACACGATCACGCAAAGTCTTCCCAGCAATAGTGCGCAGAGTTCTCATTTCCGTTGTCCTTAGCATACTTTTTGTCCTGACAGTGTCCGCCCTCGCTTCGATGCCATATGTGAGGATAGGTCGCACACAGGCCTTATAAATGCGTACCTTGCTATCCGTTCTCATATCTTTATTCCTCCATATGACACCTCTCAGGCAGCCCGCCACAACTGCAGCTTTATCTACCTGAGGCCTTACTTCTCTGGGGAGGTCATGAGAGCTGAGCAGTTCACTGCCGAGATATCTGAACTGGGTTACTTGTTCAATTGGCTCGTCACGTACTGAAATTCTGCACTCTAGTGGGTATTTGGAGAATGTCGTACAAAAACGAAAATTTTGTTCTAGTAACATGTATACGAGAAATACAAAACTACTTTCCGGATAAACTATCAGTTAGTGTGACGATATGACCAGTGATGCTATCACAATTTAAATTCGAGTCAGAGTGTTGTTGCCGCATTGCAAATTTTATCTTAGTGTATTTAAGATGTGGAAATTAATGTATGTTTTTAAAACACTAATTCGTATTAAGGCATTTAAATATATCATATAACTATGTTGCTAGTTAATTAACTAGAATATTTTACCGTTTAGATCTTTTTAGTTATTAATAATCTTCTCTTTGTCTATTGTTTGACATCAAATGCTATAAACAAAAATCTCTTTTTAATACCATAGCTCGTACATAGCACTTTCCTTACATTATGGAATCGATAAAATTTTATGAATCAACTCTTTGAAATTTGGTTTTCACTGTTAAAAAAAAACAAACGTAACGATATTCTGATTTGTCTTACAAAATGGAATAAGTTACAGTTTTTTTGTATTATAAAATAAAAGGAACCATTTTAATAACCTAATAGATAAACACTTCCGTGTTTTACCAAATAAAAGGTAAAAACGTCAATTACAAAATTGAGCTAATTTTTTTCAACTTGTTTTATGAAAAAGAACAAATGTGGTCAACTTGTTTTATGAAATAGAATAAGTGTTGTCAACTTGTTTTTTGAAATAGAACACGTGTGGTCAACTTGGTTTTTTGAAATAGAACAAATGTGGTCAACTTGTTTTTCTTTTTAAATAGAATACATGCAGTCAACTTGGTTTTTTTAAATAGAACAAATGTGGTCAATTTGTTTTTTTTTTTAATAGAATACATGCGGTCAACTTGTTTTATGAAATGGAACAAATGTGGTCAACTTGTTTTATGAAATAGAACAAATGTGGTCAACTTGTTTTATGAAATAGAACAAATGTGGTCAACTTGTTTTATGAAATAGAACAAATGTGGTCAACTTGTTTTATGAAATAGAACAAATGTGGTCAACTTGTTTTATGAAATAGAACAAATGTGGTCAACTTGTTTTATGAAATAGAACAAATGTGGTCAACTTGTTTTATGAAATAGAACAAATGTGGTCAACTTGTTTTATGAAATAGAACAAATGTGGTCAACTTGTTTTATGAAATAGAACAAATGTGGTCAACTTGTTTTATGAAATAGAACAAATGTGGTCAACTTGTTTTAGGAAATAGAACAAATGTGGTCAACTTGTTTTATGAAATAGAACAAATGTGGTCAACTTGTTTTAGGAAGTGGAACAAATGTGGTCAACTTCTACTTCATTCCGTATTCTGTCATACATTGTCACTCCATCCCTTATCACTTCATTCTGTATTCTGTCATACATTGTCACTCCATGGCTCGCTATCAGTATATTATAAATAATTTTGTTATTACATTAATCCCCGTAACGCCTGTTTCTACCTCCTATCCGGAGGCTCTCTTAAGGCGGAATGATCCCGGTTTGTTACACAGTGCTTAGGTCCAGTCTGACCTAAGCACTGTGTAACGAACCGGTTACATCGTGTCATGTTACATCGGAAGTGTGCGTGATCTATTGACCTATAGGAAATATGTTTTAAGAGCGATGAAACCTTTTATATTCTTTGGTTATTTATTACTTTTATATTTTTGCTTATGGCCTTGTAAACGGTCTTTCAAATTGAGCATTTTTTTTAATTCTTGAATAAAACACACAATTTGCTTTGATTTCAAAAAACTTTTTATTTATTAACTGTTTTATTTATCCAGGGATGAATATATTTAAACACAAAAAACAATATCTGCCAAAAGTCCACCTCTTGCAGCTTCGCAGATGTCCACTCTTTTGTCAAAATTTTCTATGACATTTTGGCATAATTGCGGTTCTAACTCACCGATAACGCGAATAATTTTGTCCTTCAGCTCAGGAATTGATCGGGCGTCATTCTTATAGACCTGGCTTTTCACGTAACCCCAGAAAAAATAGTCCAACGGTGTCAGATCATATGATCTTGGTGGGCAATTAACATCGCCGTTTCCGGAGATTACAATACATAAAATAATTCAACAATTTGAATGCGTTGTTGTATTGTATACGACTCGATTTTTATAAATGTCATACATTACACTTCTCAAATGTCACAAGACGCAGGCAAGTTCGCGACGCCATCTGTGTTTTATCCAAGAATTTAAAAAACCCCCTCAATTTGAAAGACCCTTATCTGTAATATTTCTAAATTCATTGAACTTTGGAGATATGTAAAATTTCAAGTATGCTTTCTTTGAAAGCAGAGGCGACGAGACTAAGGGGATACGATTTAGGGCTTAAATAGCATCTATATGCCTGCAGTATCCGTTTGTTTCTATCACAAGAACAACACTATTTTGTACTATTTGTGTTATTCCTGAAAATCTTTTGACACGTAAGGAAAGAATTTACCTTAGTATAACGGGTGTATGCTATTAAAGATCTTATGCGACTGCAGTTATAATCTTAAGTTTATGTTGTGCAACTTGAAGTGCAGTATATTTTGTAGTTAAATGCAATTGAGATGTTGGACTTAATTGAATATGCGAAGATATAAATTATGAATACATTATTTCTATTATTATTTATGTAGATATATCTTTTTTTTTATAATTAAAAATGTACTCGAAAAAATAAAAATATTTATGAGCAATAAAAAAAATATTGATTCGATTCATTCTTGTTTTATTTTTATGATATTTATTTTATTGTGGTATTTCATTTGTCAATATTGACATACGAAGGGAAGTCAATAAATTTGTGGAATGGAGAGGAAAAACGGTTTTTTTATTTTTCCTTTTCTATATTGTTATTTTTATTTTTTTTGTATCAAAAATCATTTGACTGTTAAATAAATAAAATTGTTACGAAGAAATATTAAACAGCAATTTGTAATAAGAAATAAAAACAGTGAAACACGAGGACTGGAATTCATAGTTCAACCTTAACACTAAATACTATCCAATAGGGAGGGGTATTATGTAGAGCTTTTACTGTTTTTGGTCGTGTGACGTGGAATGGTCTGTCTCTTAAGTGTTAAGAAATATGTATGGTGTGTGCAGCTTTAAGAAGCACCTGAAAAGAGCCCTTTTTGGAGGAGGTCTTATCAAAATTTATGATTGTATATGAACATATACACTACACTTGTACGGCACCAGTACAAAGAACTGTATCATAGGTGGACGGCTGCTGCGCAATGCTTGGAGAATTCGGGTCACGTTCAGAGGCGTAGATCGGTGAAAGAAGGAGCGGGGTGAAGAGATTCCTCTTAGGCAGGTATTAGCAGGTCTCAAGTAAAACACAGGAGGTCGAGTGAACTGAGAATATGATATATTTTGAAAAGGACCCTTCTTATGAACAGTCAATCGCAAAAGTTTGCGCAATGCAGAGGCCGGCCAGCCGGCGATATAGTCTCACGACGACCGTCCATAAGTCTTATTTCCGCTGGGGTCACGATGCAGCGCAGACCCAAACAAACATAAATATTTACATAAATACCAAATTTACATATCAAGAATCTATACACATTAAAGGTGACGCATACGTCTGATACACTCCACTTAAAATGTGTGATTATATATGAACATATACACTACACTCCACTTAAAGCCGAATGTATAACTATCACATAAAGGTCTACAAAGGTTTCATGGTATAGTTCGGAAATTCTAGGATGAGTCCTGTAACAGCTCACAAATTTGCCCCAATACAACCTTGTAACGATGTTCAGTAATTTTAATTATTTTATCAACTTTCATATAAGCCTCAATTCTAATAAATAGCAAGTTATTTAGATAAATACATTACATAATGTTGTATTGGGGCAAATTTGTGAGCTGTCACAGGACCCATCCTAGAATTTCCGAACTATAGTTAGTTTTCTACAGTTTCATTACCAAATATGTTTTTCTAAACAGATGTGGATAAGTTTCTAATTTAATGACCGCAGCCACCATCTTCCTATTCTTACTTTCAAACTCTGATATGTTGAGTAAGATGAAGAGCACGCTGAGATAGTTTGGACACGCAGAACAAATTTATGAAGAAAGTGATGACCTCTGTGGCCTGGTGGTAAGACACTTGTCTGCCGATCCGGAGGTTGCGGGTTCAATTCCCGTTGGAACCTAGATTTTTTAAAATAGGATTCCAGTCTGCTTAACACTTAGGGCCTATAAAAAATATCTTTCTGGTTGGTTGGAAGAGATTGCCACATGGCAATAAACTCGCCAGGTTAAAAAAAAAAAGTGCAAATGTGAGTGGAAGGCGTGTGAGAGGACGATCAAGGAAAGTATGGCTGGATCAAGTGAATGATATTTATCACAAAGTGATTAAAAATAAATATTTATTTAAAATATAATAACTTTAAAACACATGGAAATGATATTTATACTTAATGCAAATTTCATACATACGAAGGTTGATCAAACAATAATGTGAAATTTTCAAATTCGCTGACTTATTGTTAGCCCATTTTTTTTCTTCACATTGGCGACACTGATGTATATTTCAATTTTCAGCCATAATGGATGGGCAGTTTGTGTTTGACAGTCAAGTATTTACAACGCATTTTGGCACATTTGCGATTTTTTTTTTCATTCTAAAAATAACAGAATTTTTTTTGACGTATTACGCTATTTGCGTGAGGCAATCAGAATTATGAGCAAACAGCTCCCAAATTTTACACTACGATAATGTCACATTTCATTACTAATTTGCGAATTTTTGGCTAAAACCAAAACTGTCGTGATACCACTGCCACCATATTCACCAGATATGACCCCCTGCGACTTTTTCTTGTTCCCGAAGATCAAGAGGACATTGAAAGGACAACGTTTTGCGACCCTAGAGGAGATAAAGGCAAAATCACTGGGTGAGCTAAAGGCTATCCCAAAAACTGCGTTCCATAAATGTTTTGCGGATTGGTAAAAACAATTTTAAAAGTTTATTTTATCCGAAGGAGACAATATTAACTTTAACACGTTCCGCGCCGCGTAGGTCACCGGTGATCTACCGTGTTTTTGACCAGGGCGCCACATAGGTCACCGGTGACCTACCGTGTTTTTGACCAGGGCGCCACATATGTCACCGGTGACCTACGTGTTTTTTTTTTATAAACAGTCCCAGTGCGCCAGCGGTCACATTTACTAGGAATTTTAACATTGAATGTGACCTATACGGCGCCCCTGAATATAATGCACATAAAAATTTCCAAAATTTAGTTTGAAAATGCAATTATTTTTAATAAACCTCCAGGTGTACATGAACAAGCTATTACGGTTTATTATTTTCAAGGATAAACTAGCCTCTACAATTAGGCTAGGGGGTATAGAAGAGATTCCAGGGATAACTTAATGAATGGGACCATCCATTTGTCACACTCTGGAAATTTATGAGGGTGCATTGTCTATGCAACATTGTGACCCTTTTTTTTGGAGCTATTGTCTCAGTAATCACAAGAGATTATTATGTTATGGCATAACACTATAGCATATTACATAAATAAATAAAAAATATAATAAGTAATAAATTAGGCATGCTACAATTTGTTTGGACTACAAAAGTTAATGTTGTATATACATGTATTACCGTACGACGCCGCGTAGGTCACCGGTGACCTACGCTCACAATATCACCTAAAATCAGTTTATTTTTAAAAATAAATCATTATTTATGAAGCCTATATTAGGTCCCCACATACGAAACCGGCGTTTTGCCGTACTGGCAACTTTGATCTCAAATATCTTCTCTTTGGTTAGGAATTTCAAATTCAAATTTATACAGCTATTTACTCAAGTATTTGTGTTTCGAAAATTATAATTCATTTGTTTTTTCCTCAATTGTTTTTTTACTTTGCGTCACTCAGTTTACAAAATGGAAAACTTGAAATATCGCGTTATTTACGAGTACGAGTTCCACCGTGGCACCAGTGCTGCAGAAACGGCTCGAAGGATTAATGATGTGTATGGCGACGGTGCCGCAAAAGAAAACACAGTGCGTTTTTGGTTCCAACGTTTTCGTTCTGGAAATTTCGACCTGCAGAACAAGCCCCGTGGAGAAAGTTGATAATGAAGAATTGAAGCGGATCCATCGCAAACCACGTCCGAGTTAGCTGCAGGCTGCGGTGTTAGTGATAAAACTGTTTTAATCCACTTGAAGCAAATTGGGAAGGTGAAAAAGCTTGAAAGGTGGGTACCTCACGAATTGAGTGAAGCAAATCAACAAACGCGCGTTGACTGCTGCGTTGCATTACTCAACCGGCACAATAATGAAGGGATTTTGAATCGAATCATTACCTGTGATGAAAAGTGGATCCTGTATGATAATCGGAAGCGCTCATCGCAATGGCTGAACCCTGCCGAACCAGCCAAACCATGCCCCAAGCGAAAATTGACTCCAAAAAAGTTACTTGTGAGCGTTTGGTGGACTAGTGCTGGTGTCGTTCACTACACCTTTCTTAAATCTGGCCAGACGATTACGGCAGATGTCTATTGTCAGCAACTGCAAACCATGATGGAAAAGCTAGCTGCTAAACAACCGAGGCTGGTTAATCGCTCTAGGCCACTGCTGCTTCATGATAACGCTAGACCACACACTGCACAACAGACGGCTACCAAAATAGAAGAGCTTCAATTGGAATGTCTAAGACATCCACCGTACTCTCCGGACCTTGCCCCAACAGATTACTATTTTTTTCGAAATTTGGATAACTTCTTGCAAGGGAAAAAATTCAACTCCGATGGGGCAGTCCAAACCGACTTCAAAGATTTTATTGATTCCCGTCCGAATGGTTTTTTTAGTAAAGGGATCGATGAACTACCTATGAGATGGCAAAAGTGCATAGATAGCAATGGTACATACTTTGATTAAATAAATATATTATATTAAAAAAAAATCAACTTTATGTTCCTCCCAAACAAAACGCCAATTTCACATGTAAGGACCCAATATATGTATACATAATATAAACTATAATTTGTTTAGTGGCGCAGGTACTTATTTTCTCAAAATGTACTGCGGCACGGAATGTGTTAATGATTCAATAAATACTTTTTGATAAAAATAAAAATTCTTATTATTTTTTTATCAAACCTTGTATATTAACAATTCATATTTGTAAGTTCAATAAATGAATAATTTACACAAATACTACCTTGATCAAAAAGTTTTAGGACCGGCCACCGTGTGGCGCTGTCAGTCACCCGATTGGAATTCTTTTTTTTTTGTTAGGTTACCACATCTATCATTGACACTTCCCTCCAAATTTCAGCGCCATAGCTTGACATTTGTAAAAGTTACGCTGTACTGAGTACATCTATCTTTGTGGGTGTTTTGGATTTTTTACAAGTTTGAAAATGGCATCAACGAGTTTGCATTAAATTTTGTGTAAAAACCGGATTTAACGGTTCGCAGACCTTGGAAATGTTGGAGAAGTGTTTTTCGGTGGCACGAACGCTTCAGAAGTGGTCGTGAGTCGGTCGAGGATGACGAACGCAGTGGCAGTCGAAAACTGATGAAAACATCGATAAAATCAAAGAAATGTTGGCCCAAAACCGCAAATTGACCATTAGAGAGCTGGCAGGGGACTTGAACATCGTTTATGGAACCGTTCAAGATATTTTGGTTAGTGATTTGGGCCTCAGACGTGTCGCTGCAAAACTGGTGCCGAAAGACCTCAATTTCATTGCAAAAAAAGGACCGCGTTAAAATTGCAAAAGACATGATTTCCATGAGTTTTTTTATCAAAAACAACACGATTACTATCCAGCAGCCTTCGAATTCACCTGATCTTGGCTCCCTGCGACTTTTTCCTGTTCAACCGACTTAAAAAACCGCTTCGCGGAATGCGTTACAGCACCCGAGAGGATGTCATGAAAAAATCGAAGACGGCTCTGATGGACATACCGAAAATTGAGTACCAGCGGTGTTTCGAGGATTGGATCAAGCGCTGGCGTAAGTGCGTTGCAGTCGATGGGGAGTACTTTGAAGGGGACCATATCGATTTTGATGAATAAACTTGTATTTTCGATTTTATGAATAATGCCCTAAAACTTTTTGATCAAGGTAGTATAACACATCCTTCATTTTGGGTTACGATCAAAATGCATAATTGTTCTGAGGCTTTCGGGGTTCTTTATATATATATATATATATATATATATATATATATATATATATATATATATATATATATATATATATATATATATATATATATATGTTGAATAAGGTTTTTCGGAGTGTTGTTTATTATATATCAATTCCATAGATAACTTAAAATATTTGACAGAAACCATAAAGTAAATGCTGTTAACTGTTTTTTCATGAGGCAGAACTGGGTGCACTGTGTTCCATCGATGAGATGTTAATGTGAGGTATGTACGCAGTGGAGATAGACAGCCTTTTACTGAGCATAGCACCGCTAGACGATAGTGAACGCATTGCGATATTGGCACTCTGAAGTCGCATCTGGAAACATAAAATGAACAATGAATACTTTGAAAATAGATTAACCTGTTCACCGCGTTAAAAATCAAATTCCACGAATCCTGTGCGCGGCACAATTTCGGCGTTTTTTAATTTCTAAGTTTAAACGCGTATTTTGTTTAGAACCACTGATATTTGATTACACCACCAAGTAAACATGACACATAAGTAATTTTCTGATAATAAATAATAGTCATTACTCTTAAGGAGACTCATTAGGAGATAAACTAAACATTACGTAAAATACACAAAGGAATGTTACAGATCAGATCACAGGCGTTTGTGCTTCCCGCGAGGAACACGTTAAATGAATATTGAATACTTGGAAAACACGAAATAAACATTGAATACTTCAAAAACAGATAAAATGAATGTTGAATATTTCGAAAATAGATAAAATGAACACAAGACGCTTAGAAACAGATAAAAAGAACATTGAAAAATTCAAAAACATAAAATGAACATTGAGAAAAGAGCCGAATAAATGTGTAGAAGAATATATGAAGTGATGTTGTATGAAAATACGAAATGGAGTGATTAGGGATGAATGTGCATATAAGGCTCGTATATTACATTAAGTGCTCTGTCTACCCTGTTCCCTGTCAATACCCTTCTTTCAACTCCCCCATCCCACGTAAACACACTGCCCAGATAACAGAACACATCAACCTGTTCCAGTTTCTCTGAGTTAACCCATACACCGCACACACTTCTTTCTATAACCATAACCTTTGATTTCGCTAAATTCATTTTCAAACCTTTCACTAGACATCTCTCGAGTTACTCATTTATCATATCCCTTAAACCACCTTCATTTTCCGCATTCAGTGCTCCATTTATCCTGTTCCCTGTGCTACCTTTCTTTCAATGTCCCTTTCAACTCAGTGATGATATGTATGTAAAAACTTTATTTACTGTCATTTTTGCTTCTATTAAATCGAGGATTGAATTCTTTAGTAAACTTTGTAGGTATAACAGAGGGACAGGAACTGAGAGGGTATAACACAGGGACGCATGAGTGACAGTGTTGTCATTATGTTATATCTAGACTTTAATCCCATCATTTTTTTCCTGTTATTTGATGTACTTGAGTTAAACCTGCATCAAATGTTTTCTGAGTTAACCTATACATCACATACACTTCTTTATATAACCATAACCTTTGTATTTCGCTACAGTCATTAAGAAAAGACATGATTCAACCAAAATCAGAGAAAAGATCAACCTACCGCCCTATTTCATGTGGCAATATAGCTTATCATATGTAGATCTTTCACGGTGCGATGATTTCATTAAGAAAAGACATGATTCGACCAAAATCAGAGAAAAGATCAACCTACCGCCCTATTTCATGTGGCAATATAGCTTATCATATGTAGATCTTTCACGGTGAGATGATTTCATTAAGAAAAGACATGATTCGACCAAAATCAGAGAAAAGATCAACCTACCGCCCTATTTCATATGGCAATATAGCTTATCATATGTAGATCTTTCACGATGAGATGATTTCATTAAGAAAAGACATGATTCGACCAAAATCAGAGAAAAGATCAACCTACCGCCCTATTTCATGTGGCAATATAGCTTATCATATGTAGATCTTTCACGGTGAGATGATTTCATTAAGAAAAGACATGATTCGACCAAAATCAGAGAAAAGATCAACCTACCGCCCTATTTCATATGGCAATATAGCTTATCATATGTAGATCTTTCACGATGAGATGATTTCATTAAGAAAAGACATGATTCGACCAAAATCAGAGAAAAGATCAACCTACCGCCCTATTTCATATGGCAATATAGCTTATCATATGTAGATCTTTCACGATGAGATGATTTCATTAAGAAAAGACATGATTCGACCAAAATCAGAGAAAAGATCAACCTACCGCCCTATTTCATATGGCAATATAGCTTATCATATGTAGATCTTTCACGATGAGATGATTTCATTAAGAAAAGACATGATTCGACCAAAATCAGAGAAAAGATCAACCTACCGCCCTATTTCATATGGCAATATAGCTTATCATATGTAGATCTTTCACGATGAGATGATTTCATTAAGAAAAGACATGATTCGACCAAAATCAGAGAAAAGATCAACCTACCGCCCTATTTCATATGGCAATATAGCTTATCATGTGTAGATCTCCAAGCCAATTGATCAATGGCTGATATCCTCAGTTACTTTCCCCTTCCAGCCATGTATGGTGAATTCTCCGTACTGGTCTACCTAGTGCTACTCTTCTACTGTGTTGTTGAACTAGCATAATGATCATTGTACATAGTCAGTTCTTAATTATGGACAAAGAGTACCTGTGACTTTATCAACTCCTGTTCAGCGAGGCTCAGCTGCTCCAAATTCTCCTGGATCGTATTCTTCAGGAGCCCCACCATGTTGCTGCGTAGAGACACGTTACATTCCCCTTAGGCAACATTACAAATATATATAACATTACAAATATATATAACATTACAAATATACATAACATTACAAATATATATGTTGCAGGCCAAACCAGATTTCAGGACAAACTAGTTTGGCCTAGGCCAAACTAGTTTGTCCTAGTTTAATTAGTAATTTCCTCTTATATAAATTTTCAATTATAATTGTTCGCGTTCTCTCCATATATTTGTATGGGTTGAAAACATGATATATTAAGGCGAGTGAGGTTTATTCCTCTTTGTTATAAACAAGAGCTCGATTAAAATCCAGAAAATGTTTAATTTTCTTATTCTCTATGGAATGGAGGCGTGGACACTGAACCAGGAAATGTGACCGGACTAAGCGTGATTGGACAAACTAGTTTGGCCTAGGCCGAACTAGTTTGTCCTAAGCGTGTTAGGATAAAGTAGTTTGGCCTAGGAAATATTACATATCATTCAAGTTTTGTTATAGTGTTTACTTGTTATTGCACGGCAAACTCTGGTGGCACTTCGAGTTACAGAGTATGGAATTCTTTTTACATAAACACCTGTTCGATATACAGTTTTTGTTGCATTTACACCTGAAGAAACGTTGATAAAAACAGCTTCTGACAAATCACATCCGCCAGCCAAACTTGGAGACAACGTGACCATCCCTATACCTGACGTGGACAAGGCCAAAGGCGATCTTCATAATATTATCGGAGTCATTCTTCGGACAACTAACGAAATATTCTACAAAATTGGGACCAAATACGGCGTTCTACAGAAAATGTATTGCAGGTAATATAATACTACAAGCCCTTTAAATTTTCTGTAACATATTTACTAAACATTATTATTATTTATATTATTATATAATTATCGATAACGTTGTATTTTTTTACAATTTCAGGACGGAACTTGACATCTGCGCAAATAAGTTCGTACAAGAGGAGGAAATCGATCGAGAGAAAGAGATTTCTTTAAGAATTGCAGCAATTAAGCATTTCATCGGGACTGGTCAAGGTTTCTTCAGGTGTAAATGCAACGAAAACTGTATATCGAACAGGTGTTTATATAATAAGAAATCCATACTCTGTAACTCGAAGTGCCACCAGAGTTTGCCATGCAATAACAAGTAAACACTATAACAAAACTTGACTGATATGTAATATTTCCTAAGCCAAACTTCTTTATCCTAACACGCTTAGGACAAACTGGTTCAGCCTAGGACAAACTAGTTTGTCCGATCACGCTTAGGACAAACTAGTTTGTCCTGAAATCGGGTTTGGCCTAGGCCAAACTAGTTTGTCCTGAAATCAGGTTTGGCCTGCAACATATATATTTGTAAAAATTACCAAATGTTTATTCACATCTACAAAATTCATAAATAATATACATAGTAAAAAATAAAAGTGAGATATCATCAATCAAAGGAAAAGGAAGGGATGGTGGAGAGGGAAGGAAAGGTAAATCTGGAATGTAACACGGTATATTACTGACTAGAAATTGAGAGTTTTTTCAGACACTTTTTAAAACATGCCAAGGACGGAGCGAGTCTAACATTGGTTTGTAACTTGTTCCAGAGTCTCACCGCATGGACAGTAAAGGACGACGTTTAAAAAGAAGAGCTGCGAACTGGGAAAGTCAATAAACAATCTCTGTTTGAGCTTGGCGTAAACCAATGATCGAAAAGATGCTGAATATTTTCGGCGAGATAAGAAGGGGTGGCGGGATAGTTTAGGATATTATACTATGGTGACAGATTGTGAAATTTTTTATACTGTCCAGCTTGAGTATACATGTTTTAGTGCTTATTGACTTGGTTTCGTACCGTTACACATATTCGAAAGATCAAGTTTAACTGAACACTTACGCTAAGGCCACACCAAAGTGCTTCGCTAGGTGCTACGTGACTAATAGACTAGGTGACTTCATGCTTGGCCACACCAAAGTGCTTCGCACAAATTAATTTGACATTTGGGAGCGGTTGAGTCAACAAACGATGTCACTCTCGAAACTAACCAATTCCATTACAACTTACCTTATCTTTATTTACTTCCTGTGCAACTTCATTCCAAAGTGATTTTATCACAGGTACATTTTTTATAATTTGCTCGATGGGTTCCACAAAGGCTCCCTTTTATACAAAGTTGTTATTAAAACTTCTGCCATCTTGTAAAATCACTCGGTGACACAATAAAATTAACCAACATGTCCGTTCGCTAGGTGGCTCACCAGGTGACTAATCGTCACGTAGCGTGGTGCGAATCGTGCAGTGTGCCATTGCGATAGTATGCGGTGCGTTGGTTCGCTAGGATATGTCGCCTAGCTTGCAGCATAGCTCTAAGCACCAAGCAAGGCTCCTACCTGTATGGCCGAGGCCTTAATGTTTCATTAAATAAATGTTATCTCGAGAAAAATACTTTCACGACAAAGAATTATTACAGTTATAAAAAATAATTTGTCCTTGACTGTGCAATCAAAAATATATCCTATCCTTTCGTCTCTCGTGTAGCGAACAATTATGAGAGTATTATCCTACTTTGAAGTTAGAAATAAAAACACCTTCGTAACGTCGTCCATCATTGTAGCCAACACAACAAGGCAACAAATACAAAACACGTTTTAATCTAGTGGAAAACGGCTGCGAAAATCTTCAAACATATCTGAACTTACGTAATTTTTTTTGCAGTAGCGAGTCTCTGGTCCTAGATATATCTCTGTCCAAGTCCTTCTCTGAATTGGAGAATTCTCTAAAGACGGGAGTTTTGGGTTGATTGGTCGGCGTAGTTGAGACTGATTTCCTTTCAGATTGTTCTATTAAAAAAAAAATGGTTCGATTGTTCGATATGAAAATCTTTACTGTAAAGAAAAAAGCTGATGAATGTAAAAAAACTGATTAATGTATAAAAAAAAAACTGATGAATGTATAAAGAAAACTGATGAATGTAAAAACTGATAAATGTATAAAAATACTGATTAATGTGTAAAAAAACTGATGAATGTAAAAAACTGATTAATTTATAAAAAAACTGATGAATGTGTAAAAAAACTGATGAATGTATAAAAAATTGATGAATGTAAAAAACTGATGAATGTATAAAAAACTGATGAATGATAAAAAACTGATTAATATATAAAAAAAATTATGAATGTATAAAAAACTGAGTATATGAAAAAACTGAGAAATGTAAAAAAAATGATGAATATATAAAAAAACTGATTAATGGAAAAAACTCATAAATGTATAAAAAAAAAACTGATGAATGTAAAAAAACTGATAAATGTATAAAAAAAATGGTGAATGTGTAAAAAACTGATGAATGTATAAAAAAACTTATGAATTTGTAAAAACACTGATAAATGTATAAAAAACTGATGAATGTATAAAAAAAACTGAAAATGTAAAAAAACTGATTAATGTATAAAAAAAACTGATGGATTTGTAAAATCACTGATGAATGTATTGTACGAGTATAAAAAAAACGGAGTATATGAAAAACTGATGAATGTTAACAAAAGCTGACTAATGTATAAAAAAACACAAGCTGTATACTTTTCTGACTTCACCAATAACCCTTTTTCATACAATGTTATTATTTCAAGTTTTTGTTCTACAGCAAGAACAACTCTTTTACGTTTAGACATTGTCACTAAAGATTTTGAAAAAAATAAAAAGTAAACACTGAATGTAGGCATGCCCTAATAATGATTTGACAAACACGTCATCGATCGGAAATTCCAGTCTACGTTGTGTTCGCTATTTCGCCAGTTTTATTAACTTTAACATATTATCAATTTCGTCAGGTTCTATTTTGGTATATATTTATAAAGGGTCTTTCAAATTGAGTGGTTTTTTAAATTCTTGGATAAAACACAGATGGCGTCGCGAACTTGCCTAGGTCTTGTGATGTTTGAGAGGTGTAATGTATGATATTTATAAAAATGGAGTCGTATACAATACAAAAACGCATTCAAATTGAGAATTATTTTAAGTATTGTTATCTCCAGAAATGGTGATGTTAATTGCCCACCAAGATCATGTGATCTGACACCGTTGGACTATTTTCTCTGGGGTGACGTGAAAAGCCAGGTCTATAAGAATGTCCCCCGATCAATTCCTGAGCTGAGGAACGAAATTATTCACGTTATCGGTGAGTTAGAACCGCAATTATGCCAAAACGTCATCGAAAATTTTGACAAAAGAGTGGACATCTGTGGAGCTGCAAGAGGTGGACATTGGGCGGATATTGTTTTTTGTGTTTAAATGTCATACATTATACTTCAATGACCAATAAAAAGTTTCTTGAAATCAAAGCAAATTGTGTGTTTTATTCAAGAATTTCAAAAAAGCGCTCAATTTGAAAGACCCTTTATATTTTAAATACTTTGAAATTTTAAACTTCCTCTCGTTAATCCGCAACCTGAATGTGACCCCGGATAATTGAAAGTTAACCGTATTACGATTTACAGTGTTTGCTAAAAAAATATTATACAGTGTACAGACTTTTCCTTGTTAATTACTTATTTTCCTTACTTATTCCTACACTACACTTAGTTTCCAGTTTGTGCAAGAGCACAGAAGACCCTCGCTACGTCACTACTTACCTTCATCTGATTCCGGAGCCTCTCCTACCACCACTGCACCATGAGGCAATGAAGAGATCGTAGTTTTTTCAACCTGAAACAAATATAACATTAATTAAGAGATGCCAAACTACATAGCTTTTTGCAGCCTGTGCTAACTCCATGGAAAATAATAAAAAAAACAAATGCGTGAGAGTCTCGCGTGGTAGAAGTGAAACTTCTTAGCTCCTAGGGAAAGTTGATTTTATGCATTGCTTTTTTTCCATTTGTTAACGATTTTTATATTTTTTTTAGGATTATGAAATGGTTCTGTGGAATTTAATTCAATTTTTAATATTAAATATATTTTTGTGTTATTATTAATTATTAAATTTATTATTTTTAAATAATTATTTAATTATTTATTTAAAAAGGATAAATTACTGGGCATCATGCAAATATTTTAGTAAATAATTTAGCCTTTGAACGATAATCTGATTTCTTACATGAGTAGTACACTATACTTCAGAAATTGTAGCACGGGTCCTGTGACAGTTCACAAATTTGCCCCAATACAACCTTGTAACGACATTCAGTAATTTTAATTATTTTATCAACTTTAATATAAGCCTCGATTCTAATAAATAGCAAGTTATTTAGGTAAATACATTACATGAAACTAACAATAATGACAAATTAATACATCTTGTTACAAATTAGCAAAAATGTGGCAGTTTGTTAAAATCAAATCATATTTGGCGACGTTTGTCAAAAGTCACTACGTTAGTTTGCAATGGCTAGGGATGGGGTATATGATAGTTGGATTTTCAATTTTTTTTTATCTAAAATTAAATGTTCGTAATTAGTATTGATTCATAGTGGATCTTGGCCTATTTAAAGATAGATAGAAATCATACAATACATTAGAAAGTCAGTATAATGAAAATTAGGAATTAAAACGTCAGTTTAGAGAAAAACAATTTTTCAATTTATAAAAAAACTATTCGATTTGTAAAAAAAAAATATTTTATCCCATCCCTTTGAGACATGACGTTTAAAACGTCGCAGGACCCATCCTACATTTTCTGAAGTAAAGATAATGAAAATATGCATTAATTGATTTATGTTGGTGATTCTAACATTGTGTCGTCAATGTGCAGAGAAGTAACATCAGATCTTGATATGAAACAGGAGAGCAACTAACAGTCTCCTGGGCAGAGGAGAATAAGGAATTTGCAGGATACACCAAATTTCACTCCCATACATCAAACTTGGCACCAAAATACTATTATAGACTACCTTCATAGCAGATTTACTGTCAGGTTCGAGTATGTACATTTTAGTGCCCTCATTGACATTGTTTCCTATCACTACACGCCGTTCGATATCCCTCTTAGCTCTTCCATCATCTGAGAAAATACTACCCAAGTAGCAGAATTCCTCAATTTGCTCCAATCTTTCATTACTCCCCCATATATCACATTTACTTTTCCTTTCACACTTTTCTATCACCATTACTATGTATATTGCAACATTCATTCTCAGATATTTCTCTCCGCATCTCTCATACAATTTACTTATCAAACTCTGCAATACATCTTCACTCTCCACCAACACTACCATCTCATCTACATACGTTCCAATTAGACTTTTGTACGTCAACAATTGACCTCCGAAATAGGAGAAAAATACGAGCCTGGCAATAAGGATTATATTTCTATGGTATAAATTGTTCTTAAAATAATTAATGAATATATAATTTAACCTACGTGTGCGATAGCAATAACATCTTGTTCACTGTCTGATTCCGAAGCCTCGCCTTCAACGATTGACGGAACGTTCTCCATTATTTTATAGTTAATTGAATACTTTATTTATATTAACTGGATTCCATTCAATGACTTGATAAACGTGCGATTAAGAACTTTGTTTACATCACAATAGAAACGTCATCGAAATGTCAACTGCATTTCATTTTGTAATAATAATTTATGGCATAGAAATATCACTGGTATTGCCAGGTTCGTATTTTAGAAGTGAAACTTCTATAGGCGCGCTAGGGCAAATTGGCTTGAACGTCACGAAAAGTGAAACGCTTGCCCTTCTCCGAATTTAATAGTAATATGTCAAAGGATTTAAATTAATATAAATAAATTTAATTAATAAATATTAAATATAAATTTATAATCATTGATAACATTAATTAATAATTTGATAAATGAACAATAAATAAAAAATTTATAATTTTTTTTATTTATTAAATAGAAAATTAAATATTATATTATAATATTTACATTTAATTTCATTTCAATAATTAAATAATAGATTATTTAATTTAATTAATTAATTATAATATAATTGATAAATAATTAATTTCTAAGTAATATTAAGTATTATTATTAATAATACTAATATTAATAATATTAATTAATATTAATAATTAATATTAATATTAATCATAAATAATTAATATAAATTATTATTAACAATACTCATATTAATTCAATTTAATTTCAACAATTACTATTGTGTCTTCATTTTAGTTTTAGATAAATATTTGTAATTTTATTTTAAGTATTTGAATAAAAAAAAAATTATGTACCTTTATTTCCGTTTTTTGTAAATAAATAAATTGTATACATTGTATCTCTATGTTTATATTTCAAAATCTATCAAATCGTATGTAGGCATGGAGATTTTTTTTAATTAGTTTGATATTCATCCGTTTGAATCAGACGAAGCTTTGCTCTGAAGAAAACGTTCATTTGCGAGATGCCGTTGTAAATGGTTGTAATAGAACAAACGTTAGAAGACTATAACTTCTGCAATTTAGTGACGTCAAAAGAAGAATTGGTTAAAAAAGTATTTCCCTATATTCAAATCAATTATATGAATCACGATTGGCAGAGTGAACGAGCTATTCTTGCCGCCAATAACAAAGACGTCTACGAACTTACCAATATTATTCAGTTCCTTTTGCAATTTTATATGTTTTTGTTATAACTTTCTTCTTTTTCAGTGCAATCGATCTTTCATTTGAATTCAAATCATATCGTAAATTGACCTCCTGGAGTGACGCGATCATTTGCGAGCACGGCGACGAATGCGACAGACTGAGAGTGGCTGAAAGACATAAAAATATTGTTTACTCACAAACATTGTGAAATTAAACATATTAAAAACGTGTGCTTTCTCTTTTCTTTCTTTTCCATTTAACCAGACTGAGCCACAGCAACGCGTGGCCGGGTACAGCTAGTATTTAAATATATGTATAAATATAAAATTCATTTCACCAATACCTATGTGTCTTCATTTTAGTTTTAGATAAATTTTTGTAATTTTATTTTAAGTATTTGAATGAATTTTTTTATGTACATTTATTTCCATTTTTTGTAAATAAATAAATTATATTGAAATTCAACATTTATAACCTTCCTTCCGTGGTTGCAGTCCTAAGACTGGTTTGCAGCAATTTCAACTCTTCTCCTCCATTCCCCCCTGTCCTGTGCGGCTCTTTTTAAGTCTGTATATGTTGAGCAGCGCACGTCCACCAACAGGTCCTCCAGGTACTCTCGGCGTGGGCGTCCCCTAGAGTTTGTCCCCTCGGTCATACCCTCCATTATGGCATGCAAGAGGCTCTCTTGTCGTATTATATGACCGATCCATCTTGCACGCCTTTCGGACAGGATCCTGAGCAGGTGCCTTCCTCCTTCGATTCGTTGGAGAACCTCTTCATTTGTGATGCGGTCTCTCCAGGAAATTCCTAATAGTCTTCTATAGGACCACATCTCAAAAGCCTCTAGTCTTCGTCTATCTCTTTCGGATAGGCACCATGTCTCGCAGCCGTACATCAAGATACTCCATACATAGGTCTTGATGAGGAGTATTCTCAGTTTTAGGTCTTTTTATTAAATGCAAGTCTAGCCTGATGTATACGGCTGTTGACCTCGCTCTTGGACCGACCGTCCCATGTTATTTTGCTCCCGAGGTAGACAAACTCCTTGGTGTTCTTTAGTGGTTTACCCGACATCACTATTCTCATCTGGTGCTGCGCTCGGCCTACAGTCAGCAGCTTTGTTTTGTCTTTATTTATCTTCATACTGTAGTTATTTTGAAGAATGCTTTCCATAGTTGTTAAGGCCTCTTGTAGTTCCTCTTCACTTTCAGCAACCATAGCAATATCGTCAGCCAACCTTATCATGTCCACCTTTTGCCCGTGTATCTTTACACCTTCTCTGTGACTCATTCTCTCTCTCAAGTCGTTTATAACCTACGTAGGCCTTAATTAGTGTTACCTACGTAGGCTTTAATTAGTGTTACCAGGAAAATATTCCTATAGCTTTTATCCTCATTATAATATCTTTTATGGCAATTATTATTAAAACGTCATGTTTCACAGCCTAACCTCACTCGATGTTTTTAAAAAAGAGATCTGTTCATTTGAAATATTTATAAATTCATGTGAAAATGCCTGACGCAGAATTGGACGAAGACGTGCTCGAACTGATAGTCAAGTTTATATCAGATGTGAAAAATGGGTATTAATTATTTTTTTATATTCAAATATTTGTTTTTGCCCACGTCTAAAAACGCGAATGATGCAACGTAAAATAATTCAAATTCAATAAAAATGTGAAGAAAACTTTAGAAGATTATGACATTAATTATTATCGCACTCTTTGTGTGATAATTTACGTTTATTATCACACGTTTGCTCAACAGTTAAATATTTTTTACATTGCGAGATTTGATGTCACAGATGGACAAATCCTAGTGATGTTTGCTTAACCCTTCCATTCCTGTGATGTGTAACTATAGTTAGGAAAATCTAGGATGAGTCGTGTGACAGCTCACAAATTTGCCCCAATACAACCTTGTAACGATGTTCAGTAATTTTAATTATTTTATCAACTTTAATATAAGCCTCGATTCTAATAAATAGCAAGTTATTTAGGTAAATACATTACATAAAACTAACAATAATGACAAATTAATACTTCTTGTTACAAATTAGCAAAAATGTGGCAGTTTGTTAAAATCAAATAATATTTAGTGACGTTTGTCAAAAGTCACTACGTTAGTCTGCATTGGCTAGGGATGGGGTATACGATAATTGGATTTTCGATTTTTTATACATAAAATGAAATGTTCGTAATTAGTATTAATCCATAGTGGATCTTGGCCTATTTAAAGATAAATACAAATCATACAATACATTAGAAAGTCAATATAATGAAAATTAGGAATTAAAATGTCAGTTTAGAGAAAAACAATTGTTCGATTTATAAAAAAACTATTCGATTTGTAAAAAAAAACGAGTTTACCCCATACCTTTGTGACATGACGTTTTAAACGTCGCACGGTTCATCCTAGACTTTCTGAACTATAGTACACAGTGCTTCTAAAAACTTTAATATCTCTATAAATATAATAAATACTGGGTTCAGATTTTAGGTATTCCTCCGTAATACATTTACGCATTGAATGAAAAAAATAATATTAATAATAATTAGCACTTATCGGCCACATCAGAGATATTTTGTGAAAATCGGGAATAAATTCACCATTACAATCAAACGTGTGCCAGTGTGTGACGTAGGTATATTCATTCTAAAAACCGCTATGGGTGAGGAAGCAACGCTATTCACGTCTTACTCTACTTCCGTATATGGGAACGCAAGAAATAGAATCTCAGTTCGCTCGCTTCAGTAGCTTTCGGGCAGCCATTTGAGGCGGTCTCTTCGTTCGTTTTGTAAACGTCGTCCAATGTTTTTTTTCATGTTTTCAGCAATTAAATTTCAATTATTATCACTTTTGACTTCAAATTTAAGCGATTGGCTATGAATATTCTTATTTTTCCAATTTTAAATCGCTCATTTTTACATGTGTATTGATGTGTATTGAATACACATCACCGGAGTGGGTGGATTTTTTTAACACAGGAAGGGAAAGGTTAAACTAAATGAATAAAATTATATTTTAACCTTTTCACTGCCACAAAAAAAATATGGTGATACCATTAAGACCGAACATAATTTGCAAAAAATAACTCAATCAATTTCCATTATTGTTCTTAAAATGACATAGAACTAATTATTGACTTACCAGAGATTGTGAAATATAACATTTAAAACTGTTTTTATTAATAAAAATACGAATTCAAAAGGCTACATTTGTTCAGGGTTGTCACACTCTCATATTTACACTAGACCAATATCCAATATGCTAAAAATATTTCACTACACAGCAAGAAACAAAGAAGAAATATGTACGAGAACCTAATTTTTGTTGGCTATTGTAAAGGGTCTTTCAAATGAGCGGTTTTTAATTCTTGGATAAAACACAGATGGCGTCGCGAACTTGCCTGCGTCTTGTGACATTTGAGAAGTGTAATGTATGACATTTATAAAAATGGAGTCGTATACAATACAACAACGCATTCAAATTGAGAATTATTTTATGTATTGTAATCTCCGGAAACGGTGATGTTAATTGCCCACCAAGATCATGTGATCTGACACCGTTGGACTATTTTCTCTGGGGTTACGTGAAAAGCCAGGTCTATAAGAATGAGCCCCGATCAATTGCTGAGCTGAAGAACGAAATTATTCGCGTTATCGGTGAGTTAGAACCGCAATTATGCTAAAATATCATCGAAAATTTTGATAAAAGAGTGGACATCTGTGGAGCTGCAAGAGGTGGACATTTGATGGATATTGTGTTTTGTGTTTAAATGTCATACATTATACTTCAATGACCGATAAAAAGTTTTTAAAATCAAAGTAAATTGTGTTTTATTCAAGAATGAAAAAAAATAGAATTAAAAAAACTGCTCAATTTGAAAGACCCTTTATATAACAATAATAAATTTCCTTATTTCTGTTATGCATACGTCCGGTACATTTATTATTTCTCTTCTTTTCAGAAAAATCGACGGGTCTTTCAGTATAGCGATTGCAACTGTTGCTTTGCTGAAAGATTTCATCACTGATGTCAAATTCAATAATGCAGAGTAAGTGGTTTTTTTTCTTTCTTAGTATGCACACACGAGTATATACTGAAAGGTGAAGAAATTCAAATCCAAAGATGTAATAATTGAAAAGATGTAATAGTTGAAAAGATGTAATTGTTGAAAAGATGTAATAGTTGAAAAGATGTAATAGTTGAAAAGATGTAATCGTTGAAAAGATGTAATAGTTGAAAAGATGTAATAGTTAAAAAGATGTAATAGTTAAAAAGATGTAATAGTTGAAAAGACACGAACATCCCACAGACACAGATTAGAAAGATACAATGGAGACATGCCATTAAGCGACTAGAATACAAAGAGACAATGTTTGAAATTAATCCGTAACAACTTAAGCCAGTGTAGACTTTAAGGCACAGAAAACTCAACAGCACATTTCAATCATTCTTCATGTTTTCAGAGAGTTACTGGAGCAGATACGCACAGCAGGTCGTATGATCTGCCGAGGCTTACCGCAAGAGGCCGTTACAGGCAACATGGTCCGAAGAGTCCTGCGGATCATACGCGAAGAATACCACGCTGCGGGAAAGAGCTCGGCAGGAGGCACAGGGGATTCCCTCCAAGGTTTACTCCGGGGGAACGGAGAAGAGGATGCATCTTACAGACAAGATGTGCCGGCTCTTAAAGCGGCTGTGCTGGACCATATTTCTGAATTTCAGACAGAGTTGGACACGTGCGGGGATAATATTAGGTGGCAGGCGCCAGAACATATTCACGCCAATGAAATGATCCTTACTCTCGGATGGTCCCGTCTTGTGGAGATGTTTCTTAAGAGAGCCGCCGTGGATAGAAAATTCCACGTCCTTGTTGCTGAAGGTGCTCCTGGAGCCAGTGTAAGTAATCTTTCGCAATTTTTTTTTATACATTATTTATAGTTAAGGCATTAACACTGGAGGCTTAAAGACATTGCAATTTATTTAGTCCAACACTTTTTATTCCACTTTATATAACGGTATAATCCTACAATCTCTGCTCTTTCCGATTCTGGACTATGCGGACGTCTGAATGCTAGAAATAGACGCCAAATTCACATACTGTCTATTATATAACCTCCTTAACTGTTCCGCCGCCCCCTCTTATCTCGCCGAAAATTTTCAGCATCTTTCGAATCATGGATTAGCGCTACGCTCAAACAGAGATTGTCTATTGGCCTTTCCATTTCACCGCTCCTCTTTGTTCACGTCGTCCTTTACTGCCCATGCAGTGAGACTCTGGAATCAGTTACAAACCAATATAAGACTCGCGCCGTCCTTGGCATGCTTTAGGAAGCGACTGAAAAAACTCTTAATTTCTAGTCAGTAAAATAACGTGTTTCATTCCTGATTTTTCTTTTCGTTTCCTCTCCCCGTCCCTTCCTTTCGTTTTGATTGATGATATCTCACTTTATATGAAAAAGAATGTTCGAGTGATTGTCCGTCTTTGTGGGGTTTGTGGACATATGCTCACGTATGTGTTTATGGATTTCGTTGGGATGGATAGTCATTTGAATGATTTATGCGACCACGTAACTTGCTTCATTTACTTTTGTCTGATAGGTTGGAAGAGATTGCCGCCTGGCAATAAGCCCGCCAGATTGTATTTGCAATAAAAGTGTTAAATAAATAAATAAACCCTACCAGTTTCAAGGTTTTCACCTCATCATCAGGGGAGCACAAACAATACTGAATTATGTTCAAACTGGCACCGACATACAACAGCAAAAAATTGGATTGGGGATTGTAGGTTGCAAGCAACGATGAGATCTTGGGAATGTATATATTTACCAGATACCTAGCCCGATGCACTGACTTGGATATTTTCAGGGTCTCTATTCTGTCAAATTTATTTCTTTTACTATTGATATGCAAGCCCCAACCCGATTTTATTTGTGCTCCACTGATGATGAGATGGAAAACTTGAAACCGGTAGGGTTATACCATTATAAAGTGGAATAAACAGTGTTGGATTGAACAAATAGCAAATATTGTACAACACATTCTATTACTCGTACACTGTTTTCGACCCATGTATATATTTTTTAGTAAAATTAACAAAAACCATTGTCTTTTACTCAAAGGTTATTATGATTATCATTCCTCGTCATTCGCTGTAGCTCGCCACGCAATATCGTGTAGGTTCTAGTGTATGCTTTGTCCACCGCAATATTGTAACGTCGGCAGTGAATATACCCAGTGTCCTAAAAAAATGTTTTAGGTGTCATAAGTTATGTCCGTTTTTTTCCAAATTTAAAAATGAGCAGCAAAAGTAAAACAAAATGGTAAAGGTTATACGTCATTCGAGGAAAATTTTCTGCTCTACAAGGTATTGTGTTTGCTTTTACGTTACATATATATTTTATTTGATTACCAGCCTTCAAAATGGAATGTCAAGTAGACGAAAATGAGCATTTTCGACACCTCCTTCTGTTCGCGTTCAATCGAGGGAATAAAGTTGCCAAAGCTGCTCGTGATATTTGCGAAGTGTACGGTGAAGATGCTTTGAACGAAAGGACAGCTCGTCGATAGTTTTTGCGTTTCAAAGATGGTAATTTTGACCTGAAAGGCATGGAGCGTTCCAGACGACCAGTGGACTTCGATGAGAACCGCTTAAACCATATTATTCATGAAGATCCCCTTCAAACCACCGTAGAATTGGTTGAGCAGATGAATTGTAGTCACATGACTGTATACCGCCATCTTAAATCAATGGGAAAAGTCCAGAAGTTCGGCGCTTGGGTTCCACATGTTTTGAGTGAAAACAACAAAAATCAACATTCAACAATTTCTGCTGGTTTGCTCGCGCGTCTTCGAGCTACGCATGGCCGCAAGCAAAGGTTCCTTTTCCCCATCATTACTGATTTAAGATGACTATAATTCATCTGCTCAGCCAATTCTACGGTGGTTTGAAGGGGATCTTCATGAATAATATGGTTTAAGCGGTCCTCATCGAAGTCCACTGGTCGTTCGGAACGCTCCATGTCTTTCAGGTCGAAATTACCGTCTTTGAAATGCAAAAACCGTCGACGAGCTGTCCTTTAATTCAAAGCATCTTCACCGTACACTTCGCAAATATCGCGAGCAGCTTTGGCAGCTTTATTTCCTCGATTGAACGCGAACAGAAGGAGGTGTCGAAAATGCTAACTTTCGTCTACTTGACATTCCATTTTGAAGGCTTGTAATCAAATAAAATAATATATGTAACGTAAAAGCAAACACAATATCTTGTAGAGCAGAAAATTTTCTTCCAAATGACGTATAACATTTACCATTTTGTATTACTTTTGGTGCTCATTTTTAAATTTGGAAAAAATGGACATAACTTATGTTAACACCCGATATATTTTCTATTGAGCTTGTAAATCCATTCACAGAAGTCTATTTCAAAAAAAATATTCAGTCGTGTTTTACATGTTAAGTGTATTTAAAGCATAACCACAATTATTCGTACAAGGGACACTAGAAAGAAGCCTCCGATAATTAAGTTTTAAAAAGTTATTTATCATTTATTTCACATATATTTCACTTTTTCACAAATATGTATAGACTTTTTTTAATAGTTTTCAAATAGTTCGTGTGGTACTCTCTTTCCAACGTTAGATACTTTTTCTATCTCCTTAACCACTTGACAGTTTTGAGCGAGCGGGACTCTGCCACGAAGTTTCTTTTTATACTGACGAGACCGAGCCTCGTTCGGGCAAATCTTATTTCGACTTGTTGGGAGTGTTTCTCCCGAGCGTCTTTTGGGCAGATCATTTGTTTCAACTTGTTTTCTTCGAACGGAATATATTTTCGTATAGAATTTATTCGTTCACAGTTCGTCATTGTGTTACGTCGCGTGTTAAAAATCCGACTGTTAAGTGGTTAACGTGACGAAATACTGTTCCATGAGATGAATTAAGTTGGTTTTGGTTCTGAATCCATAAGATTCTTTAGAGGATTGCAGTCAAAATGAGCAAAACACTCACCGGGTCACATCATTTATACGGCTTTGTCAATCTTGAAATCTTTGAAATCATTTCTTGGCAGTTCTTACACTGAAACCATCATTACTATGAACACTGCAAATTTTTTCTGCTGCGAAACAAGCACTTGCTCCGTTTAAAAATAAAAAGGATAAAATTTGCCGTTTGTACTGATATTTATTTTCTAATAATTCTTAATTGATTCTTAACTGACCTCTGGAGTATACATTTCAAAACAGGATATGACTTGTTTGGAAGTGTATTGTTCTATGTAATGAGTCATGGTGGATGATACGTATGACGTAAATACGCATACATTTATATTATAGATTTAGTGAAAGATTTATGTCAGATTAGGGTGAAGTAAAGATCTATTTACATTAATATATGTGATGGTTTAATTAATGTAAATAAAATGTCTATATTTTGCTTGTGGTTTTCTTGTGTTTTTAATGTAAATATGGATAGATGGTGTAATTAAGTAAAGAAATATAGGTTTATTGATAGCAACATAATATGTACATACTCGTAGATCGCATATACGAGGGTGGTCCGATAAGTACTTAGCCTACAAAAGAATAACAAAAATTTTGGAAAAGTGGCGATTTATTTCTCAACATAATCTCCTTTGAGTTCGATACACTTGACCCAGCGATGCTCCAACTTCTTTAGCCCGTCTGAAAAATACGTTTTCTGGAGGTCTGCAAAGTAGGCCTCCGTGGCGGCGATAACCTCCTCATTCGACTCAAATTTCTGCCCGGCGAGTGACTTTTTCTAATTTGGAAACAAAAAAAAGTCACACGGGGCCAAATCCGGAGAATACGGTGGATGGGGCAGCAGTTCGTAGCCTACTTCTACCAATTTGGCCGTGGCGACGGTGGAGCTGTGAGCCGGTGCGTTGTCATGATGGAAGAGCACTTCTTTCTTCGCCAAATGGGGCCGTTTTTTCTGCGATTCGGTGTCGAATTGGCCCAATAATTCGGCATAGTAGAGCCCTGTGACCGTTTTGCCCTTCTCCAGGAAGTCGATGTAGATCACACCTTTTGAATCCCAGAAAACGGTGGCCATCACATTTCCGGCCGATAGGACAGTCTTCGCCTTCTTCGGAGCACGTTTGCCGGGTGAAGTCCACTGTTTCGACTGTTCCTCGGTCTCGGGTGTGTACCAGTGTATCCATGTTTCGTCGACGGTCACGAAACAACGCAGAAACTCCTTCGGATTGCGCTTAAACATCGTCAAACACTGCTCTGAAGTGGTCTCACGGTTGCGCTTGTCCGGAGTGAGCAAACGCGGCACCCATCGCTCCGACAGCTTTCTCATGCCCAATACTTCATGCAGGATATAACCCACATGGTCTTTTGAGATGCCTACTGTCTCAGCTATCTCGCGCACCTTCAATCGGCGGTCTGCCAATACGAGATCGTGGATTTTTGTCACGTTATCCTCCGTGGTAGCCGTTTTCGGGGCACCTGGGCGTGGCTCATCAAAAACCGATGTGCGACCAGGTTGAAACTCGTTAAACCAATTTTTGACGGTCGCCATCGAAGTAGAAGAGTCACCGTACACAGCATCCAAGCGCTCTTTGATTTTGCTGCGCGATTTCCCTTTCAAAAACAAGAATCGAATCACCGACCGATATTGCTCTTTTTCCATTTTTCTCAAATCCGCGGACACGCTCGCTTCCACACGCGGTCAAAACAAAACTACGCGTCCGATTCGGCTGAAATTTTGACAGTAGCTGTCAACGAGAATGTACTACGCGATAAAAAATTGCTCTTGCAATAGTAGTGCCATCGGGCGGTGAGGCTAAGTACTTATCGGACCGCCCTCGTATAGTTGATCAATATTTGAATGAAATATCAAAATAAATATCCATTTGAAATTTTACAAACAAAAGCCAATATCCATTTAAAATTTTACAAACAAAAGCCAATATCCATTTAAAATTTTACAAACAAAAGCCAATATCCATTTAAAATTTTACAAACAAAAGCCAATATCCATTTAAAATTTGACAAAACTCAATGTGAGTGTTTTTTATGCTTGCTAAGTAGAAATAAGGAATCCACAATTTAGTTTCAAAGTGTAGAACGTGTTGTTGACATATCAAAATAAATATTCATTTAAAATTTTAGAATTTATTTGAATGAAATATCAATTTAAAATTTACAAACTAAAATCAATATACATTTAAAATTTTACAAACAAAATTCAATGTGAGTATTTTTTACGCTTTTTATTAGTCTTTATTGAACAAATAGAAATAATAAATTCACTATTTAGTTTCAAATTGTAGAACATGTTGTTGACCAATATTTGAAAGAAATATCTTAATTTATTATCCATTTAAAATTTACAAACTAAAATCAATATCCATTTAAAATTCTACAAACAAAAGCCAATATCCATTTAAAATTTTACAAATGAAAGGCAATGCGAGTTTTTTTAACGCTTTTTATTACAGTCTTTATTGAACAAGTAGAAATAAGGAATTCACTATTGAGTTTCAAAGTGTAGAACATGTTGTTGACCAATATTTGAAAGAAATATCTTAATTTGTTATCCATTTAAAATTTACAAACTAAAATCTATATCCATTTAAAATTCTACAAACAAAAGCCAATATCCATTTAAAATTTTACAAACAAAAGGCAATATCCATTTAAAATTTTACAAACAAAAGGCAATGTGAGTATTTTTAACGTTTTTTAGTCAAGTCTTTATATTGAACAAGTAGAAATAAGGAATTTACAATTTAATTTCAAAGTGTAGAACGTATGGTTGACCAATATATAAATATCCATTTAAAATTTTACAAACAAAAGTCAATTTGAGTATTTTTTACGCTTTCTTGTACAGTAGTTTTTTTGTCAAGGTGTAGAAATAAATATTCACAATTAATTCCAAAATGTAGAACATTACTGTAGAAAAGTATATTAACAACGTTATATTAATATTAACATTACTTCTTCACATGCTTTCAAAGAAAGATCCGGGCACAAATTACGTAAGATTCATTTTTTTAATAATACGTAATGCACTTTTGATTTACATATTAATGCATCATACAATGCTTTCTTACTAACGACCACGTCTTTCTATCCATCCACACAGGCATGAAGTCACCTAGTATATGAGTCACGTAAAATCTAGCTTAGCACCTAACGAAGCACTTTGGTGTGGCCTCGGCCTAAGTTGATATTAGCTATCGAATTCTAGTTTGATATTCTGTTTTGATATTATCAATTGAACCCACTCTGAGACAGTCTATGGATATTTCAAGGGTGTCGGGGAATAAACCCTATCTAAAATTAACATGATGATTGATTTATTGATTATCAATTGAATATTGCCTATCAACTGGATTATATTGTGATATTACTAATTAAATTCTGATTTGATATTCTCATTAAATTTTGACCGTCAATTGGATTCTGCCTTGTTATTATTAAAGAATTCTAACTTGATATAACTAATTGAATTCTGCGTAGAGATTATCAATTCAATTTTGGTTATCAATTGTATTCTGTCTTAATATTACTAAGTGAATTCCGACTTGATATTAAGCATTCAATATTGTTTATGAATTGGATTCTATCTTGATATTACTAATTGAATTCCGTCTATATACTACTAATTGAATTCTGACTTGATATTATCCTTTCAATTCTGACATAATATCAATTCAATGTTTATTTGATGTCATCAATTAAATACAAATTAAATGCTAAACTTGATATTATCAATTTAATATTGACAAAATTATCAACTGGAATGATATTTTCAATTCAATTGTGACTTGATATTATCTTGTAACTTGATATTATTAATTACTTCCGACTTGATATTACTAATTGTATTCTGATTTGTTGTTAAATAAAATTCTGACATTACTTATAAAATTCTGACATTACTTATTGAATTCTGAATTGATACTATTTATTAAATTCTGATAGGATAATAATAATTTATTTTTGAATTGAATTATTAATTAAATTCTAACATAATATAATTGAATTCTGGCGTGATATTATTAATAAATACTAACATGATTTTGATGTGATATAATTGAATTCTGACATGATATTATTAATTAAATTCTGACATATATCTAATTGAACACTATTATTTTGACACGGTGACACACTAATACTAGAAACTGACCAATCAGCACACAGGAGTTGACTAACACAATCACACGCTCTGTGTACCTACGCTATAGTACAATACAGTCACATATTCTTTCCTTACGCCGCACATATAAGTTGATGTGCCGCACACACAATGAAAAAATTAGGGGGAATGTTGATTATGACTTGATATAATTTATTTATTCTGACTTGATATTACTAATTGAATGCAGACTTGATACTATTAAATAAATTCTGATATGATATTACTGATTTAATTCAAACCTGATATTATTAATTTAATTATAATTCAATTTTCCTCCACTGATTTATTAAAATTAGTTCATATTCTTTATTAATGATGCTTCAATTTTTTGTTTAAGATATTTTGTTTTTTTTTTTGTGTGTTTGTTTTTGAAATATTCAAATTATTTATTAATGATTTTTTTTTACAATTTGTATTTTATTTTCCATGCTTTAGTTTATTCTTTGTTTTTTTTTTTTAATTATTATTATGTTTTTTTTTGTTTGTTTGTTTTTGAAATAATCAAATTATTTATTAATGTTTTTTTATTACAATTTGTATTTTATTTTCCATGCTTTAGTTTATTCTTTGTTTTTTTTTTGTTTGTTTTGAAATAATCAAATTATTTATTAATGTTTTTTTTTTACAATTTGTATTGTATTTTCCATGCTTTAGTTTATTCTTTGTTTTTTTTTTAATTATTATTTTGTTTGTTTTTGAAATAATCAAATTATTTATTAATATTTTTTTTACAATTTGTATTTTATTTTTAATTATTATTATGTTTTTTTTTGTTTGTTTGTTTTTGAAATAATCAAATTATTTAATAATGTTTTTTTTGTACAATTTGTATTTTATTTTCCATGCTTTAATTTATTCTTTGTTTTTTTTAAAATTATTATTATGTTTTTTTTTTGTTTGTTTGATACACACAAAACTTTCAGTGTGATTTTTTTGATTTAATGATTTTTTATTTGCTGTCTGTCCGTGTGAACTAAAATGATGATCCTCGGCAAATACGGTCGACTGTCTGTATTAAAAGTTACGGTACAAGAGATTCCCGATGGTGCCCGATAAAAAGGGTCCCAGTCCGGTATTGATACTTACACAAACTACACATGTACGAGTGTTATTGCCTCTTCACGTACGGGGCAGTATTGCCCATACGTGCGATGACGGACTGCAAGTTTCGTGGTTTGTCAAACGATCTTGACTTTATTGATGGGGCTGAAGACAATATTGTTTTTCGAAAACACTCTTCAGTATTAATCCGAATTATAGAGGATTCAAATTTGTTTAACCCTTATCATGGCATTGTAACGCAGGTGTTACACTAAATTAGGGATTTTTTTTAAAATCCAGAAACTGTAACGTAATTTCAAATATTATACATGCACTGTTGTGTGCAGTGGTATCATCTGGTGATAAATATTGACGACAGTACAACCTTTCAAACGACATCGGGTCAACATGTCTGTACAGCGTGGGTACGTTTTGAAAATTGTGGTAAATAATCTAAATATCTTATTATACACTATATGGTGAGAAAAATTTATTGAAACCATTTTATTTGTTGATAATTCAGCTATGGAAATGTTGTTCATGTTTTAGATTATAGAATCATTTTATAGGCCTTTTTGTGTTTTATAAAAATTGATATTTTGGCAATGTAATGTGGGTGTTACATATTAAAAAAACTAAAAGGAAAAGTTGTGATTCTTTTCCTCAATTTTCCTTCATAACTTACCATACCCGTATAACAAGGAATCAACAAAGAAAAACGTTAATATTTGTATAAATTGAACTTTGCCAAGATAAGGGTTAAGATGTTTATATCTTATGTGTTGACTAATAAGATGGTAATAAATTAATAAAGAATGCTAAAAATTTCATCAGTTATATTCCCTTTGGATCAATAGACCACACATACTTGAAACGTGACACCAGTTAAGATGTTTATATCTTATGTGTTGACTAATAAGATGGTAATAAATTAATAAAGAATGCTAAAAATTTCATCAGTCACTGATATATTCCCTTTGGATCAATAGACCACACATACTTGAAACGTGACACCAGTTAAGATGTTTATATCTTATGTGTTGACTAATAAGACGGTAATAAGTAATTAAAGAATGCCAAAAATTTCATCAGTCACTGATATATTCCCTTTGGATCAATAGACCACACATACTTGAAACGTGACACCAGTTAACATGTTTATATCTTATGTGTTGACTAATAAGACGGTAATAAATTAATAAAGAATGCTAAAAATTTCATCAGTCACTGATATATTCCCTTTGGATCAATAGACCACACATACTTGAAACGTGACACCAGTTAAGATGTTTATATCTTATGTGTTGACTAATAAGACGGGAATAAATAATTAAAGAATACCAAAAATTTCATCAGTCACTGATATATTCCCTTTGGATCAATAGACCACACATACAAATCAAGGTATTTCGGAGTGTTTTTCCGCATCATTTGGTTTAAGATGCTGACATTTACTCACACGAAAACGTTGCACTAAATACCAGGTCTGTACCTATGAAACCGGAATTGGCTCATAGATGGCTCTAAGTTGTCAATGTAGTGACTATCAAACCGCGTCATTGGCGCCTTTTTCTTTTGTTTACATTTGTCAAAGACTTTTAACTCGCAACAATACAAGTTTAATACAACTACATATGTTTTCATAGCGTTGAACATGTCTGTTTTTGTGCCTGAAAACTACGATTTGCGGACAGCATTGATTTTCTGTTACCATTTGAAGAAAACTGCTGCAGAATCCCATCGAATGTTGTCGAAGCTTACGGTGAGCATGCTCTTGGTAAATCACAGTGCTTTGAGTGGTTTAAAAAATTCAAAAGTGGCGATTTGGACGTGAGAAATGAAGAACGTGGAAGACCACCGAGAGAGTTTGAAGACGCCGAATTGCGAGCATTGTTGGATGAGGATGACGCTCAAATGCAACAACAACTCGCGGATCAATTAAATGTGACACGAGAAGCCGTCTCCATACGTTTGAAAGCCACAGGAAAGATCCAGAAGGCGGGAAAATAGGTTCCACATGAACTGAATGAAAGACAGCCGGAAAAACCACTTGCGAAATGCTGCTCGCCAGGTACAAAAGAAAATCATTTCTCCATCGAATTGTGACTGGCGATGAAAAATGGGTATATTACGAGAATCCTAAGCGTAAAAGATTATGGGTAATTTCAAGCAAACCAGCGACATCGACTGCAAAGCCAAATCACTATGGACGGAAGACAATGCTCTGTGTTTGGTGGGATCAGAAGGGTGTTATCTATTATGAGCTGATAAAACCTGGCGAAATGGTAAATACTGAACGCTACCGACAACCAATTATAGATTTGAATCAAGCATTGCGTGAAAAACGACCAGAATATCAAAAAAAAGCAACACAAAGTGATTTTGCTTCATGATAATGCACCATCGCACACAGCGAAACCGGTCAAGGAAACGATTGAGGCGTTTAGTTGGCAAATACTTTCGCATGCGGCTTACTCACCAGACTTGGCTCCATCCGATTACTACTTATTTGCATCGATGGGACACGCACTTGCTGAGCAGCGCTTCACTTCTTACGAAAATGGCTCGATGATTGGTTTGCCTCCAAAGAGCAACAGTTTTTTTGGCGTGGCATCCACAAATTGCCAGAGAGATGGGAAAAATGTGTAGCTAGCGATGGGCAATACTTTGAATAAAATATCTTTTACCATTTTCATACAATAAATGTGTATTTTCTATAAAAAAAATTCCGGTTTCATATTTACAGACCTGGTACACAAATAAAATATTTCAATATATAATTTCATAATGTTAATTTGATGGATTCAAAATATTTCCAGGGACACAAAATGGCCACACGTCTGGCTAAAGCCAATATTGAGACCACGCTCATAGCTGACAGCGCCATCTTTGCCGTCATGTCTCGAGTAAATAAGGTAAGAGTTAAGTGTATATTTGAGTTGATAATTATTTTTTTGCACAACTTTGGTCACCTTACGATACTGATTCTACACATCCATACTCCTTGTACAGCTCCTACAATTTCTCTTCTTTCAAGATATCATTAATTTGATCCAACCATACTTTCCTTGGTCTTTCTCTACCATGTCTTCTATTTACATTCACATTCTATAAATGTATTATTAACCGGTTCACTATAGTGAACCGGTTAGTAATACATTTATAGAAATGTTAATAATACATTTAATAATAACATTTATAGACTCGTTATAACGAGCGAGTTGACGCACTCTCCGATTCAGTGCTCGCCAGGCCGGCCATACAAAATGATCGCGTAAACGCGCTCTCCTTTGAGCTTGTCACAAGCCAATATCAAATCCAATTGTAATAATTTATAAATTATAACACATAGTGACATCTATTGGGATGGTCAAGAAATACTTAAATATTACAATTTACCGATATTATCAAAGTTACAGTCATCTTTCTAAAAGCTTTCACTGACAGTCAATACGTGTCTCTGATACAGGGTTACCGACTACAGTTTTTTGCGACGTAATTGTGACGATTTATAACGACTTCGTTTGTAGTTTTGTTCAATGGTTGATTTTTAACTTTTGTGCGTTATTTTTGTTAATTTTTCAAAGTATTTATTTACAAAGTGTGTTTTCATGTATTCTTTGGTTATTGGCGGTAGTTTTGCGGCATAATACGATGTTTATATAGACTTTTTACGGTTTTATTTTAAAGTTTATTTACCTTTTGCGCTTTATTATACATCATACAGATAATTTGTTGATTTTAGTTTACAAAGTATATTATATTCCGCTATATTTATAAGTAAACGTGTTTTCTGTGTCAAGTTGTGACAACCCTGACATTTTGTGAATATTTAAACTGTGTTTTTCTGAGTGAACGGCAGCTCAAACGCCCCACGGTGTATATATTTAGTAAGTTTTCATAATATCCTTTATATCTGTATACAAAAAATATAATTTTTTTATGTTTTATTTTTGTTGAAAAAATCCCGGCCTGCTGGGTACGGCCATACTAATAACTTCCGGCATTTAAAGGGTTAATTTGTACGTTGGATCGCTCCCGAGGTGGATATTTCAAATCTAAGAGAATATTTTTTGTAAATTGAAACGATTCAGGTTTCTATACTCCGAGAGAGTTAAAACTTGTACGTCGATGTTATTTTTAAAATGACATAACTTACAAACGTGCCAAAATACATTGTAAATACTGACCTGTCAAACACAAACTGCCCATCCAATATGGCCGAAAATTGAAATGGACAGTGTCGCCAACATAAGGATAAAGGATGGGCTCAATCAAAAATGAATAACTTGCGAAATAAAAAAAATATCGTTTAATCAACCCTCGTATTGAAATGATATTTATGACATTCAATGTAATGTGATGGTGTAATTCTTATCAAAGGTTTTTGAAGTCTTATTGTTTTCTCGCAGGTGATGCTGGGGACTCAGACGGTGCTGGCAGGAGGTGGACTTCGCGCCACGGTCGGAGCTCACACTGTAGCTCTGGCTGCTAAACACTACAGCGTGCCTGTGAGTATGAAGGTTCTTTTGAGGTTCCGTTCCAATCATGTCCGCAACACCAGATTATGTAATCGCTCTACTTACCGATATTTCCAAAGGTAGGCTAGTTCAACTTATAGGTTGATAGAACAGCTTCCCTGATGATGAAGTGAAGACCTTAAAGGTCTTAAAGGAAACCAGTAGGGTTATACCGTTATACAAAGTGGAATAAACAGTGTTTGATAAAACAAATTACAATGTATTTAAACCTCCACAGTGTTAATGCCTTAACTAAAGGGTCTTTTAAATTGAGCAGTTTTTTTAATTCAATTTTTTTTTAATTCTTGAATAAAACACACAATTTGCTTTGATTTCAAAAAACTTTTTATTGATCATTGAAGTATAATGTATGACATTTAAACACAAAAAAACAATATCCGCCAAATGTCCACCTCTTGCAGCTCCACAGATGTCCACTCTTTTGTCAAAATTTTCTATGACATTTTGTCATAATTGCGGTTCTAACTTACCGATAATGCGAATAATTTCGTTCTTCAGCTCAGGAATTGATCGGGGCTCATTCTTATAGACCTGGCTTTTCACGTAACCCTGGAAAAAATAGTCCAACGGTGTCAGATCACATGATCTTGGTGGGCAATTAACATCACCGTTTCCGGAGATTACAATACATAAAATAATTCAACAAGTTGAACGCGTTGTTGTATTGTATATAACTCCATTTTTATAAATATCATATATTACACTTCTCAAATGTTACAAGGCTCAGGCAAGTTCGCGACGCCATCTGTGTTTTATCCAAGAATTAATAAAAACGCTCAATTCGAAAGACCCTTTATAATTAATATATCTCTATACCACACGTGACTGAATGTCACGCGCGGTTACGCAGGTAACTGTCGCCAGGGCACGGGTAATGTTTAGCCATGATATTCGTTCTGTAAGATGGTATGTAGAACAGAGGGTAATGTCTCACACAGCCATATTTATCGGGGATATATAAACTTAGTGATTCTAGTATCGCGGGACAGTTGTGAGGTGAAGACCTATTCATTATATTAAGTGGGATAAACAGTGTTTGATAAAACAAATGACAATGTCTCTAAACTTCCACAGTGTTAATGCCTTAACTATAAATAATATATCGTCGTTGTTCTGCGAAAAGCATTTAAGTTCAAATATTGAGTTTTGAGATACAGTGAAACCCCGTTTTTCGTGCCCGGAATTCACGTTTTCTCGCTATTTGCGTTAAATTTTTCCAATCCCGTTTTATTTTAGTACATTTAGTTCCCGCTTTTACGTTTTTATTTCCCGCAATTTACGTTTGAAATGTTTAAAATGCAAATCAACTTATAAACATATTTAATTCAATTCGCGACGATTTAAAATATTTGAAATGAATATTAGGAAGCAGAAATATGTTGTTTCTATTTATAGACACGTGTGCGCCTGCAGCGCTCATGGTCAAGGTTATGGTACACAAGTCCTATAATACGATGCATTTAGTGGGAAATTTAGCGAATCAGAGGCAGGCAGACTGTATATGTATTTGGTCAATCTATGCTTATGTTTTAAATGTGTCGGTCGTGTACATACAATTTCAATTGTCGTATATTTCGTGTGTCAATTTACATTTTTTTCCATTTCTTTTAATTTTTCGTTGAATCCCTTCAAATAATGTCTCAGCAAAGAAAAATATTATCGATTCAAGAGAAAAGGAAAATTCTCGAAAGACTGAATAAACATGTTGGTTCACGTGTTTTGCTCGCGCGTGATTTGGGGATACCCATTACAACTTTGGCTACGATAATAAAAAATCGTGAATCGATTGAAAAAAGTTTTCCGATTTGCGTGATTATCTAAATAAAAAATATTTTAAATTTTTCTTTTTTTTTTTCTAACCCCAAATCTACGTTTTCCCTCCAATTACGTTTTTTTTATCAGCCCCTTCAAAAACGTTTTTTTTTATTTTTTTTTTATTTAACCTGGCGAGTTTATTGCCATGTGGCAATCTCTTCCAACCAACCAGAAATATGTTTTTATAGACCCTAAATGTTAACCAGACTGGAATTCTATTTTAAAAAATCTGGGTTCCAGCGGGGATCGAACCCGCAACCTCCGGATCGGCAGACAGGTGTCTTACCACCAGGCCACGGAGGGTTTCACTGTAAATGCAATTTAAGCTTCGGAGGGCGATGTAGAATCAAGTTATTTGACTTTTTATCTTTTCATAACAGCGAAACCAAATAACTTTTGGGCATAAATGTTTTTTCCAGGTGTAGACATTTTTATTTTAAGTAAAATGGCATCAAAAAGTAATTTTAAGCAAAAATGGACTTAAATGCTTTTCGCAGAATAACGACGATATAATCAATTGTATAATACAGGAATTGTCTTTATCACGTGTTGCGAATAGCAGGAAAATATTATTCTGGAATGTACGGGATCGAGGTGGGACCGACAAAAAATGGCGAAAACGTAAAATCTGTTAACGTAAAATGGGGGTTACACACTGTAATTCTATCATGTTTTGTGATGCGTATGTCTTTCCAGGTGATAATCCTGTGTCCTCTGTACAAGTTGTGTCCGGAGCATCTGTGTAACTACGAGCAGGAGAACTTCAATACACTGGCGAGTCCCGAGGGAGCTCTGCCGTACAGGTCAGTTCTAATGCAATACTTTTGTGTTGGCCATACACGTACGTGTCACTAGATTTAATCGAATGAATTGATGCGTTTGAAATGTGGTGCAAATGAAGGGTGTTACGAGTTTCACGGACAGCAAAGCAAACTAATGCCACCATTCTTAAAAGAAGTGAGAATCAACGACAGATTGTCGACATGCCTTTGACAAGTTCTCCGATTCTTTGGACACATCGTTCGCGGTTACTGGAGGCGTGGAAGGACGACGCACAAGAGAAGGAATCTCAATATGTTGGACTGAACAAGCGAGTGATGCAACTGGACTACCCTTAACAACTGACCTTCGAGCCGCGGAGTGCAGGGATGGATGGAGAGGAGTCTTCAGAGGCTATCGTGGGAGTCACGATGAGTCACAGTCGTGAGCTACACGACATGCTGAAATTATCAAGATATATCTATGATTAAAACTCCAAATCAAAGAAGATGGGCGTAAATTTTTTTAGTTATCGCAAGTGCTCAAATTGATGGCTGTTTGGGTCCATGTACTGCTGATAACATGCGATCACAAACATCGCAAATTATATTATATTTTTATTTTCTACTTATTTTATTTTTTGCTACATTTATTTACATGTAACCTAAAAATTTCACGTAAATCGGGCGAGTGGATCAATAGTTATATTGATTTTACGTCAAGTTGACGAAAGAAATTGAGATCACCAAAAAAACGTCGGCTACTGGTTCAAATTACCAGAAATTTATATGGACAGTGAAACTTTAAGCGGCCGTGTTTCTTTTGGCGAGCTTTTAAAATGAATTAAAGAATAGGAAATGTAAAGATGGACTTCGCACGTTTGTCGAGACATTTGAACACCCGTACACACGGGGAACGTACTGAATCAGTTAAGATTAAGATAATAAAGCAGTATTGGCTGAGACTAGCTTAAAAGTTCTCGAATAAAAATTTCAATAGACTATTGATAATACTAAATTGTTTTTATTTTTTCCAGCATTGGTTCTCTGGCGCATCGCAGTCACGCATATTGCCCCCTGTACGACTATGTGCCCCCGGACCTGGTCACCCTCTTCATCACAAACCTGTGAGTATCATTCCATCAGTTCGTCACGGGGAGAATGCCTTGTTCACACGTGACAAGTTCTCAGTCGAGCATTCTGAAACCTACTTGGCCGAGTAACAAATTTAGCAAACAAGTGCTTGTTCGAGACTTTTACAAACCACAATACAATTTACATTGTTTTAATGGAAAGACGAATCATAGAATACAAGTAAATGATATTGCCCCCTGTACGATTATGTGCCCCCGGACCTTGTCACCCTCTTTATCACCAACTTGTGATTATCATTCCATCAGTCCATCACGAGAAGAATGCTTTATTCACACGTGATTAGTTCTCAGTCGAGCATTCTGAAACCTACTTGGCCGAGAAACAAATGCAGGTGGCCCTCGACTTTCGGACATAATTGGTTCCTGAAAATGTGTGCGAATGTTGAATGTTCGAAAGTAAAGGGATGTAAAAAAAGCATCAAAAATTCTATATTCAAATATTTATTTATCAATAATAATATTTATTTATCAATAGGAGTAATATATTACAAATATTTATTTATCAATATACATAATTAAGTTAACGAGACGTGTTTAAGTGCTTTCAGGTGTTTTCTTTATAAACTTGTCAAGAGTTAGTTGAATACCGCCCTTTGTTTCTTTTCTTGATGAAGAGTTCTATAGCATGCTGTGTCTTTCTCAATCACCCTACGTACTTGAGATATACGTTCTCCATTGGGATCACATTCTTCCATGATAGTCACAAATTAGTCCAAGATGCATGAAGGCTTCATTCATATTATTGATTGTCAAGTCTTGTCAAAGTCTTGACAATTTTATCAGCTTCTTCTTCCTCACTTCCATTGTGTATTCCATTTAACTCTTGTTGCTCAATTAAGTATTCATTTGACAGAGGTACTGAGTGAGATTCAATCAACTCATTAACATCTCCGTTGTTGACGTCCAAGTTTAGTTCATTCATTAGGCTAACTATTTCATCTGTGATAGTTTCCGGAGTTTCTTCAGAATTTATAAAATCACTCGTCATTTGTGGGCATAATTGTTTCCAGGAACCTTTCATTGTTGACTCTTTTATTTCAGTCCACGAGTCTCCGATATTGTTTATTGCGTTGTTCCATATATTATAGTTCTTCCAAAAAAGTGGGAGCGACTGGGTGGAAGCAAACAATTTTTGCACTATCGACAAAAATCTTTAAAAAATTGAATTTTAGTGCAAAATAGCGAATTGTGTAAAAGTCGAGGGCTGCCTGTATAGCAAACAAGTGCTTGTTCGAGACTTTTTTTTACTTAAAGCAAAACACCCTCCAATGTAGATAGATATACAAGACGGTTCTCGAATGTATTGTTTGAATTCGATTCGTGAACGTGCATTTTCAATGACTGCCCATGTCTCGCTTCAGAATTTTTTTTAAAATGCAAGGAAAAACAAACCTCTTTGGACAGGTTTTTAGTGAGACAGAAAAGAGAAAGAACCACAGAAGGACAGTCACGTGACTCCCTTTCCAAACAATAACATCTCTCCTTCTCTCCACCTGTCTCTCCACCTTCCACTTACGCCATCAGCTCTCCTCTCCTCAGTACAGGGAAAGTGCATTCTAATATTAATTTATTTAATCTATTTATTGTGTTGCCGCGCTGTGTATCTATGGGGGTCTGGAACGGATTATTTCAATCTATGTTACTTCTTATTGGATAAATTTATTCAGTTTCAGAAACAGCCTTTTGGAATGGATTAAGTTCGAAAACCAAGGTTCCACTGTAAATCAAAATTAAAAATAAATATATTTTGCTCACGATTATAGATTAGTATCTGGTCTCTACGTACATACCATCACAGAACGGGTTAAGTTCGAAAATCGAAGTTACACTGTATTTATTCAAGTATATTTAAGATTAAAACTCCAAATTAAAGAAGATGTACAGTACCCGGCGGTAAGTAATACACATCGGGTTTAAGAAAGAGACTGTCGGCCATAATCGGCTAACTTCGGCTTTGTAGAGCGTCGTCTCTGTCATTCATACACGTGTTCCGTCGCGATTTGTCAAGCGTTCTAGAGTGTGCGTGCGACAGAGACGACGATCTACAAAGCCGATTATGGCCGACAGTCTCTTTCTTAAGCCCGATGTGTATTACTTACCGCCGGGTACTGTACTAAATTTTTTTTTACTTATTGCAAGAGCTTAAATTGATGTCCATTCTGTTTAGCGCACTGGTGATAACGTGGAATAGCAAACCGTAATGAATAATGTGTTTTGGTATTTGGGCGCATTCTCTTTCAATGGCTGCTCTCAATTCATTAAATGTCGCCAGTTCTGTGCCATAAACTTTATCTTTGATGAGTCGCATGAGTATATCTAAACAGCAATATAAATGAACAGATCATAGAATCAGTGCAGCATTTTAATTCTTCTGTTTCTTCCTGGCACTGTCCCAACTCATTGCCTAGGTAGGCTGTTAGGGTCGGCTCTTCTCGTTCTCAGGCTGTATGTTGTTCGGTTCTGGGTATCGCTTTCATCTAGGCCGTTTCTCTGCAGGATTTTTGGAGCATTGAGTCATCCAGGAGTTGTTTGGTCTTCCTCTGGACGGCTGTCGAGGAAGATCAACAGACATTGCCTGATTTACCGTATGATCTGGTGGTCTCCGTCTTATGTGCCCGTACCATCTCAGCTGTCGCTCTTCCCACTTACTGTTAATATCACTGACCCCCCGGCTACCACGAATGCGTGAGCTCTTAATTCTATATTTCAGTGATACTCCTGCCAACCACCTAAGCATTAGCATTTCTGCTGTTTCAAGTTGCCTAGAGTAGGAGCTGTACATAATCCAGCATTCTGAGCCATACATAATTGCGGGTCTAACGATAGTCTGGTATACCTTTCCTTTCAGTTTCATAGGTATTTTTGGGTCACACAAAACTCCTGTCACCGATCTGAACTTCATCCAATCAATCAATCAATGGCACTACAGCCCATTGTGGGCCCCGGCCTCCTCCAGCAGTCATCGCCATTCCCTCCTATCCTGGGATGCATTCCTCCAGCCCCTGATGCCAATCATAATCTTCATCCACCCCACACTTATTCTATGGTCAACATCCGCGGTGCACCCTCCTCCTTGTGAATTAGTGAGCCCAGATACTTAAGTGCAGCATTTTAATTATTGTTAAATATATAATTTATTTTTTTCCAGTGGCGGCAATGCTCCCTCGTACATCTACCGGCTGCTCTCGGAGCTGTACCACCCGGACGACTATGATTTATAACACTGATGTGACATTTCCCTTTTGGTATCGATACATTTAATTACTCAATCAAAGTTAATACTGTCTATACTTATTTAATTCTTAATAAAATCATTTGTTTTCTTTCTTATTCTCTTATTTCTTACACTCCTTTACAGAGAGAGTTCTATCTTTGCATAAGGCGAGAGATATAAAGGGTAAGAGAGAGGGGGGGAAATAGAATGAGTCGTATGTACGAGGGTTGATCAAAAAATAGTGTGTGTTTTTGATTGCGCCTGTCTTTTTTCTTCACGTTGGGGACACAGTCTTTGATATAAAGGTGTTTCAAATTGAGCGTTTTTTAAAATTCTTGAATAAAACACACAATTTGCTTTGATTTCAAAAAATTTTATATCGGTCATTGAAGTATAATGTATGACATTTAAACACAAAAAAACAATATCCCCCAAATGTCCACCTCTTGCAGCTCCGCAGATGTCCACACTTTTGTCAAAATTTTCGATGACATTTTGGCATAATTGCGATTCTAATTCACCGATAACGCGAATAATTTCGTCCTTCAGCTCAGGAATTGATCGGGGGTCATTCTTATAGACCTGGTTTTTCACGTAACCCCAGAGAAAATAGTCCAACGGTGTCAGATCACATGATCTTGGTGGGCAATTAACATCACCGTTTCCGGAGATTACAATACGTAAAATAATTCAACAATTTGAACGCATTGTTGTATTGTATACGACTCCATTTTTATAAATATCATACATTACACTTCTCAAATGTCACAAGAGCCAGGCAAGTTCATGACGCCATCTGTGGTTTGCCCAAGAATTTATAAAACTGCTCAATTTGAAAGACCTTTAATTATATATAGGCCAAAATTAAAAAGAAATTAAAACAAAGGGACATCTAATCTTTTTACGTATAATACGTATTCAAAATTTATTTAATTAACGACACAACAGTGTCTTTTATATACAAATGCATACAAGACACGTTAATACAAATACTTAATTAATGACAAAAATACAAGATATTGTAATTTGTTTTATCGAGGATTTATCTATAATTAAAATTATTGTATCTGTTGTTTATATATATGATGACCTCCGTGGCCTAGTTGGTAAGAAGTTTTTCTTTCAATCCTGAGGTTTCGGGTTCGATTCCCGCTGGTACCCATATTTTTAAAAAAGGATTCCAATCTGGTTTTCGCCTGGCCCCTCGAACACCTTTCTGATTGGTTGGAATATATTGCCACATAGCGATAAGTCCTCCAGGAAAAACATGAAGACCTGCAAAATAGTCTGGAAAGGTGGAGAAAAATCTTGGAGGACAATGGGTTGAGACTGAGCAGAAAGAAAACAGAGTATCTGTACCTACCATTCGAGAACACAAATGCTGTCACTCCCATAATGCAAATGGATGGAGAAACATTACCAAATTGTGACTCCTTTAAGTATATTGGGTCACTCATCCATAGCGATGGAGGATGTGCAGCAGATGTAAAACATAGCATCAGTGTGGGATGGATGAAGTTTAGATCAATGACGGGAGTTCTATGTGATCCGAAAATGCCAGTAAAGTTAAAAGGAAAAGTATACCAAACGATTGTCAGACCCGCACTCCTCTATGGCTCCGAATGCTGGACGATGTATAACTCTTACTCTAGGCAACTAGAAACTGCTGAAATGCGCATGCTAAGATGGTCAGCTGGTGTGTCCCTAAGAGACAAAATAAAAAGCTCACGCATTCGTGGAAGCCTAGGTGTTACAGACATCAACAGTAAGATGGAGGAGAGGCGGATGGATTGAGATGGTATGGGCACGTTGGACGCAGAGCACCTGATCACATTGTGAACCAGGCAATCTCCATGGATCTTCCTCGAATAACAACCAGAGGAAGACCAAAGAATTCATGGGTGGTGCAAAGTGATAACCTGATGCAGAGGCACGGCCTGGGGGACGTAGTCCGGGACAGAAGAGCATACAACCTGAGGACGAGGAGAGCTGACCCCAACAGTCTTCGCAGACAGTGAATTAGGATCGAGCCAGGGAGAAGATAAGTCCTCCAGGTATGTTTGCAACGAAAATGCAATACAATATATGTTATATAAATGTAAGTAAATAGTTTTCAAAAGCTCTTTTGGTTTATATGTACCAAAACTAAATAAATTTTACATTTTAAATTTCAAAAAGAAACTTTTTCATTAATAATTAAAAAATCTAAACTAAGTTTTCTAAGAAACATTATCTAAGTCTTTGATATCAAGTTGAATCATGTTCTGATTAAGTTCAGCCGTTGATTTGGAGACTTCTGAATTTTTCATTTGATGCGAGAATTTATTCTCGGTCTTTTCGTCCATTTGCGAGATGGTGAGATGAAAGTGCAGGCAGCGTTCTTCGTCTAACATGTAGAGGATTTGTTCGAGCGGAAGAATGACATTTTCGCTGACATCCAAAATGTCTAAGTCATTGTTGTTCTTGCAGCTTTGCCTGTAAGAAATGCACATTTTTTTTAATAATTGAGTTTTTGGATTTGTAACCGATTGGGAGATAAGCAGGGAGATGTTTGAATTAGCAGGGAGCAGCCACAATGGAAGTTAAGCAGGGAGATAAGTTTAAATTAAGTAGTGCGATAGGATAAGTTTGCAAGAAGCAGTAAAATTGGGAGTTAAGCAAGGAGATAGTATAAGTTGAGTAGAGAAATAGGATAAGTTAGCAGGGAGCAGTAAAATTGGAAGTTAATCAAGGAGATAGTATATGTTAACAGGGAGCAATTAAATTGGGAGTTAAGCAAGGAGATAGTATAAATTGAGTAGAGATAAGATATGTTAACAGAGAGCAGTCAAATTGGAAATTAAGCAAGGAGATAGTATAAGTTGAGTAGAGATAGGATATGTTAACAGGGAGCAGTCAAATTGGGAAATAAGCAAAGAGATAGTATAAGTTGAGTAGAGATAGGATATGTTAACAGGGAGCAGTCAAATTGGGAATTAAGCAAGGAGATAGTATAATTTGAGTAGAGATAGGATATGTTAACAGGGAGCAGTTAAATTGGAAGTTAATCAAGGAGATAGTATATGTTAACAGGGAGCAATTAAATTGGGAGTTAAGCAAGGAGATAGTATAAATTGAGTAGAGATAAGATATGTTAACAGAGAGCAGTCAAATTGGAAATTAAGCAAGGAGATAGTATAAGTTGAGTAGAGATAGGATATGTTAACAGGGAGCAGTCAAATTGGAAATAAGAAAAAGTATAGTATAAGTTGAGTAGAGATAGGATATGTTAACAGGGAGCAGTCAAATTGGGAATTAAGCAAGGAGATAGTATAATTTGAGTAGAGATAGGATATGTTAACAGGGAGCAGTTAAATTGGGAGTTAAGCAAGGAGATAGTATAAGTTGAGTAGAGATAGGATATGTTAACAGGGAGCAGTCAAATTGGGAATTAAGCAAGGAGATAGTATAATTTGAGTAGAGATAGGATATGTTAACAGGGAGCAGTTAAATTGGGAGTTAAGCAAGGAGATAGTATAAGTTGAGTAGAGATAGGATATGTTAACAGGGAGCAGTCAAATTGGGAATTAAGCAAAGATATACTATAAGTTGAGTAGAGATATAATAAGTTAACAGGGAGCAGTTAAATTGGGAGTTAAGCAAGGAGATAGTATAAGTTGAGTAGAGATATAATAAGTTAACAGGGAGCAGTTAAATTGGGAGTTAAGCAAGGAGATAGTATAAGTTGACTAGAGATAGGATATGTTAACAGGGAGCAGTCAAATTGGGAATTAAGCAAGGAGATAGTATAAGTTGAGTAGAGATAGGATATGTTAACAAGGAGCAGTCAAATTGGGAATTAAGCAAGGAGATAGTATAAGTTGAGTAGAGATAGAATAAGTTAACAGGGAGCAGTCAAATTGGGAATTTAGCAAAGATATAGTATAAGTTGAGTAGAGATATAATAAGTTAACAGGGAGCAGTTAAATTGGGAGTTAAGCAAGGAGATAGTATAAGTTGACTAGAGATAGGATATGTTAACAGGGAGCAGTCAAATTGGGAATTAAGCAAGGAGATAGTATAAGATGAGTAGAGATAGGATATGTCAACAAGGAGCAGTCAAATTGGGAATTAAGCAAGGAGATAGTATAAGTTGAGTAGAGATAGAATAAGTTAACAGGGAGCAGTCAAATTGGGAATTAAGCAAAGAGATAGTATAAGTTGAGAAGAGATAGGATATGTTAACAGGGAGCAGTCAAATTGGAAATTAAGCAAGGAGATAGTATAAGTTGAGTAGAGATATAATAAGTTAACAGGGAGCAGTCAAATTGGGAATTAAGCAAAGAGATAGTATAAGTTGAGTAGAGATATAATAAGTTAACAGGGAGCAGTCAAATTGGGAATTAAGCAAGGAGATAGTATAAGTTGAGTAGAGATAGAATAAGTTAACAGGGAGCAGTCAAATTGGGAATTAAGCAAAGAGATAGTATAAGTTGAGAAGAGATAGGATATGTTAACAGGGAGCAGTCAAATTGGAAATTAAGCAAGGAGATAGTATAAGTTGAGTAGAGATATAATAAGTTAACAGGGAGCAGTCAAATTGGGAATTAAGCAAGGAGATAGTATAAGTTGAGTAGAGATAGGATATGTTAACAGGGAGCAGTCAAATTGGGAAATAAGCAAAGAGATAGTATAAGTTGAGTAGAGATAGGATATGTTAACAGGGAGCAGTCAAATTGGGAATTAAGCAAGGAGATAGTATAATTTGAGTAGAGATAGGATATGTTAACAGGGAGCAGTTAAATTGGGAGTTAATCAAGGAGATAGTATATGTTAACAGGGAGCAATTAAATTGGGAGTTAAGCAAGGAGATAGTATAAATTGAGTAGAGATAAGATATGTTAACAGAGAGCAGTCAAATTGGAAATTAAGCAAGGAGATAGTATTAGTTGAGTAGAGATAGGATATGTTAACAGGGAGCAGTCAAATTGGAAATAAGCAAAGAGATAGTATAAGTTGAGTAGAGATAGGATATGTTAACAGGGAGCAGTCAAATTGGGAATTAAGCAAGGAGATAGTATAATTTGAGTAGAGATAGGATATGTTAACAGGGAGCAGTTAAATTGGGAGTTAAGCAAGGAGATAGTATAAGTTGAGTAGAGATAGGATATGTTAACAGGGAGCAGTCAAATTGGGAATTAAGCAAAGATATACTATAAGTTGAGTAGAGATATAATAAGTTAACAGGGAGCAGTTAAATTGGGAGTTAAGCAAGGAGATAGTATAAGTTGAGTAGAGATATAATAAGTTAACAGGGAGCAGTTAAATTGGGAGTTAAGCAAGGAGATAGTATAAGTTGACTAGAGATAGGATATGTTAACAGGGAGCAGTCAAATTGGGAATTAAGCAAGGAGATAGTATAAGTTGAGTAGAGATAGGATATGTTAACAAGGAGCAGTCAAATTGGGAATTAAGCAAGGAGATAGTATAAGTTGAGTAGAGATAGAATAAGTTAACAGGGAGCAGTCAAATTGGGAATTAAGCAAAGATATAGTATAAGTTGAGTAGAGATATAATAAGTTAACAGGGAGCAGTTAAATTGGGAGTTAAGCAAGGAGATAGTATAAGTTGACTAGAGATAGGATATGTTAACAGGGAGCAGTCAAATTGGGAATTAAGCAAGGAGATAGTATAAGATGAGTAGAGATAGGATATGTCAACAAGGAGCAGTCAAATTGGGAATTAAGCAAGGAGATAGTATAAGTTGAGTAGAGATAGAATAAGTTAACAGGGAGTAGTCAAATTGGGAATTAAGCAAAGAGATAGTATAAGTTGAGAAGAGATAGGATATGTTAACAGGGAGCAGTCAAATTGGAAATTAAGCAAGGAGATAGTATAAGTTGAGTAGAGATATAATAAGTTAACAGGGAGCAGTCAAATTGGGAATTAAGCAAAGAGATAGTATAAGTTGAGTAGAGATATAATAAGTTAACAGGGAGCAGTCAAATTGGGAATTAAGCAAGGAGATAGTATAAGTTGAGTAGAGATAGAATAAGTTAACAGGGAGCAGTCAAATTGGGAATTAAGCAAAGAGATAGTATAAGTTGAGAAGAGATAGGATATGTTAACAGGGAGCAGTCAAATTGGAAATTAAGCAAGGAGATAGTATAAGTTGAGTAGAGATATAATAAGTTAACAGGGAGCAGTCAAATTGGGAATTAAGCAAAGAGATAGTATAAGTTGAGTAGAGATATAATAAGTTAACAGGGAGCAGTCAAATTGGGAATTAAGCAAGGAGATAGTATAAGTTGAGTAGAGATAGAATAAGTTGAACATGGACGTGAGTAAAACTAAGTTCATGGTGTTTGTTCGGCAGGAGCACGTCTTACATTGAACGGTGCTGGTATAGAGAGAGGGGAAACATTTATATACCTCGGGAGTATCCTAGTGGAAGACCTCGACCCAGAAACCTAAGTCAAGTGCAGAATTGAATCATCTCATGCGGCTTTTAATAAAATGAGAAGCGTATTCTGCGATGATAATCTAAACTTGAATCTTTGACAACAACGGTTAGTCAAATGCTACGTTTGGTCAGTGTTATTGCGTGGAGTGGAATCATGGACACTTAAAGTTGGTTGTATAAACCGACTGGAAACATTCGAAATGTGGATGCACCGGAGAATGCTACGGATACCCTGAACGGATATGGTCAGCAACACGAGGGTTCTTCAAAGAGCCAAAGTTGATAGAGAGTTGCTGACTAATATTAAAATCCGAAAGGTGTCCTACTTGGGTCATGTACTTAGAGGAGCAAAGTACAAATTACTGCACCTGATCATCCAGGGCAAAATAGAGAGTCGAAGAGGTGTTGGCAGGAGGCAAATCTCCTGGCTCCGCAATATACGTGATTGGACTGGTATAAGGAACGTCGGGGATCTTTTTCGGACTGCCGGGGACAAAGATGTCTACTGTCAAGTGATAGTCAACGTTGGGAGGACCTGACATGACATTGGGAAGAAGAAGATTGTCTTGTATAAATAAATAAAAATATCGATTTTATTGAGCAGCAAAAGAAAATTGTGAAGTCTACAATTTGCCAAGATGTATGTATTTGACTAATGTATTTGGAAAGGAAAAAAAAAGAAATTGTTATCACTGACCTATAGCTGATTTTCCTCATGGGATCACTGGGCTTGATGATCTCCAGATCAAAGTAGAAATTGTCCAAGTCTGTGTCGTTTCCTATCATCACCACTGACCACATCATTTTACCTGCAAATATTGGAAACAAAATAAATCATTCATTTTTTGTTCATTTCATGTATATATTCCTACTTCTTTTGTACATAGATTTTCTTAGGAAGTTGACAATCTTACATATATACCATATAAAGGGTCTTTCAAATTGACAAGGCGCCATCTGTGTTTTATTCAATTTAAATTCTTGGATAAAACACAGATGGCGACGCGAACTTGCCTGAATTTTGTGATATTTGAGAAGTTTAATGTATAATATTTATAAAAATGGAGTCGTATACAATACAACAACGCGTTCAAATTGTTGAATTATTTTATGTATTGTAATCTCAGGAAACGGTGATGTTAATTGCCCACCAAGATCATGTGATCTGACACCGTTGGACTATTTTCTCTGGGGTTACGTGAAAAGCCAGGTCTATAAGAATTACCCCCGATCAATTCCTGAGCTGAAGGATGAAATTATTCGCGTCATCGGTGAGTTAGAACCGCAATTATGCCAAAATGTCATGGAAAATTTTGACAAAAGAGTGGACATCTGTGGAGCTACAAGAGGTGGACATTTGGTGGATATTGTTTTTTTTGTGTTTAAATGTCTTACATTATACTTCAATGACCAATAAAAAGTTTTTTTGAAATCGAAACAAATTGTGTGTTTTATTCAAGAATTTAAAAAATTTGAATTTAAAAAAACCGCTCAATTTGAAAGACCCTTTATGTACAATGATATCTCGATCTATCATCTCTTGAATAATCATTTCCCCTCTAATTTGAAAGACCCTTTATATATACAGTTATATCTCGATCTATCATCTCTTGAATAATCATTTCCCCTCTAATTTGAAAGACCCTTTATATATACAGTTATATCTCGATCTATCATCTCTTGAATAATCATTTCCCTCTAATTTGAAAGACCCTTTATATATACAGTTATATCTCGATCTATCATCTCTTGAATAATCATTTCCCGTCTAATAATCAAGTCGTCTCTTTGTCAGGGATGGGGAGAGGAGAGAACGCCAGACTTTCCAATCCCGACAAACATCTTTGGCCTTTTCTACATCCATACAACTCACTTACAAAAAAAATACAATAATAAGTACGAATTTCGTTGTAAAGCTAAATATCGAAAAAAATGTTAGGACATAATTTGCAATCATTCTTATTAATGTGCGGCCCTTGGGAAATTTTAGGTCCTGTGGGGCTATTTGGGTTGGCCAGGCCTGTCATAAACCTTATAAAAACGAACAATCACCCGAACATTCCTTTTCATATAAAGTGAGATATCATCAATCAAAAGGAAAGGAAGGGATGGGGGAGAGGAAAGGAAAAGATAAATCAGGAATGAAACACGTTATATTAATGGTTATAAATTAAGAGTTTTTTTCAGTCGCTTCTTAAAGCATGCCAAAGACGGAGCGAGTCTAACATTGGTATGTAACTGGTTCCAGAGTCTGACTGCATGGACAGTAAAGGACGACGTAAAAAAGAGGAGCGGTGAACTGGAAAGACCAATAAAACAATCTCTGTTTGAGCGTAGCGCTAGTCCATGATTGGAAAGACGCTGACATTTTTCGGCTAGATAATAGGGGGTGGCAGGACAGTTAAGAAAATGCTACTTAAATAACTTTTAAAATACAAACCAGAAGAAGTGTGATATATCTGATAAACGTTGAAGACCCTCTCATAGCATTTGAGCAGATGGTATCGCATAACGGGGTTGCGAACTCTCGGGACCCACGGATCACTGAAGGTGACGTAGGGCAACTCTGTCACTCTATTCGGGTGGTCAGTGGCACAGTGGTCCAGCCAGTCTGATGCTAGCCCTCGCCAGTTACAGCCCTCAGCTGAAATAAATAAATTCTACATTATTAAACGCGTTATATTGGCGTAACTTTCGAAACGTATTTTAGAAGGAAAGAAACATAACAGATGCTTCGTACACCGTGGACCGCAAGGTGCACCATCATCCATCATCCAAGAATTGGAGATTACGGAAAGACTTTCGAAAAAATGCAGAAAAAGGATCTTAACGTACTTTTGGGCATGTTGCTAGAAAGAATAATGAAATGGTATAACCCTACCGGTTTCAAGATTTTCACCTCATCATTAGGGGAGCACAAACAAGACTATAGTCTTCATTGTGCTTCCCTGACGATGTTTGAATGATGATGCTTTGGGAGCCCAAACAAGACTACAAGACATCCCCTGATGATGCTTTGAGTGCACAAATAATACTATAGTCTTGTTTGTGTTCCCTGATGATGCTTGAATGATGATGCTTTGGAAGTACAAACAAGACTATAAGATATCCCCTGATTATGTTTTGAGAGCACAAACAAGACTATAGTCTTGTTTCAAACCCCGTGCTGTGCTAGGGGAGTAGCACAGCACGGGGTTTGAACCGACGACCTTCCGCACGGAAGTCCAGTGCGTTACCGCGCGGCAATACACCTAATTATGACAGCTTTTTCTGTTGCTAGTCGTGTGGCATGGAATAGTCTGCCTCAAAGTGTTCGAGACATGAGTGGCGTGTGTAGCTTTAGGTAGCACTTAAAGATATCCCTTTTTAAAGGTTTCGTTGTTATTAAGGATTGTGAAGTTTCATCGATATGGACACAGTACTAGTTTATATTTCTTACGATATATCTTAGCCATAAAGCAAGGTGTAGGCCTCATGCTGCATTCACTGGCATGGTCATCCAGGTCCTTGAGCTGACTCTTGACTTTACAGCCAGGATGGGGGCAGGGGAACAGTAGCTTGTCCACCAGTGTCTCCAGAGCTATGCTGCGTGTCTCTGTGAATTCTTCCTGTGAAATAAAATCAATATTAACACGCTAAGGAATTTGAGTGCTTAGGCTTGCTGGAGAGATAATTTGTAGCAAAGGTTTGTGTGAACTCTTTGAGTGTGGTGTGTTTTTGATGATTATGTGTGGGACATTGTGGGATGAACTTTTTGGTATGTCTGGAGTGATGAACAATGCCATAGATAGTTTAACTTGTGTGTTACATACCATACATGTAATTGAGTCTCACTGTTCATCAAATTGATGAGAGTTTGTAACAGGATATTGTATAATCATTAATGGAGTTTCCAACGGGATATTGTATAATCATTAATGGAGTTTGCAACGGGATATTGTATAATCATTAATGGAGTTTCCAACAGGATATTGTATAATCATTAATGGAGCTTCCAACGGGATATTGTATAATCATTAATGGAGTTTCCAACGGGATATTGTATAATCATTAATGGAGTTTGCAACGGGATATTGTATAATCATTAATGGAGTTTGCAACGGGATATTGTATAATCATTAATGGAGTTTCCAACGGGATATTGTATAATCATTAATGGAGTTTCAAACAGGATATTGTATAATCATTAATGGAGCTTCCAACGGGATATTGTATAATAATTAATGGAGTTTCCAACGGGATATTGTATAATCATTAATGGAGTTTCCAACGGGATATTGTATAATCATTAATGGAAAAAAACATCAACTTATTTTTCCATGTTATATGAATGGCGAAGTGCCAAACCAGCCTATACAACGAATATGTTGAAATGAGATAATGGAGCTCAAAGTCTATGGGTTATTATAAATCAAATGTTGTGTAATTAATGGTTTTTATTCATTTACATTCTGAAACTACTACAATAAAAATTTAAAAAATGAATCTAATAGTATGACAAGATTATTTGATGATTAAAGTTTTTTTTGTTTGATAGGCATAGGCATAAAAGTATATCACGAAAATCACTTTGCCAGAAAAAATTATAAAGCAGCACGAGTACTTAACATTTAGAATTTTGAAGTAAAGGCATTTCTGGTTTATAAAGAAACATGTGACTCAAATTTTAAGACTAACTCTTTTTTTTTTTTTTGGTTTGTTGGATAGGCTGGTTTGGCTCTATACCATTCATATGTCCTTAGCAAGATACAGGCAAAAACCTAGTTTACGGAGAACAGGACATATAAATTGTGTCCATTTTAAATTACCTGTTCCTAAGTACACGCATTCCTACAGTATTTATTTTACAGCTTGGTAAGTTTTCTGCGGTTTTCTTACCAAACATGTTTTTATAAACATATTCGGTATGATGCGAGGAAGTTCCCAATGTAGCCGAAGCCGCAACTTGCATTTATATACTTTAATATGTGCAAGGGTGTGGGTTGAAAGACATCTATCTGGTGTCCTCGCGGCCGGGCTTGCCCTATAATGGTGAGGTGTATCTCAGCCATGGGTGTGTTATGGAGTGAGCCCAAACCTTTTGATAGCTTATCTCTTAAATGTATTTTCTGCAGTTTATCTTGAGATATACGAGTATGTGTGATTTTGGAACATAATTTATGTATGTAACATACATACTATGTTGTTATCAATACATACTATGTTGCTATCAATACATACTATGTTGCTATCAATACATACTATGTTGCTATCAATACATACTATGTTGCTATTGTAGGGAATACCGTCGTCCCTAAATATTGTCAACACGCACGGTCAACGACCGACGAATCAACCTTTGAATATGTACAAAGGTCACATACCAGAACGTCAATATTGTTTACACGCAAATAATATTTACGTTGTATTCCACGGTAGAAAGAGAACGCATCGCGTTGTCTCACCGTTTCGGCAATAAATATTCTACCCACTATATTATCCGCAACGTCTGCAAACACTCTGCACGCGCAGGAGTGAGATAAAGTATATATTGCGGGCGCATTCACGCACATCTATAAATACCTACTTATCGACAAATAAAGATTATTATTCGCTTGACCATTCACTGCTGTTTACTATTTATTGATTATTCACTCTCACTTTCCGCATTCCTGAATCGACGTATTTTATTTTAAATACAAAACAAATCAAAATCATCACGACGTATCAATAAAGCATACCGCTAAACTATCAATACATACTATGTTGCTATAAATAATTAAAATACTTAACCAAGATACCTGGAAACCTAAAAGAAATCTATTTCTTGTCGGTTCCGCTGTCGAAGTGTTAATAAGTTAGCTCACCTGACAAGTGGGGCACTGCTGATGGGAGCGCCGACATCTCTTACATACGCTGTGTCCCTGGGTGCACATCCTGATGGGAGGCTGCAGGTAGCCACCGCAGGGGCACTTCAGCTCACAGGTCAAACTGGAATAGTGATCGGAGAAGTGGGCTGGAAAATATAACGAAACATTAGTCATCGTTGTTGCTGGACCTCGTAGTCGAGGATCCCCTCGCTATTACAATGTCAATTCAGTTGGAAAGCGATACTGTACTTCTCTTTTTGTTTCTATTGTTTAAGTGAGTGAGCTGTTGCACACTAGCAAATTGGATCCGGTGACACACCTGAAGTGAGACGATCGAAACACACCGGCATATTAACACTTGCCGTACGGTGATGGATAGCGAGTGATCATGACTTATATTTTATTTAATTTCTCGAAATATACTGCTTGCAGGGTCTTCATACTTTATGTATTCCTCATCGAAACCTCTATGATTTGAATGATGTCATTAGGAAACAAAACATTCATAGTTAATTCAACAGAAATTAATGATTTTAAATCGCGAATTGACGAAATGTCAAACACTCATTCTTTTTTGACAGTTCGTACGTATAGCGCCCTTTCCAGGAGATCGTCACCAGTTTTATAATCCTGATTGTTATTTTTTATTTTTATCTGGTATGTTTTTTCTATTATCATTTTTTATCTGGTATGTTATATTGTACCATTACTCTTTTTATAATAAATGTACATTTTATTTATTATTTCATTTTCAAAAATATAATAATTGAGATGGCGGGAAATATCGACGGCGATGATAGCGATTTGGAATTTAAGGCGACAGGCAATATATCAGAATCAGAAGATTTTGTCGAGGTACAGGATGAAGTATATTCTGATTTGGAGACGAGTGAAGAAGACGAAGAAATATTATTTACATCAAAACATGGATTCGAATGGAGTTCATTACGAGTACCACCTCAATCTTCGAGGCATCGGTCGGGTATCAAATATTCTCATCGAAGATTCTGGACTGAGAAATTCAAGTATAAATGTACATTCCATAAAAGATATGTGTTGTCTGTTTGTAAATGAAGAGGTGGTAAAAGTGATGTTTAAGAAACAAATCGTCATTTAAATCGAATTCATTCAGAAAAGAACCAACCAATATCAAAAGACGAGTTATATGAATTCATTGGAATATTGCTCGCACCTGGCAGAAATCGAACACGAAAGCTATCTTTGAGTGAATTGTGGATAAGTGAAAGTCCCTTTTGCCAGTCATTTTTCACAACAGCTCTGTCTCGAGATAGATTCATCTATATTTACAGTCATATTCGTTTTGATGATAAAGAAACCCGAGAAGAGAGATATCAGGGTTTTTTCAGATAAATTAGAACCAATTAAGTGGATTCCAAAAATGTTTATGGATATGTGCAAAAGCAATTATTCTCCATCTTCGAATATAACTGTAGATGAACGTTTGCCAAACTTTAGAGAGAATTGTTCATTTCGCGTGTACATGAAGTCTAAACTTGGTAAATATGGCATCAAAATCTGGGTTGCTGCCGACTGCGGCGGCATATGACGCATAACAAATTTACAGGCTTATTCTGGTATGATAAATAATCGTAGAGAGAGATAAATCAAGGTAACTGAGTAGTTATAGAAATGGTTCAACCGCAGTATGGCACGAACAGGAGGATAACCACAGGTATTTTTATTACCTCCATCAAATTAGCCGATAATCTTTTATTAAAAGGTTTAACTCTAACTGGCACGCTTCGAAAAAATAAAAGAGTAATCTCACTTGAATTTATACCGTCTAGAGAGAAAACAATCCATAGTAGCTGAAAATAAAATACTTGTTTCGTGTGTACCACAAAAAATAAAGCAGTATTATTATTATCCACTCAATTCAATGATGCAGAAATTGATTATTCAGAAAAACAAAAGCCACTATAGTAATTATACATCATTATAATAATACGAAAATTGGAGTAGATACGGGAGACTAAATTACTTGAGAGTACTCTTGCTCAAGGTCAACGAGAAGATGGCCTTTCCGTCTTTTTATGGAAATTATAGATATGGCTGCATTGAATGCATACCTCTTATGGATAGACAAATATCCAGAGTGGAAACAAAATAATTAATACCACCGAAAACATTTCACAAGAGAGTTAAGTTTGGAATTGGCAATGCCCAATATCTTAAAAAGGAAAAATAGCAACAACAAGATGCTTTTAATACAGTTTTAACATATTGTGGCGAGTCAATATCCGAAACATTAGTAAATAATACCCTGTTGGCACCCCGTGAGGTCCTCAAAAGAGGAAGTTGTGGGTTTTATTAAAAACATTCGAGAAAAAAAACCAGGCTATTCTGCAATATTTGTCAAACACCTGCGTGTTTAGTAAGTAGAATATAGTAAAAAAAAAAGTGGTTTCATGCCCCAATTGCGATAACTTTCTCCACAGGATTAAACTTTGATTATATGATATGTTTGTCCTATTTTCAAATTTTCTGTAGTGTTTATATTTTCCAAATTGCATATATTTTATTGATTTGAATTTCGTGTTTGTTTATATATAATTTTGAATTTCGTGTTTGTTTATACTATATAAATTTCTCGCCCTAAAACCTTGATTTTTGAATTTATATATTCATTTTATATTTTGTTTATATGTTATTTATTGTCTTTATTCGAATTATGGTTTTATTGCCAAAAAAATACACGCTACATTTTATTGTATAATTTTATGAAAAAAAATTAAAAGGCTGGAAATCTCTTATCACGCATGCACATTCTGAATGTTGCGCAGACCGAACGACGCAGCGTAAAAATAATATTCTTATAGAAATGCCTTTCTGTTTTAGCTCTTATTTTATCATTTCTTACCTTTATTTTATATTATTCGACATTTTATTACATAATAAAATGATGTTTATAGCTAATAACAAAAAATAACCTAGCAGATTTTGCATAATTTTAATTTGAAACATACATGTTTAGTGTACCCTCAGTGTCCAACGCCGTTACTGGCGTAATTTTTTAGCACAGTAAGGGAAGTGTTAAAAGGTTGGAGACCTCTTTTCAGTCATGCGCATTCTGAACGTTGCGCAGACCGAACGACGCAGTGGGAAAATTATATTCGTATAGAAATGTCACTTCTCTGTTTCAACTATTATTTTATCATTTCTTACACTTATTTTATATTATTCGACATTTTATTACACAATAAAATGATGTTTATAGCTAATTAAAAAAAAAACTAATAGATTTTGCATAATTTTAATTTAAAACATACATTTTTAGTGTACCCTCAGTGTCCAACACCGTAACTGGCGTATTTTTTTAGCACAGTAAGAGAAGTGTTAAAAAAAAAATTATTTTTTAAGAAATTATAGATATCCTTATATCCCCGAATACTAGGCAGAAAGAAATTATAGATATCCTTATATCCCCTAATACTAGGCACAAAATAAATTATAGATATCCTTATATCCCCGAATACTAGGCAGAAAGAAATTATAGATATCCTTATATCCCCTAATACTAGGCACAAAAGAAATTATAGATATCCTTATATCCTCGAATACTAGGCAAAAAGAAATTATAGATATCCTTATATCCCCTAATACTAGGCACAAAAGAAATTATAGATATCCTTATATCCCCGAATACTAGGCAGAAAGAAATTATACATATCCTTATATCCCCTAATACTAGGCACAAAAGAAATTATAGATATCCTTATATACCCGAATACTAGGCAGAAAGAAATTATAGATATCCTTATATCCCCGAATACTAGGCAAAAAGAAATTATAGATATCCTTATATCCCCGAATACTAGGCAGAAAGAAATTAAAGATATCCTTATATCCCCTAATACTAGGCACAAAACAAATTATAGATATCCTTATATCCCCGAATACTAGGCAGAAAGAAATTATAGATATCCTTATATCCCCTAATACTAGGCACAAAACAAATTATAGATATCCTTATATCCCCGAATACTAGGCAGAAAGAAATTATAGATATCCTTATATCCCCGAATACTAGGCAGAAAGAAATTATAGATATCCTTATATCCCCTAATACTAGGCACAAAAGAAATTATAGATATCCTTATATCCCCGAATACTAGGCAGAAAGAAATTATAGATATCCTTATATCCCGGAATACTAGGCAGAAAGAAATTATAGATATCCTTATATCCCGGAATACTAGGCAGAAAGAAATTATAGATATCCTTATATCCCCGAATACTAGACAGAAAGAAATTAAAGATATCCTCATATCCCCGAATACTAGGCAGAAAAAAATGCCTGTGTCATTCCAAGGGAGTAGCACAGCTCAGAGTTCGAACCTACGTACTTTCGCAAGGAAGTCTAGTGTGTTACCGCACGGCCATGCACCTTAATCATTAGTAAATATACAATACAGGTGTACTAATTATTGTACACCAATTCTTTGTAATAGCCCCAGATGCAAAAATCAATAGGACTTAGGTCTGCGGACCTTGGTGACCAGGCCATGGGCCCCTACAGCCAATCCATCGGTATGGAAAAACTCTATTTAAATATTCTATCACGATCCGCGCGAAGTGGCATGGCACTCCATTACATTAGAAATACATCGAGCTGCGTATTGCCAAGTTGACGTCTACCAAAATTCGTCAATGGAGCGCCATCGTTGTGCGTCTGCTAGGCTTATCGACGAACTCACTGGAATTCCTAAATCCACTGTCCATTTCATTTTAATGGAAAATTCGGGCAAACGAAAGGTCTGCACTGCACTGACTGGCGAGTGCATGTACATATTATGTTGCTATAAAAAAAATTATATTTATTTTTTTATTATTTATTTGAACTTGCAACCTTGGTATGGAGACTGGCATCTTTTATTTATTTAACACTTTTATTGCAAATACAATCTAGCGGGCTTATTGCCAGGCGGCAGTCTCTTCCAACCAACCAGATAAAAGTAAATGAAGCAAGTTACGTGGTCACATAAACCATTCAAATGACTATCCATCCCCACGAAATCCATAAACATATACGTGAGCACATGCCCACGAACCCCACAAAGACGGACAATCATCCGAATATTATTTGTTTATATAAAGTTAGATATCATCAATCAAAAGGAAAAGAATGGATGGTGGAGAGGAAAGGAAAAGAAAAATCAGGAATGAAACACGTTATTTTACTGACTAGAAATTAAGACTTTTTTCAGTCGCTTCTTAAAGCATGCCAAGGACGGAGCGAGTCTTATATTGGTTTGTAACTGATTCCAGAGTCTCACTGCATGGACAGTAAAGGACGACGTAAAGAAAGAGGAGCGGTGAACTGGAAAGGCCAATAGATGGCTCTATCATACCATTACATAAAACTGTTAAAGACCTAGGAGTGCTAATAGATAACACTCTCATGGCGAGATCAAATACATGAGGTAAGCCGTAGGATCTTCTTCAGCCTTCATTCCCTTAAAGTGTTGCAAAGATTCCTACCAACTAAAACCAACATTAAACTCGTACTATATCTGCTCTTTCCGATTTTGGACTATGCGGACGTATGTTACTTGGATGTTACAGAGGAACAGCTGGACAAATTACAGCGTCTTCAAAATGTGTGTCTAAGATTAATTTTCAACCTATGTAAGTACGATCATATAACTTCATACCAGAAGGCATTGAACTGGTTGAATGTTAGAAATAGACACCAAATTCACATACTGTCTCTATTGTATAATATCCTTAACTGTCCCGCCACCCCCTCTTATCTTGCCGAGAATTTTCAGCGTCTTTCCAATCATGGATTAGCGCTACGCTCAAACAGAGATTGTTTATTGACCTTTCCAGTTCACCGCTCCTCTTTTTTTACGCCGTCCTTTACTATCCATGCAGTAAGGCTCTGGAATCAGTTACAAACCAATATAAGACTCGCTCCGTCCTTGGTATGCTTTAAGAAGCGACTGAAAAACCTCTTAATTTCTAGTCAGTAAAATAACGTGTTTCATTCCTGATTTTTCTTTTCCTTTCCTTTTGATTGATGATATCTCACTTTATATAAAAAAGAATGTTCGGGTGATTGTCCGTCTTTGTGGGGTTCATGGGCATGTGCTCACGTATATGTTTATGGATTTCGTGGGGATGGATAGTCATTTGAATGATTTATGCGACCACGTAACTTGCTTCATTTACTTTTGTCTGGTTGGCTGCAAGACATTACCGCCTGGCAATAAGCTAGCCAGATTGTATTTGCAATAAAAGTGTTAAATAAAAATAAATAAATAAATATGCTACTGATAGAACGATGCACGTATTTGGTTGAATAAGTTTCGAAAAATAAATCGAATAAGTTATTTATAATACAATATAATACTTACAGTCAGTCATTTTATTACTATTGAACGGTCTGGTCTGGTCTGGTCTGGACCTTATTGAGAACTGGAAGAAAAAATATATGATACAATGATTTATTTGTTTCTTTTTAAATACATATTTATTTAAACAATATTTAGAAATAGCTACTAACATTGTGCTCTCCTTTATTAATATATTAGGTGTTAACATAAGTTGTGTCCGTTTTTTTCCAAATTAAAAATGAGCACCAAAAGTAAAACAAAATGGTAAATGTTATACGTCGTTTGAAAGAAAATTTTCTGCTCTACAAGATATTGTGTTTGCTTTTACGTTACATATATTATTTTATTTGATTACAAGCTTTCAAAATGGAATGTCAAGTAGACGAAAGTGAGCTTTTTCGACACCTCCTTCTGTTCGCGTTCAATTGAGGTAATAAAGCTGCCAAAGCTGCTCGCGATATTTGCGAAGTGTACGGTGAAGATGCTATGAATGAAAGGACAGCTCGTCGATGGTTTTTGCGTTTCAAAGATGGTAAGTTCGACCTGAAAGACATGGAGCGTTCTGGACGACCAGTGGACTTCGATGAAGACCGCTTAAACCATATTATTCATGAAGATCCCCTTCAAACCACCGTAGAATTGGCTGAGCAGATGAATTGTAGTCACATGACTGTATACCGCCATCTACCATATGTCCTTTCATTCATAGCATCTTCACCGTACAATTCGCAAATATCGCGAGCAGCTTTATTCCCTCGATTGAATGCGAACCGAAGGTGTCGAAAATGCTCACTTTCGTCTACTTGACATTCCATTTTGAAGGCTTGTAATAAAAAAAAATAATATATATAACGTAAAACCAAACACGTTATCTTGTAGAACAGAAAATTATCTTTCGAATGACGTATAACATTTACCATTTTGTTTTACTTTTGGTGCTTATTTTTAAATTTATAAAAACTGACACAACTTATGTTAACACACAATAAATAACCTAGTATAAATGAATCTCTGACAAGATTCAAGAGACTGCGATGGTATGGACACGTCAGCAGAAGACCGCCAGAGTATATAGGAAACAGGGCGCAGACACTTAATGTACCTGGTAAGAGGTCCCGAGGAAGAACCAAGCGTGGGTGGCACGAGGTGGTTGGGCGGGACATGAGGGAAGTCGATATCGCTCCGGAAGATGCACGGGATCGGGCGAAGTGGCGGCGAATTACTGGAAGGGCAAACCCCATCACTATGTGGGAATAATAATGCCAAGGAAGAGAGAGAGAGAGAACCTAGTATAAACAAAACATTAAGGACAATACTTTGCCTCTGGAGTTGAGTAACCCTGCATCAACATGTGGAAAGTTTCCATTCTGCAAAGCAGCTTGCATCTCGTGCTACAAGTGAGCACATCGTGTGTTTTCTATATCTCAAGATCTATCCATAAAATTCTCGATAAATCCATTTCTTCTTGTTCTATGTAAGCGTTGTTCGACTAGTACTGTTATTTGTATCGGATGTATGCATCACCTAAAATATATGATTTTATTTGTAATTGTAATTGCTGTGTACCTAAATATTGTAGAGTTGATATCTGTACCTATTGTAATGAAATGTTCCTTATGCGTGGCTTTTGCAATAATCACTATAAATAATCAGACGGCCCATGCATGTAGAGAGCACGCGGTATACATGGTATCTAGCAAGTGTCTAGTAAGCCGTGACGGCATACACGGGCGAATAAAGGGGCTTACGATGAGTGATGGGATGCACATAAGGAATGAAAAATGAGCCAAATATATTCTCAGTTTCTGGATAGCAACAAATATATTCTCAGTTTCTGGATAGCAGGTTTATTGATAGCAACAAATCACATAAGCAAACAACTCTATTGAATTAATATTTTTTAAATTATTTTTACAGACGTACAGACACCCTATGTGACCTAGTTGATAAGATGGCTGTTTCTCAGCCCGGAAGTTGTGGGTTCAAATCCTGCTGGAACCCAGACATTTTTTTAATAGGATTCTAGTCTGGTTTGTACTTAAGGCCTCCTTGACATCTTTCTGATAAGTTAAAAGAGATTGCTATATTACAATAAGTCCACCAAGTTGTACTATACAATAAAAGTGCAATACAATACGAATTCTTCGGATCCCCTGGAGTGATCATGTCACAAATTTTTCGGTCCTGCAACGCTACAACTGTAAACCTATAGAGGATATGGTTGTAAAGGCAAAATTGCGGTGGACCGGACATGTGATCAAAACGCGTCTTGTACAGGGAAGTGGTGGGCAAGCGAAGAGTTGGTGGGCAGAGGAAGCGCTATAAGGACAGTCTGCGAGAGACGCTTACTTTGTGCGGGGCGCCTGAGGACTGAGAGCAGGTGGCTCGGCTTGACCGTGAGGGGTGGAGAGCCGTATATTCTCGGGCTGATAGCGTCCCAGCGGCTAGACGTGTGAGAAACAGTCAGCGCGCTACAAACATGCGTCAACATGGCCAGGCGGCTCAGCTGGGTCCACATGTATGTGACATTTGAGGAAGGGAGTGCGCATCTAGGATCAGGCTGTTTTCTCACAGAAGATCACATGACCGACGTAAAAGAACGGTCCAGGATTGACGTTGGAGTGGCGAGGGAATCCTCGACTACGAGACCCGGGAAGTGAATCAGTGAATCACCTTCATTTTCAACAAGCATAACCATATCATATGCATGCAAAAGTCCACACAAATTTACTTCCCTCATTCTTACACTTCCCAATCATATTTTATATCACGCATACATTAGTCTATATATAAATTAAACAACCAAGGTGACATCACACATCCTTGCTTTACACCTTTCGTAATTTTAAACCACTCAGTGAGTTCTCTTAAATCATCTTCATTTCCAGCAAGCATAATCAAACCATCTACTTACAAAAGTCCACATACATTTACTTAATTTACTCTTACACCTCCCCAATCATATTTAAGATCGTGCCATGAGTCTATTTATAAATTAAACAATCAAGGTGACAGCACACATCCTTACTTTACACCTTTCGTCATTTCAAACCACTAAGTGAGTTCTTATACCTGACCCAACATGAATCTTCATATAAAATAAACAACGAAGGTGACAGTGAAATGTAAAAATCAAATAAAAAAATAAATACTCACCAAGAAAGCAATATAAGATGGACACGATATACACAAGAATATATCTAGTACAGGGATAGTCATTTATCTTGTAGCCTGATTATCTTATCAGAATTGACGTCAATTGTTCACTGATCACTTTTAAGATATTGGGCAGGGATTGAAAACTTATTTTATTAGATAGATTGAACCCAAAGTAATAGCAATTGATTGAATAAAAATAATTATATAAACCACGGTAACAAACTGCCATAAAATAATGTCAATATAAGTGGTTACTGACCATCAGAGGAGGAAATGGCCACGCTGCTTCAAAAGGTGGAACACGAGAGCAAGTTTCTGGGCCTGGAAATCAACAGGTAAAAAAATAAGATTATGATAATAGACCGTAGTAACAGACTGTTATTAAATAATATGACCCAGCAATGACGAGCCAAAAAGGGCAGAACGCCAGACATTCCTGGCTTGACACACATCCTTCTACATCCATTGTACGCCACTGGCACAAAGAACTGGAACAATAGGCGGATGGCTGCTGCTCGATACTCGGAGAATTCAGCTCACGTTGAAAGTCGCAGATCGGTGAAGGGTAGAAAAGATTCCTCTTAGGCAGGTATAGTTCGGAAATTCTAGGATGAGTCCTGTGACAGCTCACAAATTTACCCCAATACAACCTTGTAACGATGTTCAGTAATTTTAATTATTTTATCAACTTTAATATAAGCCTCGATTCTAATAAATAGCAAGTTATTTAGGTAAATACATTACGTAAGGTTGTATTGGAGCAAATTTGTGAGCTGTCACAGGACTCATCCTAGAATTTCCGAACTATAGTAGATGGTCTCAAGTAAAACGCAGTAGGCAGAGTGAACTGAGAATGATTTAGTTTGGCTTTTGGCACTTCTTATGTGCGACCAATCGCTCATCGCAAACGCCTGTTTTCGCCTTTGCATGCCGTAACAACTCGCGAAACGTCACAATTTTTGTAAGTTTTACACATGCAGAGGCCGGCCGGCTTGTGATATAGTCTCGCGATGACCGCGCGCAAGGTACATTTCCAATGCGGTCGCGACGCAGCGCGGACCCCTAACAAACATAAATATAACATACGAGTACATACAAAAATACCAAATAACATTAAAATATAACTACATATTAAACAAACCAGAAAACAAATATATGTTTTATGATGACGCATACGCCCGATACATCCATATACCTTCTCTTATAACTTCTTAATTTTTTTTCTATCCACGTTTCCTTCTTTCAAAACATATTTTACTTGATCCAACCATACTTTCCTTGGTCTTCCTCTATCACACCTTCCATTCATATTTGCACCGTTAGTCTTTCTTCATTCATTCATTCGTACCACAATATTTTTGATGTCGTAATAATAGTCAAGATATAAAGTTAACACGTCAACATTTTATGCAGTACATAACACAACACAATACAAGAGGCACACAGTATATTGATACGTCCATATGGGTCACCTGTCGACCAGTCACCCGTCGTGATGAAATTCGCCAATTCCAGTCGCGACTCACGGAATGATACTAACGAGTGGGGCAAATACTGCACACGTTAAGCGGACCACTTACGCTGTCCAAAAATGTATTGTGGTCACTATAAAAAGGGTGGACCCGGATCAGCAGGATTCGATTCTCTATTTGACTGTCGTGCTGAAAGGAACTCTCTGATTGACAACCTACAAGATTGATCTTCACTTTGCCAGGGACCCGCTCCTTACAACGCAAATCAATTCACTCTGGAGAGGAAAAGTGAGCCACTCAGCTGGTATAAAACAACTGCCAGTGCCAGCCAAGGATCAGTCACCAGTCAGCAGCCGACCAGCCAAGACGTCTCTACTACAGTTTTCCAGCTTTCTTTACGTGGATGACTTATCTGGCTGCCTTCGTCCTGCCTGGACCACCGTTGCCGCCTGCTAGAACCCCTCGCCGTCCCGCCCGGGACAGCGTTGCCGCTTGCTAGAGCCACCTCGCCGTCCCGCCTAGACCAGCATTGACGTTGCCTGGAGCCGCCCTGCCATCTTACCCGGACCAGCAGTGCCGTCCTGCTTGGACCAGCATTGCCACCCACCTTGAGCCGTCCTAGCACCATTCTCGGACCAACGCGGTTAACATACCTAAATCGATACCGGCCTACTGCATCGCATCTACTTTCAAATAAGATTATTTTGTTGAGTTGTCATTGTCGCCTTAAGTTGTTTGAATACACTCTTCCAGTCACGGTAGAAGTATTGTAACTTACAGACATTTCTATTACTGGAAGGTGGTATTAATAACTTAATTAATAACTTCATCAGATATAAACACATATGTATTAACTGATTATTATTAACTGATTATTATTATTAACTGTATTAATAACTTCATCAGATAAAAACACATATGTAGTATGAACAATATGAATTGTTTTTTGTTCAAAATATCTGATAATCTTTTTTAAAAAAAATCGGGTTTCCAACAGGGATCGAACCCGCAACTTCAGGGTCAAAAGACACGCGTCTTGTCAACTCGCGTGTTGTCAAATTAATGAGAGATAAAAACATGTCGGTATATACGAGGGTTATCCAGAAACTTAGGTTATAAGGGCTCCTGAGGCCGGGGGAAATTTTTTGTTTCAAAGTTGGCGCACCTGGCGTGTAGGGGGGATCTTAACGGTCAGTTTGTTTGGTCCCGCGTGTTTGTCGGCCATTTTGTTCAGTCACAGTAAATTTTTCCGATGGAGAGGTCGTAGCGCGCGCTCCCGCCACCTCCGATCCGTGCGAGATTCGCGCGGTCATCCGTTTTTTGACTTTACAGAACAATACCACTTCGAATATCCATCGAAAGCTCGTGGAAGTTTATGGTAGTGATGTGATGAGTCGACAACATGTCACGAAGGGGGTTAGGTTGTTCAGAGAAGGCCGTACTGATACGACGAGGCAAGGCAGTGATTTCTGACGAATTTGTGCAAAAAATTGAAGAACAAGTGCGAAATGACCGCCGTGTGACGCTTGACGACCTTCACGAAGAATTTTCTGACATTTCTCGAAGTCTCCTTGGTGATATTGTGTCGGAAAAACTTGATTACAAGAAGTTGTGCGCGAGATGGGTGCCCAGAATGCTCACACCGGAGCACCGTCAAAATCGCGTGACCGACGCGCGTGAATTTTTGGATCGTTTTGCACAGGAGGGAGAAGCTTTTCTGGACTCTATCGTGACGGGGGATGAGACGTGGGTGTGTCACTACACCCCAACAATTTTCCAACGATCAGGAGGTCGAGGAAGCTGTGAAGAAGTGGCTGCAAGAGCTGGCGGCGGAGGTCTATGACACTGGCATATAAAAGCTGGTGCCCGACTACAGAAATGTCTCGATCTCGACGGCGGTTACGTTGGAAAATAGTTTAATATATTTGTGAAGTATCCTGTAAATTTCAATTAAATACAAGCATTTTTCGTATTAATAAAAAAATATGGAAAATTGTTTGTTATATCTGATAAAAACGTAGACATACTCGTAGCTCGTTAGTAGCTTAGGATTATCGTGAATTATCTGGTATTTGGTATCTGAAGGTAAATGCAACACGTAAACAAATTATCAGAATTTGAGATTGATAATCAAATATTTCGTGACTAAAAAATCAAAACACTTGTGATTGGTAATGTAAAATTAATACCTTATTATACATATAGTAGTAGTCCCGCCATAAATACTGTTACACAAATTCAGACACTCATAAAATCTAAACAATAGCAGGTAGAAACCTAAAACCTTTTTTTAGGTAATTCTCCATCCCTTGTGCTATTGCTATAATCAGTACAATACCCGGCGGTAAGTAATACACATGGCTTTGTAGAGCGTCGTCTCTGTCGCACGATGCGCTAACAGTCCGGTATCTACATAGTCCTGTCATAAATACTGTTACACAAATTCAAACACTCATAAAATCTAAACAATAACAGGTAGAAACCTAAAACCTTTTTTTAGGTAACTCTCCATCCCTTGTGGTATTGCTATAATCAGTACAGTACCCGGTGGTAAGTAATACACATGGCTTTGTAGAGCGTCGTCTCTGCCGCACGATGCCCTAACAATCCGGTACGCAACGACGTGACGGAACACGTGTATGAATGACAGAGACGACGCTCTACAAAGCTTGAGTTAGCCGATTATGTCAGACAGTCTCTTTCTAAGTCCGATGTGTATTTCTTACCGCCGGGTACTGTAAGTCACTGAACGTTGACCAGTAAACATGGAGTGGGGCGGTAAAGAAAACCGTATCGCTGTAATTGCGTTACGTAAAGTTGGAAAGACGCCGGGAGACATTGTTAATACTTTAAAATCTTTGAGTATCAATCATCAGTTTGTATATCGTTCTGTTAATTGATTCTAAGATAGTCAAGGTATTGAAGATCGGCGAAGATATACATCACGCGAATCAAACCCCGTTGCACATTCTCATCAACCTGACAAACAGTGATACTCAATCACATATGTATACATCACGCGAATTAAACCCCTTACACTTCATCACTCCAGACAGACCAAAACGTTCATCCCACAATATACCGCACATAATCATTAAAAAAATAACAAAAATACCACACTCAAGAGCTCACACAAACCTTTGCTACAAGTCATTCCTCTTGCAAGGCCAAGTACTCAAACTCCTGTCGCAATAACAACCACGTTCCGATCGACTACCTAAACTGTTTTCCTCCCTTTGCCTTTATTGAATTCGGCACCCCATTGTATGTCATGGGAGCTAAATAGACATATTGCCTTTGGGCAAAAGATGTTTTTACTCTGGGATGATGAACATTTGATAAGTTGCTATGTGTGTCATGTGCTATACCACGTATAAGTTTACATTCAACACCATACTCATTCAATATTTTCAATAACTTGCCTCTTATCACGCGGTCATATGCTTTTCCCAAAGTCTTGTATTGCCTTTGGGCAAAAGATGTTTTAACTCTAGGGATGGTGAACATTTGATCAGTTGCCATGCGTGTCATGTGCTATACCACGTATAAGTTTACATTCAACACCATACTCATTCAATATTTTCAATAACTTGCCTCTTATCACGCGGTCATATGCTTTTCCCAAAGTCTTGTATTGCCTTTGGGCAAAAGATGTTTTAACTCTAGGGATGGTGAACATTTGATCAGTTGCCATGCGTGTCATGTGCTATACCACATATAAGTTTACATTCAACACCATACTCATTCAATATTTTCAATAACTTGCCTCTTATCACGCGGTCATATGCTTTTCCCAAGTCTTGTATTGCCTTTGGGCAAAAGATGTTTTAACTCTAGGGATGGTGAACATTTGATCAGTTGCCATGCGTGTCATGTGCTATACCACGTATAAGTTTACATTCAACACCATACTCATTCAATATTTTCAATAACTTGCCTCTTATCACGCGGTCATATGCTTTTCCCAAGTCTTGTATTGCCTTTGGGCAAAAGATGTTTTAACTCTAGGGATGGTGAACATTTGATCAGTTGCCATGCGTGTCATGTGCTATACCACGTATAAGTTTACATTCAACACCATACTCATTCAATAGTTTCAATAACTTGCCTCTTATCACGCGGTCATATGCTTTTCCCAAGTCCACAAACGTACTCTTTTTATCTCTGCAATTGAATGCGTGCCGCGAATTAACTAACATTTTTTCAAAATCCAGTATTTTGTGAAATAACGTTCTATGTGGTTACGTCATTCGTCCCCTCTATAAAAATATTCTCTATCTCTTTCGTTTCTACTGATAAGCCAACATTGCTGTTGGATTATTGCGTGCGCTCAATGGAATAACGTGGTTTCAAGTATCAACATGTCTGGAGAGGCGCCCGTCGTTCACTCTGCTAGTGTAGAAAATAAACTTAATTTCGGTAAAAAATGACAAACAAGGGTTGCAGAATGGTCAGATAATAAACTAAAGAAACTGAGCAACAGCAGACAATTCTATATAAGCAGGAAAGGCAAAGAAGTAACGAGTAAAATAAGAGGTTAGTGGAATAACGTGGCAACTAACGTACACGATTGATTTTCATATAAAAGTTGTAGCAACACAACTTGTTTGTTTTATATAAGAGTTGTGGAGTAACGTTGTAACTGCATTCGCGGACCACGTTATTCCACATTATCATAGTGTTTTTCATGTTTTTTTTGTTGTTTTGAATATAGTTTGGTAATTTTTTATTTTTAAATAAAGTGTGTGTATGAAAATATATCTTTTGATTTAAAAAAAACTATTAAAATATCGACACTTAATAAAAAAAGTGTTTTTCTTGAATACTGTAAAATACAAGTTTTATTAGTTACCACCTTATTCGCGACACCTATTTAATTAATCTGATTTTTTGTAAAATCTTTTTTATTTCTTCCGGGTTACAATTCTAGGATTGGTCTGCACCAAGCACTCGATCCCTCCACTCATCTCTGTCATCCGCCAGTCTCTTCATCTCCTGGTAGCTGCCACAGCGCACATCCCGGATCACCCGGTCCATGTAGCTATATATCTAGGTTACAATCCTAGGATTGGTCTGCACCAAGCACTCGATCCCTCCACTCATCTCTGTCATCCGCCAGTCTCTTCATCTCCTGGTAGCTGCCACAGCGCACATCCCGAATCACCCGGTCCATGTAGCTATATCTAGGTTACAATCCTAGGATTGGTCTGCACCAAGCACTCGATCCCTCCACTCATCTCTGTCATCCGCCAGTCTCTTCATCTCCTGGTAGCTGCCACAGCGCACATCCCGGATCACCCGGTCCATGTAGCTATATATCTAGGTTACAATCCTAGGATTGGTCTGCACCAAGCACTCGATCCCTCCACTCATCTCTGTCATCCGCCAGTCTCTTCATCTCCTGGTAGCTGCCACAGCGCATATCCCGGATCACCCGGTCCATGTAGCTATATCTAGGGCGGCCTCTATAGTTATTGCCCTCAATCAGTCCCTCGACGATGGTAAGGAGCAGGCCCGGGTGCCTGATGTTATGACCTATCCAACTGGATCCTTGTTGGACAACTCTATTTAGGAGTTGCCTTGTTTCTCAGACCCCGCTCAATACCTCGTCGTTTCGGATGTGATCTGACCAATGGACCCTGGCCATGCGCCTGTAGCACCACATCTCAAAGTCAGCCAGACGCCCGGACTCGCTCTGGCTGATGGTCCACGTTTCGCAGCCATACAGCAGCACACTCCAGACAAGAGTTTTCACTAAATTCTTCCTAATATTGATATCAATGTTAGTAGATTCAAATATCTTGGATTTCTTGTTGAAAGCAACTCTTGCCTGTTGGATCCTACTTTTATTTGAAAGTCTACGGCCGTTAAAAGCTAAACCACTGGGATCGAACTACGAGAGGAAATGTAACAAATTAAAGAAGATATTTTAAATACATCATTTATTCCATAAATCTTTACAAACTGCATTGTGTTACGATAAATTAATTAATTTCAGGCTCCGCCATTCTCTTATAACAATATATCTCGTATCGAAATACCCAAACGTGTTGCTCTTTTGTATCGAGTCCGACATAAAATCTTACACACTAAACGTGCTCATTAAAAACTTAAAAATATATAAAAACGCACGTGTCCTGAAAAAAAATTAAGGCTACGCTTGAAATTTTTTTATAATAAAGAAAATATTACCGTTTACATTTTCGTTAGAAGAAATGCCAATAATATAAACGGTAAAAATACCTTTAAGAATACAATTGAAGAGTTAAACTCATAAACCACAGTTTTATGAATTACAATTGAAGAGTTAAACTCATAAACCAAGAGTTAAACTCATAAACCATATTTTGATTTTTTTTTTAATGGAAAAACAGTCTATCAACAAGCGACGATATACCCATAAATGGCATATATAGTATGTGAATTCAAACTAAAAGTGATTCTGTTTTACAACCAAAGATGTCACTGGGCACATATCCACAAGCAATTGAATGGCGTTTTGGTAAAGAGGTACAAGTCATCAATTACTTATTTGTCAGTTTGAAGTTTTTTTTTGCAACACTTGTATTCCTGAAATACAGACCTCAGGTAAATTTTAAACTTTGAATACATAAATTATTTATGTATTCAAAGTTTAAAATTTACCTGAGGTCTATATTTCAGGAATACAAGTGTTGCAAAACTTCAAACTGACAAATAAGCAATTGATGACTTGTACCTCTTTACCAAAACACCATTCAATTTACTCAAATACCGCACATTTTTTTTTCTTATAACTCTACGTATTTTTTGGCTCTTGAGTGGTTTAACTCTTCAATTCTTATTTCGTATGAAATCCTTCACACGGACTAGAATGGCATTTGGGAGAGGGGACGAGAATTGATTTCGATATTTAACCCTTACCTTACGGTGATAAAAATAATATGCGTGCTCCGGTGTTGGGTAGTGAGTACGCAATAAAAAATTAGCGATTTTAAATCGAAAAAATAAGAACATTCATAGATAATCCCCTTAATTAATTATAATTGAAGTTAAAAATTAAAATAATTGAGATTTATTTGCTGAAAACATTAAAAAACCATCTGAAAACATTAAAAAACGCTCACGGAACGGGCGTACGTCTAACCTATTTGCAAGCCTAGAAGCTACTAGTGGCGCGGAACGTCAGTCGCATACTCCGGCGCTTACGCTTATGCTTGCGACGTTGAGACAATTCAGCTCCTCGCAATTCAGTCTAGAATGCAAGAGTGAGATGCGAATATAGTGTCGCGCTTCCCGCATACTATTCACCTATCGTCAAGACGAGGCACTCGTAGCGTTTAAATGCGAATTTGTTTTCGATCTTTACAAAACACCTCGATGTAGTCGATAAATTCTGATTAATATTAATATTATTTTTTAAATCAATGCGTAAATATATTATGGAGGAATACCTAAAATCTTAACCTTGTATTTATTATATTTATAGAGATATTGATGGTTATTAGAAGCAACGTGTAGGAGATACCCAACACAGGGAAGGAAAGGTTAAAAAAGACAAACACTTGTCTTTTTTTTCGAGTAATGCTTTCAAATATTATAGATACACAATGAAAGGTGTTGTGATTCAACGTATCAAATATTATACGCTTGATCCAACCACACTGTCCTTGGTCTTCCAGGCGAACGTCTTGACAATGAACGCACCATGAACGTCTGAAAGATTCTGGTCTAAACAAGTTAGAACATGCACGGATAAATACCATGCCAGCCACGGTCGGGTGATATCACTAATAAAATTTGACTCCTCTTAACCCTTCCTTCCCTGTGATGTGTAACTAGTACACATTGCTTCTAAAAACTTTAATATCTCTATAAATATAATAAATACTGGGTTCAGATTTTAGGTATTCCTCCGTAATACATTTACGCATTGAATGAAAAAATAATATTAATAATAATTAGCACTTATCAGCCACATCAGAGATATTTTGTGAAAATTGGGAATAAATTCACCGATACAATCAAACGTGTACCAGTGTGTGACGTAGGTATATTCATTCTAAAAAACCGTTATGGGTGAGAAAGCGACACTATTCACGTCTCACTCTACTTCGGTATATGGGAACGCAAGAAATAGAATCTCAGTTCGCTTGCTTCTGTAGCTTTCGGGCATCCATTTGAGGTGGTCGCTTCGCCCATTTTGTGAACATCGTCCGATGTTTTTTTCATGTTTTTAGCAATTACATTTCAATTATTATCACTTTTGACTTCAAATTTAATTAATTTAAGTGATTGGCTATTCTTCTTCTTCTTCTTCTAAGTGCCCTGTCGGGTCCCCCTAACGTTGGCGATCACTTCGGCGAATCCGTCTCGGTCCTGAGCTGCCCGGAACAGCTCCTCTGCACTCCGGATGCCGGTCCACTCGCCCACATTCCGCAGCCAGGACATCTGTCTTCTTCCGGGCCTCCGGTGTCCCTCGATTTTCCCCTTCAATATAAGTTGGAGCAAGTGGTACTTCTCTCCACGCAGCACGTGACCCAGATATGAAATCTTTCTAACTTTTATAGTGGACAACAACTCCCTGTCAGCTCTAGCTCGCCTCAGGACTTCGGTATTTGTCACCATGTCTGTCCAGGGAATTTTGAGCATTCGACGATGCAACCACATTTCAAATGCTTCCAGTCTGTTCATTGCCTGGACTTTCAAGGTCCATGTTTCACAACCGTACAATAAAACAGACCACACATAGCATCTAATCATCCTCTGACGGAGTTTCAAATTTAAGTTGTCATCACAGAAGAGCGACTTCATTTTATTAAATGCAGTTCTTGCTGCCTCAATTCTGCACCTGATTTCCACATCCGGGTCGAGAGACTGCGTGAGTATGTTGCCGAGGTATCTGAATTTCTCCACCCTTTCGACGCTACGGCCGTTCAAACGCAACACTGACCCACTGTAATCCAACCGCCCGAATGTCATCCACTTGGCTATGAATATTGGCTATGAATATTCTTATTTTTTCGATTTTAAATCGCTCATTTTTATATGTGTATTGAATACACAGCACCGGAACGTGCGGATTTTTTTAGCGCAGGAAGGGAAAGGTTAAGATAGAAGAAAATAATCCTTCTTTCCTATGAAATTCTTCAATATATTCGAAATAGTCAATCTTCAATATATCCGGAAACAATATTACCTTCAGCCCCAGTATAAGATCGTCATCGTTGCTGAACCTCATAGTCATAGTGAGTGAACCGTTGCGCACCAGCAAACTCACCGGCCACACAGCTGTACTGTATCCGATAGTACGCTGAAGTGCGACGATCGGAGCACACCAGTTTTTTTTTAAAGAATAGATATGACCAAAGCTAAAGGTGTCCTTATACCCTGGAATACTAGGTGGGAAAAATGCCTGTGTCATTCGAGGGGAGTAGCATAGTGCTGGGTTCGAACCGTCGACCTTCCGCACGGAAGTCCAAAGTGTTACAGCGCGGCCATGCATCTATGCGTATATATTAAAGAGCAAACCGAAACACGCAGATAATAAGACATGGAGATCATAAATTAATTCGAGAAACGAGACAACAATATTTATATGGAAAGAAACCTTCACGAACGAAAGGAAATACTGTATTTCAAGAAAACCTTAATTTTTTATCACACATTTTTTCATATTCTATTATCATACAATCTATATACAGAGTGTAACATGAGGTGACGATCAACGGAAGCAGGGTAATAGGGGGCGTCAATACCTATTGATTTAACCCCCATGTATGTTCCGCGATATTCAGTGGTTCACAAGTAATTTGCATTTTTGTGAAATTTGAATAAAAACCCGATTTCAGACTAAACTTCGTAAGTGTAACTATAGTTCGGAAATTCTAGCATGGTCCCTGTGACAGCTCACAAATTTGCCCCAATACAACCTTGTAACGACGTTCAGTAATTTTCATTATTTTATCAACTTTAATATAAGCCTCGATTCTAATAAATAGCAAGTTATTTAGGTAAATACATTACGTAAGGTTGTATTGGGGCAAATTTGTGAGCTGTCACAGGACTCATCCTAGAATTTCCGAACTATAAACTATTAGCTATGCGATTGTGATTTTTTTAGAAGTAGTTTAATAATGGGCCTTACGTACAACAATACCACTTTCCGTCGCAACCCTCTAAATTTGGAAAGATAAAAAAAACATCTTAAAAGTTTTTGCAAGTCTAATTTATCCACTAACTTTCATGAACTCTAGATAAAAAAAATCACAACTCTTTTTTCTACAACTTATCTTAAAAACTAGTCACGTTCATGGAGAATTGACCCTTCAAATATCATTCGGCTAGTACTAGAGTATCATGTTGAAAAATTTACTCAAATGGTTCAAGTCCCAAAACTCGATATTTTTTCTTTAAGTCAAAGACTACTTTAAAGGGTGAAAATATGTGTTCTAATGTAACTGCGCTACTTATCAGAGTTATCAGGTAGCAGCGACTGGTTGACGTTGACAAAGATAACTAATCAAAACACGATCGTGATTTTTTAGCGATCACGATCGCAGAGCTAATAGTTTAGTTACACTTACAAAGTTTAGTCTGAAATCGATTTTTCATTCAAATTTCACACCAAAAATGCAAATAACTTGAGAACCACCGAATATCGCGGAACATACATGGGGGAGTTAAATCGATAGGTATCGAGGTCCCCCATCACCCTACTTCCGATGATCGTCACCTCATGTTACACCCTGTATATGGAATATATATTCTGCTATAGGGTGGCACAACCAAAACTGCAATTTAAAATTAATATTAAGTTCTGCAATCGTGTACCACTGCGTGATTAATTTATAAGTTATTTAGATGACGTATGTCAATTATAAATATTATACGTTTGACAACTGAAAAATGGTGACAAATTTTAAATTGCAGCTCTTGTTGTGTTACCCTATGAAATAATACATTCAGGTTAGGTACCTAATCACTTAATTCCGTATTCCATCATACATTGCCACTTCGTGTAATTTAAAATTGCAGTTCTTGTTGCGCCACCCTATAGTATATTTTTTTTATATAGAAAAATGTACATATTTTGTTTATTCTAAAAAACAAAGTTTCACAATAATCGACATATTTGTTTATCGTATATTATTTATAAATTAAATATTAAAAAACAACATTAACATATATCCTTACGTTATAATCAAAACTAGTGTTAAACGTATCAAAGTGTAATAAATTATATCCTTACGTTATAATCAAAACTAGTGTTAAACGTATCAAAGTGTAATAAATTATATCCTTACGTTATAATCAAAACTAGTCTTAAGTGTATCAAAGAGTAACAAATTTAAGAAATACACATTTTCCAAAAACATTTATTTATTTTTATTACGTTTCCAAATAAAATAACCAGTTTTTGTTTTTTTTTTTTAAATATTTATTGTATATTTAACTTACCTATTTAAATATATATTAGGTGTTAACATAAGTTGTGTCCGTTTTTTTCCAATTTAAAAATGAGCACCAAAAGTAAAACAAAATGGTAAAGGTTATACGTCATTCGAAAGATAATTTTCTGCTCTACAAGATATTGTGTTTGCTTTTACGTTACATATATTATTTTATATGATTACAAGCTTTCAAAATGGAATGTCAATCAGATGAAATTGAGCATTTTCGACACCTCCTTCTGTTCGCGTTCAATCGAGGGAATAAAGCTGACAAAGCTGCTCGCGTTCCTTATCGAAGTTTACTGGTCGTCCGGAACGCTCCATGTCTTTCAGGTCGAAATTACCGTCTTTGAAAGGCAAAAACCATCGACGAGTTGTCCTTTAATTCATAGCATCTTCACCATACACTTCGCAAATATCGCGAGCAGCTTTGGCAGCTTTATTCGCTCGATTGAACGCGAACAGAAGGAGGTGTCGAAAATGCTCACTTTCGTCTACTTGACATTCCATTTTGAAGGCTTGTAAATAAAATAAAATAATATATGTAACGTAAAAGCAAACACAATATCTTGTAGAGCAGAAAAATTTCTTTCGAATGACGTATAACCTTTACCATTTTGTTTTACTTTAGGTGCTCATTTGGAAATTGAAAAAAAACGGACACAACTTATGTTAACACATAATATTTTTAATATACAGTTATTTTAAACTGTTATACAATTTTATTCTGAGAATTAAAACAAATTTGTTTAGTTTTTTTTGTGCTGAAAATGTCTACAAACGCTTAAAAAAAGAAAGATATGACCAAAGCACAGCGCGGGGTTTTAACCGACGACTTTCCGAACGGAAGTACAGTGCGTTACCGCGCGACCATGCACCTCACAATAAGTGCCATATGCCATGCACCTAACAATAAGTACCATGGGCCCCGCACCTCACAATAAGTGCCATGTGTCATGGGCCATGCACCTCACAATAAGTGCCATGTGTCATGCATAAGTGCCACGAGCCATGCACCTCACAATAAGTGCCATGCATAAGTGCCATGGGTCATGCAGCTCACAATAAGTGCCATGGGCCACGCCCCTTACATGTTTATATAAGCTTTGGCTGGATACTGCCCATTCATTCCCAATCTTTTCGGAAAGATTCGAAACCAAGTGAGCCTGGAATATTGGAGATTGGGTCTCTAAGGGTATATGGCAATGCTCTCTCTATATCTGCTCATAACATTTTTAAACATGACAGAATTAAATTCAAAGCGATTTTGAATTATTTGTCTTAATGTATCAAAAAAAAATTAATTTGCATTCTTGTATTCAGGATGAATGTTTTCTAATCTATCACTATTAACACATGTCTTATATATATAGCAAGAGCATTTTTTCAAATTTAGTGATACTTTATTTCTATACCAAGAGAATATTCTCGAATTCAGAGATGCTTTATCTCTATAGCAAGAGTATATTCTCAAAGTGAGTGACAGGAGTATATTCTAGAAATTCAGTGATGTTTTATCTCTATGGCAAGAGCATTTTCTCGATTCAGTGATGCTTTATTTCTATAGAAGTATATTCAAGAATTCAGCGATGCTTTATCTCTGTAGCAAGAGTATATTCTCAAATTAAGTTATGCTTTATCTCGATAGGAGTATATTCTTGAATTCAGTGATGCTTTATCTCTGTAGCAAGAGTATATTCTCGAATTAAGTGATGCTTTATCTCAATAGGAGTATATTCTTGAATTCAGTGATGCTTTATCTCTGTAGCAAGAGTATATTCTCGAATTAAGTGATGCTTTATCTCAATAGGAGTATATTCTTGAATTCAGTGATGCTTTATCTCTGTAGCAAGAGTATATTCTCGAATTAAGTGATGCTTTATCTCGATAGTATATTCTTGAATTCAGTGATGCTTTATCTCTAAAGCAAGACCATATCCTCATGTTCAGTGATGTTTTATATCTATGGCAAGAGCATATTCTCGAATTCAGTAATGCTTTATCTCTATAACAAAAACATATTCTAGAATTCAGTGATTTTTTATCTCTACAGAAGGAATATATTCTCGAATTCAGTGATATTTCATCTCTATAGAAGGAGTATATTCTCGAATTCAGTGATATTTTATCTCTATAGGAGTATATTCTTGAATTCAGTGATATTTTATCTCTATAGAAGGAGTATATTCTCGAATTCAGTGATATTTTATCTCTATAGGAGTATATTCTTGAATTCAGTGATATTTTATCTCTATAGGAGTATATTCTTGAATTCAGTGATATTTTATCTCTATAGAAGGAGTATATTCTCGAATTCAGTGATATTTTATCTCTATAGGAGTATATTCTTGAATTCAGTGATATTTTATCTCTATAGGAGTATATTTTTGAATTCAGTGATATTTTATCTCTATAGAAGGAGTATATTCTTGAATTCAGTGATGCTTTATCTCTATAGCAAAAGCATATTTTCAAATATATTGATGCTATACCTTTTTAACAGTCTCTAAACCTATGAGTTGTAACCCAAAATAAAGTCAGTTGGCATTTTGAATGGGTCACAAAAGATCTTGAACAATATTTTTGCATATTAACATACAAATGATTTTAGAAACCTCCTGCATCACTGCACTGAAAGTAGTATATTACATGAACTGATCAAAGTCAAACCACACTACAACATTTTACAACATACAATACATGTGCGATTCACAGTTTTCTCCACAACTCTAAGTAGAAAAAAATCAAATAGCGAAACAGTCTGCAACGTGAAAATGACTTAAGTTGCAGCCTAACTGATGTAACACCAAATTTTGACGAGCTTTCGAACCACGGTTCATATTAAAAAGATTCAACGTTGTTACCGATATAAGTAATGTATTATTTTGTAATAAAATATACAATTTATTTATCTGTAGCCTTATTTTATTAATCTTTACATGGATCGTAAAAGCCAAAACTAATAAATACCCTGATATGAGTCACAGTTTAAAAAGATTATCGTAAGCTCATAGCGCGGTAATTTTTTCAAACTTTACATTTCTCTTTCTCTTCAGAAGGAGAAACACTAGAGTAGAGTGTCCATCATTTGGAACTCAATTATCCGTGAATTGGATTAATCGTGATCCACTGTACTAAAGGGTCTTTCAAATCGAGTAGTTTTTTTTTTTTCTTGAAAAAAATACAGATGGCGTCGTGAACTTGCCTGGGTCTTTAGACATTTGAGAAGTGTAATATATGACATTTATAAAAATGGAGTCGTATACAATACAACGTGTTCAAATTGTTGAATTATTTTACGTATAGTAATCTCCGGAAACGGTGATGTTAATTGCCCATCGAGATCATGCGATCTGACACCGTTGGGACTATTTTCTCTGGGGTTACGTGAAAAACCATGGTCTATACGAATGACCCCCCGATCAATTTCTGAGCTGAAGGATGAAATTATTCGCGTTATCGGTGAGTTAGAACCACCGCAATTATGCCAGAATGTCATCGAAAATTTTGACAAAAGATTGGACATCTATGGAGCTGCGAGAGGTGGACATTTGGCGGATATTGTTTTTTGTGTTTAAATGTCATACATTATACTTCAATGGCCAATAAAAAGTTTTTTGAAATCAAAGCAAATTGTGTGTTTTATACAAGAATTAAAAAAAATGTAATTAAAAAAACCGCTCAATTTGAAAGACCCTATATACAAGTAATTCTGTTATAATAAAATCAATAAAAACTTTATCTGGATTAACCGTGTTTCCCAATTACCATTGATAATCAGTGTTCTACCGTATCTTTTTGTTAACTTGTGGTTCAAATCAACGGTTGGCAATTATATTTTTGTAAATGATCAAATAATAAATATTTTAGGCTCTGTGGTCCAAGAGTGCATTCCACTTTTCTTCAACAACAATCAAACAATCTAGATTTATTCATAAAAGTCACAGGTAATAAAATGATGGTCACTAAACAAGCGATACATGTGGCACTGGAAACACTGCTGAATTATAACTGTGTGGTGTCACAGTAGAGGCCAACGAATGCGAAGCTATAGGAGCGTCATACACGGTCGTATCTCGCGATTCCTCAACTCGACGGTCGGCCATTTCGTTGATAGTGTGTAATTTGAAATTTTTAAATCCATTCTTAGATCACCACAGGTGGTACAAAAAGAGAGGCAACGTGCACAATTTGGCTCGCAGGCCGTAGTATGCCGACCCCTGGTTTAAATTACCAAAAATAATAATTGACTATACAATATATTAACTTAAGAAATAAATACGAGATCAAACGTGAATTAAATTAAACTGGTTAAATTATTTACGAAACTATCACAACATTTGACAAAATTATATACGAGATTATATATACATATACATATATATATATATATATATATATATATATATATATATATATATATATATATATATATATACATATACATATACATATACATATACATATACATATACATATACATATACATATACATATACATATACATATACATATACATATACATATACATATACATATACATATACATATACATATACATATACATATACATAAACATAAACATATACATATACATATACATATACATATACATATACATATACATATACATATACATATACATATACATATACATATACATATACATATACATATACATATACATATACATATACATATACATATACATATACATATACATATACATATACATATACATATACATATACATATATATATATATATATATATATATATATATATATATATATATATATATATATATATATATATATATATATATATATATATATATGTTATATAACATATAGTCTGCATTTTTAAATATATTTTAATCTATTAATTTAAATATTTACTTACCAAAGTATTAAAATATGTGATTTAGTGTCTTTTTCAATATTTTGTAATAATCAAGTTATACTAAAGAGTGGTGCAACAAGAACTGCAATGCTTAATTAGCCGCCATTTTTCAGCTGTCTAATGCCATGTTTACACGAACTTGTCATTAGTGCTTCTCAGTCGCACTTGTATCCATGTGTAAACAAGCATATTAGTACTAAGCATTAGTAAATCTGGCAAGTGCAAGTGAATAGGAGGCCGACTTATTTACTAAGCGACAAGCAGCTACCCCCACCACAATTCAACTAAGTAAGCACTTGTCGCTTGCAGAGTCGTCTAAACAGCCGCGGCAAGTGTTTAGTGACAAATTGAAACGGTAAGTGAGCGCGCTTGTTCGTTCTTTTTTTGGTATTTGAACACATTTCTCAAAAAAAGGCGGCGGTTGTCCATTCCGGACGGATGTCGTGCTACGAACACCTCTTCCTAACAGCAACGTGTAAATGATTTCTTCTCACTTGTCACTAAGCAGCTTAGTACAAACGACAAGTACTAAGCTCGCGTAAACATGGCATAACGTATATTTATAATGAACATACGTCATCTACCTGACCTACAAATTAATCATGCAGCGGTACACGATTGCAGAACGTTTAGAAATTATTATAAAAATGGTGAAACCATCATGTGGCGGACGCATGTCCATTATAAATATTATAGGTACAATAGGTTTGACAGCAGAAAAATGGCAAATTTAAAATTGGAGTTCTTGTTGCGTCATCCTTTATATGAGTGGTTCAGAAGCCAAGTGAACCAAGTCCAAAAATATTTAATTTAAGAGTGTTTTTGTACAAAATAAGTGTAATAAATGCACTCAATATAACACTTTTCAGAATTGCGATCACTAAAATACCTTACAGAATTAGAAACACTAAAATGTTTGAACCTAGTTTACTCAAAACTAACCAGAATGGACTTGGTTCACTTGGCTTGTGAACGTCTCATATAATACATAGTCTGCATTTTTAAATACATTTTCATTTATTAATTTAAATATTTACTAACCCAAGTATTACAATATGTGATTTAGTGTCTTTTTCAATATTTCGTAATAATCAAGTCATACTAAAGGGTGGCTCAACAAGAACTGCAATTTTAAATTTGCCGCCATTTTTCAGCTGTCTAACGTATAATATTTATAATGGACATACGCCATTTACATAACCTATTAATTAATCATGCAGCGGCACACGATTGCAGAACGCTTAGAAATTATTAAAAATTATTATAAAAATGGTGAAAACATTATTTAGATGACGTATGTCCATTATAAATATACGTTTGACAGCTGAAAAATGGTAAATTTAAAATTGCAGTTCTTGTTGCGCCACCCTTTATATCATATGTAATACATAGTCTGCATTTTTAAATATATTTTTATTTATTAATTTAAATATTTACTAACCAAAGTAATAAAATATGTGATTTAGTGTCTTTTTCAATATTTTGTAATAATCGTCATACATATAATCAAATTGTTCTTCTTGCGAACAATTTACAGTTTACGAACGTTACTGCAGTACATAATGAGAGAGGCTCGAGAATGAACATACCAATAGCGTCAAAAGTTCCTGGTCTGAGCAAGTTAAAATCTATATTGCACGGTCAAGCGATGTTACAGTTAAAATTTGACACCTCTTCTCTCAGTGGTATATCAACTAGAGCCGATAGAAGACATGTTGTTTCGTTATATACTGAAATGTTTTGCACGGTTATCAAGTTTCTGCGATGATAATCTAAACATGAAACTTCGACAACGGTTAGTCAAATGCTACGTTTGGTCAGTGTTATTGCATGGAGTGGAATCATGGGCCCTCAAAGTTGGTAGTATGAACTGGCTGGAAGCATTCGAAATGTGGATGCACCGGAGAATGCTACGGATACCCTGGACGGATATGGTTAGCAACATGAGGGTTCTTCAAAGAGCCAAAATTGATAGACTTGCTGACTAATATTAAAATCAGATAGATGTCCTACTTGGGCCATGTACTTAGAGGAGCAAAGTACAAATTACTGCACCTGATCATCCAAGACAAAATAGAAGGCCGAAGAGGTGTTGGCAGGAGGCAAATCTCCTGGCTCCGCAATATATGCGATTGGACTGGCATAAGGGGCGTTGGAGATCTTTTTCGGACTGCCGGGGACAAAGATGTCTACTCTCAAGTGATATTCAACGTTGGGGGGACCTGACATAACACTGAGAAGATCAAGATTCTTTCAAGCCCAGTCAAAATAAAATAACATTTAGATGTTGCCTGGTTTTTCTCTTCTTTTGAAATAAACTTGATAACCATGCGATAAACTCGTACAATTTTAAACATTTCAGAATGTAACGAAACAACACGTCTTCTATCGACTCTAGCTGACATACAGCTGAGAGTAGAATTATCAAATTTTAACTGTAACATCACCTGACGGTATCTGTCAACACGTGATCTAATTTGTTCGTGCTGGAAACTTTTGGATCTTGGTCGTATCAAAGGACAAAATTTATGACCGTCATTAAAAAGAAAGGATAGACATGGGTACCTTTTGATATCAATAACTGGGATGCTGGCTAAATTATCAGTGGGACCAGCCTCAAGAGAGCAAAATAAGAGTGGAGATGACATGAAACTGCTTCTTCAAAATGCAGATCTCTACAATTCCATTTCAAAATGCAGATCTATACAATTCCATTTCAATATGCAGATCTCTACAATTTCATTTCAAAATGCAGATCTCTACAATTCCATTTCAAAATGCAGATCTCTACAATTCCATTTCAAAATGCAGATCTATACAATTCCATTTCAAAATGCAGATCTCTACTATTCCATTTCAAAATGCAGATCTCTACAATTCCATTTCAAAATGTAGATCTCTACAATTCCATTTCAAAATGCAGATCTCTACAATTCCATTTCGTCTCGAGTATGCGAATTTTGCTTTGTTACATACTCTCCGTACTTCTTTATGGCGTTGAAGTATACTTACTCGGGTCAGCACAAATAAACTAGAAGTTTTTAAAATGTGGTCCTATAGAAGAATGCCGAGAGGTTGTATTAATGAGTTAACCAACTCCGTAATGATGACATCTTGAAATGGATGAATAAAGATAGAGAAGTTTTATCCACTACCAAAAGGACATATTGTATCAGCCTGACTATAAGGTGAGGTTTTATTTAACTAATATATGATGAACAGCTTTGCTACCCAAAAACCAATAATTGTAGATGGAAAGCCACTGGAACTTCTACAGGAACATGTGTATTTTGGCCAATTAATTTCCTTTGTAGGTGGCATATCGGAGGAAATAGCACGAAGGACAATACTAGCATAGAGCTCATTTGGACGTTTGAACAACATCTTCAAAAGTAATCTCCCAATATCCTTGAAGCGAAAGGTCTACAACCAGTGTATTGTCCCAGTACTTACGTATGGCTGCGAGACATGGACGCTCACAGTAAGGAACACACAAAAGCTCCAGACCGCACAAAGGGGCATGGAGAGATGCATGTTGGGATATACTAAAAGATACTGTAAACGAAACACCTGGATTCACAATATAACAAAGGTAGAAGACGTTATAAAGGTGTGCAAAAGAATTAAGTGGCAATGGACAGGACACATAGTCAGAATGTCAGACTTCCGATGGACATCCGAAATAAGGTACCCAAGAGGCATAAAGAGGCCCAGAAGAAGACCGAAGGTACGCTGGATGGATGAAATCAGGAAGCATCACATGGTGCCAACGAGCAAAAAATCAAACTATTTGGAGTCAACTTGGGGAGACTTTCATCCAGCAGTGGATCGATCCTGGTTGACAATGATGCTACATATATATTGTATTGTATTCCACTTTTGTTGTATATAGTAATGTGTTAATCTATTCCAACCAACCAGAAGGATGTTTAAGTGAAAGTCAGACTGGATTCCATTTTATAAAAATCTGGGTTCCAACGGGAATCGAACCCACAACCCCACGGTTGGGAGACATGCGTCTTTCCAAGTAGACCACGGAGGCAAAACCTTTTTTTTAATTTTGGAAAAAACCTGTATATATATATAGTATATGTATGTATATATGTATATATGCATGCATGCATACATGCATCCATGCATAGATGCGTACATACGTACATGCGTACATACGTACGTACATACATACGTACATACATACATACATATTGTATAAATTTTCAAGATGGGCTAATAAATGTTTTTGTTTATTTTCGGGTACATCGCGTACTTTGTCATTTATGTGACGTTTCGAGTACACCTGGGTACTCATCTTCAGACTTTTGACGGATAACCTCTCCGTACGCTCGTCGTTTTCTTACTAATCGCTTCGAGTTCTGGCCGGTAGAGGCGCTAGCTTCTGTGTCGAGCTGAGCGTTTGATTAGTTATCGGGAGCATAGATATTTTTGTATTTGTCGCTGGTACTTTTCTTTTTCTTATCCGTCAAAAGTCTGAAGATGAGTACCCAGGTGTACTTGAAACGTCACATAAATGACAAAGTACACGATGTACCCGAAAATAAACAAAAACATATATATATATATATATATAATTTTTTTTTTCTCGTATTATAAAATAAATCTGGAGATATGATTTCAAATATACGGGAAGATCTACGTACGTTTTATTTAAATACTACGTTATTTTATATAAGGGATTTGAGCATCCGTGGGTGATCCAAAACCAATCTGCCACAGATGCCGAGGGATGACAGTAAGTAAAATAAAAAGCCATCTGTGAAATACAAGCCAAAACTTTTATTCACTAAAATACTTATTGACATCAATTAGATGATATAAATAAACCACAGGTGGTATTTCACATCACATAGTAAAAGGTTTGGATATAAAATAAATAAAAAATTTATTTCAAAATATACAAATCATAATTATTTATATGTAGATTTTTAATAATAAAAAGGAATACAAATTTTCTATAATATAAAAGAATTATATGTGAATTGCTAATTTTTCCGTTCGTTCGCATTTCACTTTATACGAAACGAGATGTACTTCAGTGGTGTAGCGAGGGCGGAGCAAGGAGGCAGTTGCCCTTGGGCATAGACCTAAATGGGGCGCAAGATCCAAGAGACCCAAAAGTAAAGTTTTTTGCGTATTTTTTGCAAAACCCTGTCAGTGTTACTATTTTATCCGAAATTCCAACACGTCGTTCGGACACAGAAACTACTTAAAACGATAACACTATACTTGAGAAATTGTAGCATGGTCCCTGTGACGTTTCACAAATTTGCCCCAATACAACCTTGTAACGACGTTCAGTAATTTTAATTATTTTATCAACTTTAATATAAGCCTCGATTCTAATAAATAGCAAGTTATTTAGGTAAATACATTACATAAAACTAACAATAATGACAAAATAATACATCTTATTACAAATTAGGAAAAATGTGGCAGTTTGTTAAAATCAAATAATATTTGGCGACGTTCGTCAAAAGTCACTACGTTATTCCGCATTGGCTAGGGATGGGGTATACGATAAATGGATTTTCGATTTTTTTTATACCTAAAATGAAATGTTCGTAATAAGTATTAATCCATAGTGGATCTTGGCCTATTTAAAGATAGATACAAATCATACAATACATTAGAAAGTCAGTATAATGAAAATTAGGAATTAAAATGTCAGTTTAGAGAAAAGCAATTCTTCAATTTATAAAAAGAAACGATTCGATTTGTAAAAATAATCGATTTTACCCCATCCCTTTGAGACATGACATTTCAAACGTCACAGGGACCATGCTACATTTTCTTGAGTATAGTAAAAGAGAAAACTATACAACACAGTGTGCCGCTTTAACTAACACCGTAAGCCTATTTAGTTATCGTAATTTCTTTAGATAACCTAGTTTATTCCAGTTAACATAACGGTATAACCCTACCGGTTTCAAGATTTTCACCTCATCATCAGGGGAGCACAAAAAAGACTTGATTTGAACGCCTTAACTATAAATAATTTACCTACATAGTTATTTCGAGCAACAGGAATGTACGCGAAATCTGCATTTACCGAAAAGTGAACAGAGGGAACTATAAACTTGTTTGCTGTCATATTTTAAATAAAAGCGTTAGTACGTAGGATAATTTTAAGTTATTGTTTTATTTTTGTCCAATTTTTTTTCCCTACATCCCTGGATTATCCAGTCTTTATGGTGTATGCAAAAAAAAAACATATAGCACAGTGTAAAGTCTTTGCCTCGGCAGATGGGTTTCCTCCCTATTCACACACGACACTTTATGCAAAAGGACGCAAATTTTGTCTTAGCTCCGAGTGCGTAAGACCCTCGGTACTCCACTGATACATTTTTTACACCGAAACGATACGCGTGACATCCGTGTCAATACTGGCAGATAAATAGATACAAAATACTTTTGTAATATAGTATTCGAAAAAGGACAAAATAAAAATAATTTGACTATCATAATTTGATCCATATATAGACCACATTATACCGGGGTCAGTTTGTACCCCGTTCTGGGAACTGGGAACTTATTCCACAATGAAGTCCTCAAGTTTAAAGTTAAAAATGTCAATTCCACTTTACTTTTCAACTTAAGTAGGCTAGAAGCGAATTGAAGTTAACAGGTCGGTGACCATATAAACAAGACCATTACCGATTACGTGATATCGCGTGATGTAAGGCGTACACTAAGGACCCGTCACGTGATATAACGTGGCAAGTTACAGCAACAAGAATGAAGCAGTATATAAAAGGGACATTTCAAAATAAAACCAAAAAATTAACAGGGAAACAACGTGATAGATAGTACTAGGCGTGTCCAAAAACTAAAGAACGATTGCACACCACGACCTACGCCGATCCCCCACCACCGCGATCGTATGCGCGCCAATTAGCTCCTTCCCTTGCTTCAGTGCGAGCCGAGTTTTCTTGCTGTCGTGCGTCTTTGTTCTGTAACCTATCAAAAAGGCAGCGCCCATCAAAATCCCGCCAAATGTGAAGTACGTAGTGTCATTCGTTTTCTGAATGCACAGAATGTTCAGCCTATCGAAATGTATAGGCAACTTTAAGCGCAGTACATGAATCTTTCCCACAAATTTCACGATCGCTCCTACATGAAATAGTGACAGAGCACCTTGGCTACAAAAATATGTGTGCTCGGAAAAGAAAAACCGAATCTCAACACCAGAAAAGTGATGGCAACAGTTTTTAGGGACCGAAAGGGTTTGATCCACGTGGAGTTTATGCCAAGAGTACACACAATAAACTCAGAGGCCTATTGTGAAACTCTTCAATAACTTAGACGCGCCGTCCAAAACAAGAGACTTTGAATGTTGTCGGGAAAGGTGGTTTTGATTCGTGACAAGCGGCCTTATGCATTAGCACGAACGCAGCGAGAAGTTCCACGTCTTAAGTGGGAAATTTTTGGACATCCTCCTTACATCCCTGACTTGGCACCCGAGTGATTTTCGCTTATTCCCGAAACTAAAGGAATTTTCGGGTGGAAAACAGTCGGCAAACGATGAAGACCTCAAACAAGAAGTGACATCCTGGCTCAAATCTTTGGCGGCAGAAGAGTATAACATCGGAATTGAAAAATTGGTTCCACGTTACAATAAGTGCCTTGACAGCTATGGTGAGGCGACTACATTGGAAAAATAGAGTAAGGTACTGTGACTCTGTAAATAAAGTTTTGTGTTGATATCTTTCGTTTTTATTTAGTTATGCCAAAACGTTCTTTACTTTCTGGACGACCCACGTCCAATTTTTTTTGTTTAGTATTTTGTAAAACGTTCCAAATATATATTGTTCGCGTGTCGTCGCTCAATATATGTCTATTTTCTGCGATCAGAGATATACTGGCTTATAAAACTCACTGTGGTTTGCCACTGTATCACACAATTGACAGTGAATGTGTCACGAACGAATAGAATAAAAAATTGGCTGTGAATGTGTCACGATCAACGGTGAATTTATTTTAGCAGTTTGCATATGAACATACAGATTTCTCCATCTATTAGAATCTATAAATCCACCTCCGAAGTGTGCAAAGAATATATATTTTAAATAAATATTACGTTCGAAGATTTTCACGGACGTCTTCCATTTGTTGCTTTCTCGGTCGAAAAACATTACAGAATATGATGCAATAATAATATTTGGTGAAGGCTGCAACACCTTCGAAACACAGACCATCTTTTGAGTTAACTTAACACGGAACAACACCGAAAATCATTTTCAACAAGTGTTTTAGTTTGAAATGTTTTTTGTTTGCTTTTAAAAAAAAATTCACTAACTAGTGTATTAGTTTAAAATGTTTTCAAATATTCAAAAGGATTTTCACTAACTAGTGTTTTAGTTTAAAATGTTTTACGTCTGTTTTTAAATGTTTAAAAGGTTTTTCACTAACTAGTGTTTTAGTTTAAAATGTTTTACGTCTGTTTTCAAATGTTTAAAAGGTTTTTCACTAACTAGTGTTTTAATTTTAAATGTTTTACATCTGTTTTTAAATGTTTAAAAGTTTTTTCCCTAAATATAAATATAAAAGGTTTTTCACTTTCACTAGTGTATTAGTTTAAAATGTTAATTGGCTGTTTTTAAATGTTTCAATGACTTGCGTATTATAGTTCGGAAATTCTAGGGTGAGACCTGTGACAGTTCACAAATTTGCCCTAATACAACCTCATGTAATGTATTTAACTAAATAACTCGTTATTTATTAGAATCGAGGCTTATATTAAAGTTGATAAAATAATTAAAATTACTGAACATCGTTACAAGGTTGTATCGGGGCAAATTTGTGAGCTATCACAGGACTCATCCTAGAATTTCCGAACTATAGTTTAAAACGTTAGATAAAAATAGTGGAAAAGGCTGTGAGAATCTTCGAACATATCTAACTAGCGTATTGTTATTTTCAAATTCCTAACACTAAAAAATGTATACCTAAAAATTTTGCTAATTTTTTTTATCTTAAAACATTATTTTGCATCGTAAGTTAAAATAAAGGTACAAATAGACTCGAACGTAAAACATAATTGCTTTAAAAATGAGTAAAATATACTTAAATGTTGCTTGGACAATGTTACTTGACATCAGGTATCTATCGTTACACGCAATCTCATATTATACAATCCCACTTTACGTAATCTCTCTTGGCGAGATAGGGAGCCAATCTCTCACTTATACCAAGATTAAATTCAATTCACTTGAAGTATTTTTAATTATGGAATTTTTCCTAAAAAAAATTAATTCTTTCAGAATAGACGTCCGTTCCTCTGATCTGGTAATGGCAGAATCCTTTGTATACCAAATAGAGGCGAATGACCGCGAGGAACTGCACCTGATTAGATCGGAATAGCCAATCGGTATGACGATGAACCGATGTAACGCCGAACGGAGATCCCTTCAGAAATTATCGACTCGACTATTAAATTATTATCATCGCAGTACCACAGAATAATTTACGTGGACTGATCCAGATGGCCGCAAAAAATCGAAAAAAAACACGATCGAATTTAATATTAGAAACACTTACGCACTAACTTATAGAGCCAATGTGATGGGTGACTCAGTGATGAGTGGTTTCGAGATATTGTACCAATTGAGCGACACAGTGAATATATTCTCGACACCACCTGACAATACGAGAAGAATGTTTCTTAATGTTCATCTATATTATGTGAAACGTAGAGTGCATTTCCATACTTTTTTCCATAATTATGGTGTAAACAACAGGGAGCAGAGAATCACGTGAAGATTATTTGGAAGAACCGAGAATTGAGTTTTAATTTACGGTGCATAAACTCCGGACACTCAAAACATACAACTGACAGAATATTAATGTTTTTACGATATAGAATATTTATGCCAGAAAGACCAATCAAATCATCATTATTGTCTCGTACGGTTTTCTCTTATAATCATGATGTCCAGGTTTCTCATCCGTGATCCAGTCTCAGGAGTATTCCACTGGATTACCTCCAGTCCTCCCAATGTGACCCGGCAGTCGTCTGGACTATTGGCACATTACCACAACGGGGAATCAATGAAACCCCACCTATGTGAGGTTTGTGCACTGCAAACGCAACCGTGGAAGATGACATTGTCCAAACCTCATCAAGCGAACCTTCAAGATTAAAAGGCCCTCGAGGTTTTTGATGTATAACTTTAGTTAGAACTTTTCTTAAAGCTATTTCATCCGATTATGAAAGGGATTCAATTCTGTCGATTATGATTATACAGTTCCATGCCATAAATAACGATTATACAGTTCCATGCTATGAATAATGATTATACAGTTCCATGCCATAAATAATTGCTATTAAAAAAAAAACGGCCATTCTCGATATATTTTTCTATTCATTTTTAATGTATTGTTTGAAAGATAATTTTAGGACGGATCTAACAGAATAATTTCACATAATCTGCATAAAGAAATAGACACTTAAACACACTTACAGTACCCGGCGGTAAGTAATACACATCGGGCTTAAGAAAGAGACTGTCGCTTTGTAGAGGGTCGTCTCTGTCGCACGGACTGTTAGCGAGTCGTGCGACAGAGACGACGCTCCACAAAGCTACAGTCTCTTTCTTAAGCCCGATGTGTATTATTTACCGCCGGTTACTATACATATCATTTGAAGAAATCATTTTATAAAAAAAATGTTATTTAACTAATTATACTGATTCCCGCTACACGTGTTTCTATATTCTATTCCGAGGCTATCTTCAGACGGAATGTTGTATTTACATACATAACGCCATGTCCCTTGCGCGATATTTCTGAATATTGCACCACGATAATGCACCGGCTCAAGGGGGACAATATTAACGATTAAATAAATACTTTTTGATAAATATGAAAATAATATATTTTTTTTTATCAAACCTCGTACATAACATCTCGCCATTTCCATGTCGGAATAGGCAGAGGACAGAGTGCCAGACTTTCCTATCTCGACATCCATACAACTCCTAAGATATCACGTTGTGTCTCTTGTGGGGTAGGCAAAGAGAACAGATCTCTATCTAAGCACGCAACATTCGCCTCCTACACATTCATTTATTTCGTCACGCACGATTTTCCATTATTCATACTCCTCACTTTACCTTCTTTCAATATCTGGTTCATTTGGTCCAGCCACGTTTTCCTCAGTCTATCTCTTCTACGCATACCTTGTACTTCTGATTTGTATAGTCATTCTTTCATTCTATCTCTTCTACGCATACCTTACACTTCTGATTTATATAGTCATTCTTTCATTCTATCTCTTCTACGCATACCTTACACTTCTGATTTGTATAGTCATTCTTTCATTCTATCTCTTCTACGCATACCTTGCACTTCTGATTTGTATAGTAATTCTTTCATTCTATCTCTTCTACGCATACCTTGCACTTCTGATTTGTATAGTCATTCTTTCATTCTCTCTCCACATGTCCAAACCATCTTAAAGCAGCTTAATTAAAACATCCATTTTATTCATACATTCATTTCTGATGTCCTCATACCGCCTTCTTTCATACATTGATACTCCACAAATTGTTCTAAGCCACGCATCTCCACAGCATTAATCTTACTCTTATCCTACTTCTTTCAAGTCCAAGTTTCACTTCCATACATCTAGGTGCACAGCTATTATGAATTGTTAATATTGTGCAATTGGTGTATATAACATTAAGTGCTCTGTCTACCTTGTTCCCTGTCGTTAACCTTCTTTCAACTCCCCCACCACACGTAAACACACTGCCCAGATAACAGAACACATCAACCTGCTCCGGTTTCTCTGAGTTAACCCATACATCACACACACTTCTTTCTATAACCATAACCTTAGATTTCGCTACATTAATTTTCAAACCTTTTACTATAAATCTCTCATACAGCTCACATCTCATATCCCTTAAATCCCCTCCATTCCCTGCAAGCATAACCATATAATCTGTATACTTAAGTATATGTGCATTTCTTGTATTACACTTTTGCTGTATACAGTACAACCTGGCAGGCTTATTACCATGTGGCAATCTCTTCCAACCAACCAGAAAGATGTTAAAGATACCTTAAGTGAAAACCAGACTGGAATTCTTTTTAAAAAAATCTGGGTTCCAACAGGAATCAAACCCACACCCTCCGGGTTGGGAGACAAGCATTTTATTAACAAGATCACGGAGGTCGTCAAATTTGATTGGAAGGAAGACCAAGGAAAGTATGATTGGATCGAGTGTATATTTTTAAAGGAAATGTAAAATGTAGTATAAAGAGAAATCATAGAAGTTGTATTGAAAGGTGTATGTCAAGATAGGAAAGTCGGGCACTTTTTGCCTGCCCCGATAAGGAGATGGCGTGATTGTAGGTGTCCAATGTATGAAAAAAAAAAAAACAGGTTCCACCGGGATTTGAACCCGCAACCTCCCGAAGGTTGAACCCGCAACCCGGTTTGGGAGGCAGGCGTCTTACCAACTAAGCCACGGAGTTCGTCATTGTTTATTGTGTTGTAGCGGGAATTAATATAATTTAGTCGAATAAAAGTAATTCATTATTGAATAATCCAATATGGAGTTCCACAAACTTAAAGCTGAAACCTTTGATAAATTATAAATATTATTATTCTTTGCTTATTAATTCGAGGTTCATTTTTACACTAACGTTTTACGACTATCAAATGAGAAATTCGATTATGACCCACTCTCGTTATAATAGGGGATAATTTTATTTACAAAGCAAAAAAAATTGCCCTTTTCGAAATAAACTGAACCGCTGCTAGTGAATAGCAGTAAAAGTTTTGCTACCACCAATTACACGTAATGTTCGTTCTCATTAAAGCATCTGTAAAAGTGACGAACAAAGATGGATCAGCATTTCAATACAGAAATGATGGATCAGCATTTCAATACAGAAAATATGGATCAGCATTTCAATACAGAAATGATGGATCAGCATTTCAATACAGAAATGATGGATCAGCATTTCAATACAGAAAATATGGATAAGCATTTCAATACAGAAAAGATGGACCAGCATTTCAATACAGAAATGATGGATCAGCATTTCAATACTGAAAAGATGGATCAGCATTTCAATACAGAAAAGATGGATCAGCATTTCAATACAGAAAATATTGATCAGCATTTCAATACAGAAATGATGGATCAGCATTTCAATACAGAAAAGATGGATCAGCATTTCAATACAATTTATCAATCTAGAATTTCGACTATAATTTTCGTATTCAGCCCCCCAAAATTATAGAACAGTGTTATTATCCAACCAAATGTCTCATTTGTAAGCCAATACATATATATTTTTTTTACATCTTATTCACGATAGGAAATATCTTCGTAAAATGATAAAAACACAACGCATTTTTGCTACATTCAAAAAAAAAATTGCATTTTTCAAATATATCTAAATTAAAACATTTTTTATTATACCTTCAAAAAAGAAAATAATTTAAAAGTCTATCCTCTCTATTGGTTAATATTTTTAACCAATCGCGGAAATGATTAAAATAAAAACGCCATCCTCGAAAAGATCTATTGTTAAATTCGTCTATGGATCGAAAAACAGTCGTAAAGAAAAGACAAGTGTTTGATGTTTATTATGTTCTTTGTCATTATTTGAGACAAAGCGCTTATAATGTTACGAACTAATTTTACTTACGAGCCCGGTCAAATTTACTTGTCGAGTAAAATCAAGGGTCGACGTGGAATCGGTAGAAGGTGCCTGTCATGGTTATGAAAAATTCACAAATGGATCCAGACAGACGAGAAGTTGATCGGTGCAGCCAAAAAAGAGATACAGAGTACTGCCCTCATAAGCGAAAACGCAGCTAATGGCAAAAGTTAAGTGTTGAGAAAACTGCACTTTTATATTTTTCATTGCTGTTTAACACATTCACTGCAATATGTATTTATAGAATAGTGTAGAGGTACTGAAAAAAATCATATTTTCGAAACCTTAAAATCTTACGGTATTTTCGAAACCTTAAAATCTTACGGAAACCTTAAAATCTTAAAATATTCTGTACCATACAAACAAAGAGAATCAAATGACGCGCAACGGGCGTCATCAGCGTCTCTAGAAAAAATGTGTTGACGCCCCAGGGGCGTCTTTAGCAGCGAACGTGTTAAAAATGTCATGATTCATAAGCAAAAACGCAGCAAAAGCAAAGGCACTTGCTGTCTTTTTGCTTATGAATCACATTTCATTGTTTTTTTGCTAAGAAAAATCTAGTATAATGTAAAATTAAAAAATACATTACGTCGATTTTTGCTTTGAAATAAATGGTTCAGAATTTGATATGGAATATTGCCTCATACTTAGTTAAATTTCTGATTTTTTACCGTTAGCTGCGTTTTCGCTTATGACGGCAGAGTAGAGCGCCGATTATTCGTGGTAATTGGGGGACATTCGAGCCTGGATAATTGAAAAACACGGTTAATCTATATTAAGTTTTTATTGAGTTAAAATTTTTAAGAATAGAAATACTAGATAATTTTTTTTATGCAACACGAACAAGCTTTCACAATGTTTGACAGATACAACCAGCTACGCTGTTATCGGGGACAAAATAAGACTCCATCTAGCGAGATTTTTTGTTTTTTTATGAGCGCGACGTCACATAGTGACGAAGAAAGAACTGCTCAAAGAGACTCCTACAGTGGACACGTCTGAGTGTGAAAATAATAGTAGCGATAGTACGACATCTCACGGGAGATGTAAAATAACTCACAGTGCAATAAATAGAATTATAAAACGGCTCAAGACCTGGAATTCGAACAGCCCAGCAAGTTGCTGGTACTTTTACAGAAAACTTCGAAAGCAGCATCCTTTGATGCCACTAGATTGGAGAAGCGACCCGTAGATCATATTCTGCGAAGTAGTACCACAGTATGTGATCTACGGATTGATCCAGATGGCCGGAAAAATTACAACAGGACGAAGAAACAAGATTGAACTTAAAGAGCTTGAACATTAAAGGTCCCGTGGTCAGATACAAGTTCGGTAGTTGAATACTCTGATGCAAGGAAATAAATTAAATGTCTGTCTTCTCACGGAGGATGACGACCATCGATGGTGCCAAGTTGGTACCCTCGTACAAGAGAAAACAGTGTTGCATGAAGAACTAACGTTGAATGTAAGTTATTTGTTGCAACAGGAATGTAGCGAAATCTACATTTCCCGAAAAGTGAATAGAGGGAAAAATTTACTTGTTCGTTTCCATATTTTAAGTAAAAAGGTCAATATGTAGGATAATTTTTAGTTTTTCTTGAAATTTTTTCCAGATTATTTGGCGGAGATTATCCGGGACACATTTTTTTCCTATAACCATGAATAATCAAGAGTCTACTGTAATTTCTAGTGGACTAGCCCCGCATTCATTGTCTATCATTTGATGTGACCTGTAACTAGAATTTTGCCTGCATTTTACATAAAAAATTAAATCATCAAATAGATGAATACTTTTTATAGATTGATTGAAGAAATGGCCACGCTCTTTAAAAAAGGTGGAAAATGAGAGCAAGCTCCTGGGTCTGGAAATGAATAAGTCGAAAAAACCTAATGTTGTTTTACTCTTTGCACGACATACGTCGAAGAGTGTCCGCTTTTAATGAAAGTTACTTATTTGATATCATCTACAAAACATAAATGACA